>JAJJWW010001355.1:0-39940 GCA_023531295.1 Papaver armeniacum
GATCCCAACCGAGCCCGATGACCGATTCCTTGAGCCGAATTAATCAAGTCACCGAGTAAGCGGTGACTCAAGATCGACTCAAATTCGAGTAAGCCCGATTAGGTGATCGAAGTTAACACGAGTACGACTCACTCCTTCTCCTTGACCTTTGACTAACTGTTGGTGACGGTTGACTAGTTTGACCGTTAGTCCTAACGGAGACCTAGGGACGGAATATTCCGTCGAATATTCTCTCGACGGAGAAATTTTCAGGTGGCGGCGGCGACGTTTTCCGACCAAATTCCGGCCACAATCCCGATTTCCAGGCGAGCAAAATTCCGTAACTTTCTATGGACTTCTTTCATGGGTATGAAGACTTGGGCTAGGGAATTGGATGGAGAATTGACTCAAATTTGGAAAGAGAAGGTGGAAGAGTTGAGAAAAGCTTGGATTTGGAGATTGAATTGCAAAAGGAAAAGGATTCTAATCCTTGGAAGATTTGGAGAATTTTGAAGCCTATAAATAGAGAAGTTTTCTACAACTTCTACACACCTCTCTACACACACATCACTTGTGTTTTTACTTGCTTTTCTAAGATTTTTCTTTTTAATTACTTGTGTGAATTTGAAACTTCTTCTTTTAATTATTATTATTTGTGTGAATTTCAAAAACATGAGTAGCTAATTTTTCTATTGATTGAGGATGAATTCTAGTTCTTAACATGATTTGAGTTTTTGTTTTCAATTCTACCTTGAGATTTTTCACATGATTATCGATTGTTTTTACTAATAGGAGTGATCTTAAAGACACTCATGATTGATTGATAGATTGTTTGGAGTGCACGCTAAATTGATTTGTTAATTGATCTAAATCTAGTATAAGTTAGGGAATACGTAATCGTTCTCGACACTTTACACAAGTAGAAAACACGAGACCTTGCGGAGGATTAGTGGAGCAATTGTGTGTAGAAACAACGCTAGAAAGTGAACCAAGCGAACCGAGTTTAACTACTAGTACTAAACCTAAATTCATAAATCTTAATGCATTCCGGGGAATTACATCTTGTAAAGCGGACCTCAAGGTGGTTCTTTTGAATAGAATCGATAACTAAAGCGGACTGTTACTCGGTGAAATTAGGGATTTTGGGGCTAGCTAAGCGGACTGCTATCTACGGTTGGTGATAATCATGACTAATAACAAGTAGAAAAGAACATAACTTTAATCATTGTTTCCGTAACGAAGAAGGATTCCTTGATCTTGTCTCTTTTATTGCTTTCATCTTTCAACTTTCGATTTTAATTACTTTGTTTATTTTATTTTGCTTTTTACACCCCCCTTTCGTGACAACTTTTACAACTAGAATCTCTTGCTCCTCGTGGGATCGACCTTGACTACCCTATATTACTTGTTAATTAGGTAGTAAAGTATTAATTAATTTGTTGTGGTTACGACACGCATCATAGAACACAATGATAACTGCCGTGATGTCCGTTTCTCAACTACACTTGTATCCTAATCACGAGACTTAACTAATTGTAGAAAGGTGAATATAATTTTATCCTAATTGTAGTCTTGAAATCAAGATATAGTTTTGACAACTAAATTTGACAACAAGCTTGAAATAGCAACACTTGTGAGTTCGACCAAGCAATGCTCTAACAATCTCCCCCTTTGTCAATGTTAGTGACAAAACTATCAATACATATGGATAAAAAACAAATCTTCATGTATTGATTTCATGAATCCATCATGTATTGATTTCCTTTGTTTCTTCAACTCCTTGAACTCTTGATTTACTTCAAGTTGCAATGATTCTAGCGTGTTCAACTCAAAGATCGTTGTTCTTTGAAGATTTGTATCCATAGCTATAACAATTTTGAAAACAAATATTTTCAATCGTTGTTATACGAAAACATAATATTATTATCTTCTCCAAAGCTCAATTGTATCACAACTTTGAAGTAATACTACAGTAATATGTTTCTCCCCCTTAATCAATACTTACATCTTTTGCATAATAGGTGAAACCTATAGATTATTGATTCACTCTCCCTTACATAATGATCCGTAAACCATATGTATGTAGTGCGAAACTACTAATTAATTTTCCCCCTTTTTGTCAATAAAAATTGGCAAAGGTACAAAAATCGTGGGATCGTAATGAATTCAACCAAAAGATGTTTCAAGTTTTAAAGAGAGTTAGATATAATACATAATAACATAGTTAATATATAACTCCTCATGTCAACTTTATTTAGATGATATCACATAGTAAGAAAATACTTAGCGCTCATCTAGGAGATTTAAGATACAAGCATCTCCTGTAAATTCCACAGCCACACACCCCATTAAGATATATCAGTTTAGCACCAGTCCATTTAAGAACTCTCCTCCATTTGATGTCATTCCCAAGAGAACAACATGAGTTACCTTACTTTATGAAAAAGAAGGATTTTGTTGGACATTAAGAAATCACATGGATTTGTATTCTGAATATCGACTTAAATTAATCTCAACGCCAGTTACGAACAAAGAGATAATTTTAATCGGTATGACTCAACATAAGAAAATTTTATGGAGTGTGTCATGTAGTAATAACACAAAAGTGTGATCACAAGTAGATCGATACTGCGAGAAAAATTCTCAAAGAGTTTGTTCTATTTTCAGTTTATAAATAAACATAATGGATTTAACTTCTGAGCATATATGAAATATCAGCTCGTTTCACGAATACATAAAGGCACATATATTTCATAGGACTTTTAAAATAATTAAACCAATAATGATTACATACAGCAAGTTCATCTTCCAAAAACTCTAGAATTTAAATAAATAAATCTAAAAACATGCAAGATGAAAATCGTTGGAAATAACTTGTGTAATCACAATTTTTTTCTATACCAAACCCTAGTTATCCTTCTCAAAAGCAAGAATAAATTCTCACAAGAAGTTTCCTAGAAATACATCATGTTTTTAATAGCCTGAGCAGAGTATTCCTTCTCATTTTTGACAAACTCATCGATGATAGGATCATTTAGTTTTTCTAAGTCTTCAGAGATGTCTGTTAACTCACTAAGTCCCACCCTTAGTCTACTCAGAGTATTTTTCGACTGAGCCAACGAGTGTTCATAATAAGTTATCTCATCTAAGGAGCGGTTGATTCGAAATTTAAAATCATTCCTCTTAGATACTAAGTTCTTTACTTTAGCCCTAAAATCATTATTCCTGTTGACAAATAGATAAAAGACAAGTTGAGGAAGAAACTTCTTCATCTCTGGTTGATATCTCTTTTGGTTCCTTAATGATTTAATTCCTTCACACATGTAGACGTTGACAGCTTCTACTGCATCCTTCTTGGTTGTTAGAGCACTGCTCGGTTGAACTCGCAAGCGTTGCTATCTCAAGCTTGTTTGTCAATGTTAGTGATCAAAACTATAAGTCTTGATTTCTAGTCTACTTATAGATGTCTCGGACTATGATAAATTATGTAGTTGAGCATTAGACTTCACGACGTTCATCATTGAAGACGAAGAACTACTAAGGAGAGCTTGTGGAACTTCATCAACAAAAAGGAATGTGGAGAATGAAACGCATCTATCACTTGGAAAGTCTATTTCTACTCTATCTCCTATATTGAGACATAAGTCGTGTTACGATATAGTTTTCTATTATACACATTTGAGATTTCGAAATTTGAGTTTAACACGCTTACATATTTCTCGGAATATGTGTTGGCAAGCTTTCGCTTCGACCAAGTTCATCTTATATTCTTGACAAAAGTCAAAAGATGATCATGTGAAAATTGTCGAGTAACATCTTACATGGTTTGTGTGATACAACCATTTGGTGTAGACTTGGAATGTTTCGTTATGATTATTTCAATAACTTGAAAATCGCTTTGATGCTAATAGTGTGTGAAAACGGCTATTGTCATCCTCTAAGAAAGTTTCAATGATTGAAATAAGAGTTTAGAACACTTAATTATTATTGGATTGTGACATGTTGTGTACTCTTGCACATATATTGTTCATGTCCGGGAACCATAGTATGCGTACGTGTATGCGTACATGTTGGTTTGAGAAGTCCGGGAACCTAAGTATGCGCACCCGTATGCGTACTGTCGTAAGGTTCATGTCCGAGATTTTCTACTGGGATTGGAGGTATGCGTACCTGTTCGCGTACTGGCGAAACCCAATTTCAGTCTGGGTATTTCAAGTATGCGTACACGTTTGCGTACTTGAAGGTTAAAGTTCTAAAATCGGTTATGTGCATGAACTAATACATTTAAATATTAAGGAATGCATTCTTGCAAACCGTGGCAATAATTTTCATGATTGATTCGAGTGAATCCAACCGATTTTGCTTCGATTGTGTTCTTGTATACTTCTATGAGAATATATCAATTGAACAACTCTTTAACTAGTTTCATTTGAGTCATTTGAACTAGTTATGGTTAAGATGAATAAGGTTGATATGAGAGTGTTCATATGGCTAACCTTGGTTAACTATTGTTGAGCCAACATGGTGTACACGTTTAGGTACGGTTACATAAACCTAAATGAGGGTACATTTCATGTGTGTGTAACAAGCTAAGTTCGATCTAACGGTTGAAAGATATTAGCTTGAATCTAATCAGGCTTTCATCTAACAGTGACTATTGAATGCTTTGTTACCAATGTACCTTAGATTGCAAACCCTGATTTGAAACTATATAAAGGAGAACTCTAGCAACTGGGAAACCTAATCCCCACACCTCATGTGTGATACTAGTTGCATAAGCTAGAGTTGATTCTCCTTTAACCTTAGGTTTTTCACGAAACCTTGTAGGTTAACGAATTGAAGACTTCATTGGGATTGTGAAGCCAAACCCAACTATTTTCTACGTAGTTGCGTGATCTGATCTTGCATCTTCTATCGTGTTTAAGTACAATTTTCTTT
Organism: Papaver armeniacum; assembly: GCA_023531295.1. Lineage (NCBI taxonomy): Eukaryota > Viridiplantae > Streptophyta > Magnoliopsida > Ranunculales > Papaveraceae > Papaver > Papaver armeniacum. The sequence goes on from JAJJWW010001355.1 coordinate 4,918, forward strand.
AAGATTGGCTCGAGATTTATTCTCCAATAGGCAAGATAAAAAGTAATCACAAACATCTTCGTCTCATCGTTTGTGATTCCAAAACATCTTGTTTCGCTACCATACGACTAAGATTGTTGTGAGGTGATTGATAATACTAGGTTATTCTTCGGGAATATAAGTCTGGTTTATCAATTGGTTCTTGTTCACCTTGATTTATCAAAAGATGGAACAAAACTCATAGGTATTTCTGTGGGAGACAGATTTATCTATTTCTATAGACTTTTCTGTGTGAGACAAATTTATTTATCAAGTCTTCGACTTTGGGTCGTAGCAACTCCTGGTTGTGGGTGAGATCAGCTAAGGGAATCAAGTGCGTAGTATCCTGTTGGGATCAGAGATATAAGGAGCGCAACTGTACCTTGAATCAGTGTGAGATTGATTAGGGTTCAACTACAGTCCGATAGGAAGTTCATTGGTAGTAGGCTAGTGTCTGTAGCGGCTTAATACGGTGTGGTGTTCAAATCGGACTAGGTCCCGGTTTTTCTGCATTTACGGTTTCCTCGTTAACAAAACTTTTGGGATAGGTGTAGAATACACCGTATTTACTATCTAGAGTTTATGCTTTCTTTGCTATTTTTCGTGTGAATTATGTATCTTATGTTTGCTTTTGAGTTTTATAGGTGCAATGGAGTCACCGAGAACAAAAGGACAAGAAATCACCCATTTAAAGCGAAAAAGAGCGAAAAGACCAATTCACGGGCGAGCGAAGCTAGCTACGGTTGAGCAAAGAAGTGAATAGGCGGTCGGTTCCGCGAAACCGACAAGCCATGCAAGAACTGGGAGGCCCTTTTCCTATTTCCGGGTGCCTAGAGTCATTTCTGGGTAACCCCTTATCTACCAGGACACAGGTGGGCTGTATCCACCTCCATTTTGTTACACAAGCCCTATTCAGTGAGAAATCAATTTCTCATTATTTCTTCTTCGATACGAAAATTGATAGAGGATGGCTGCACCATCATGAGGCGAGAGATTGAGAAACTCAGAGAGGAAATTGGTGGTATTGATGAGCACAAGACCGATAGAATTAGAGAGTATCAAAGAAGAAACGATCTTTGTGATGATTCAGGAGATGAAATTGGTGATTCAAAGTTAGGGTTCGAATGAGTCAAGATCGATGGGGTTTTTAAGTTCAATTCATCTGCTGGTGCAAGCTTACACAGGTGATGATTAAAGATTTCAGTTAGGGTTTGTTTTTGAATCCGTTTAGATGGTAGAAATTGTGAAGATTGAGGGTTTGTGTTGGTCTCTTTAAGAACTGAAATTGTGAGAAATCAGAGAAGGGAAATCGATTGAAGGGTCTAGATTTGATAAAAAAAAAGATGGGTTGAACTCGAATTCGAGTTTGGATTGATTATGGTAGTGAACACAGGTAGCAAGAGATGGAGCTGTTGCCGCCAATGGAAGCTGTAGCTGGAGCAGCAATGTGAGGATGCAGTGGTGGCTCCGGTGAGCTTGTATGAGTCACAGGAGTAAGAATCAGCTGAGAGGGGTACTGTGTAACTCAATAGGAAGCTGACATTGAGAAGTAGATGAGTGGGTTATGGCTCAGATGGCTGTGGGTTGGTGTTGCTGTTGTGTTAATGGAACCAGGGTTTTGAATTTGTGGCCGAGACTGAGATGGGAGATGGTAGATGGAGTTGTTTCTCCAGTGGTGCAGTGAGTCTGAGGTTGGATGGGTCTTATGGATGAACTCAGGTACTAAGAACTGGGATGGATGAAATGGAGCAATACCAGATGGTGCAGGATTGCAAATGTAGCATCGAATGGAATGGCAGGTGGAGCTGAAGGTTTGGGAAGAGGTTACCTGGCTTGAATTGTTGGTTCACGGCAGCTGAGTTTTGATGGGACTAAGCCTGAATGGCACTGATGTTGTGCTTGCCAGGAATGCTAGGGTTGATGTTGGTGATTGAAGATGCAAATGGCATGTAGTTGCAGGAAATCCCACAATACACCCCTCACAAGAATTTACTTTACTAATCCATTTGAAGATGAATATCTATATATTTTTATTGATTATCTTCTTGAAATGTTTACAAGGATAGATAGAACAAAGCTAAAGAAATTACAATCACTCTAGATTTTCTCTCTCCTAATGACTTGCTTAACAATTCAAAAAGAACTCTCCCTTCAACAGACTAACTCAACCCTTTATATAGGGTAATACACAGTGGATGACAGCTAAGATGTCCTTTATTTTCGGGATGACTCGCGAAGTGTCGCGAGTGTTATAAACACTTTTCTTTGCGACACTCCTAAATTTCGCCAAGTTTTCACACTTTTCTCATGTTTTGACTGTCGTTATCCATTGCGTCATTTATATTACTTCCCTGCGACGCCTTCGCAATGTAGTCGTTTATTACTCTCGCGAAGTATTGATGTCGCGATATTCTGCTCCTACATCTTGCCTCTTCTCATGTCTTCTCTGCGAAGAAGAGAATGTCATGAGAACCAATATTTTAAAATGCCGCAACTACTCATCTTTATCTCGCGATTGTTCATTTTTACTCGTTTTATTCATGTACGGAATTTATTACAGGTGTTTCTTCTTCCACTCTTTTCTTGACACGTCTATTTCAACCGCTTATTCTTGACCATTCACGTCCCATCTCGCATTAAATGCATTTGTTTTCTCGAGGATTCTCTTCTCTATATATAGTTTTCTCACCCTTCTCTTTTTCTCTTTTATTTTCTTTCTGCAACTTTCCTTCAGCTTCCTTCCTCCGTAATTTGCGTTTCTGCTACTGTAAATCCTTTTTTCTTTCTCTTGATTTTCGCTTCTTCCTTCATTCCCATACTCTAATAATGGCTTCACTTGGTCGTACATACGCACCCCTTTTCAATGATGTTCAAAAGAAGTTACAAGAAAAGGGTTTCACCTTATCAACCATTCCCCGATCAAGAATCTTCATCTATACTTTACGCAAAATTATTTTCGATCATCAATGTGATGATCATAAAATCATAGTCTCGCTAGGTCAACTCCTCGCAGGACTCCCCATTCCTCTATACAATCCCGAGATACCATTATTCTATGAAATCCTTGCTCATGAAAAATTCTCGCGTCTGTTTATCGGTTGAGTGGCGATCGCATCCGTTTAATGCTTGAATTCGCAAAACTGTAAGTGGCGTTTGGTAAAGGATCTTTATATCCCGATAATGTCAAAGATCCTAGATTTGTAAATTTAGAGATAGCCATTTGAGAAGTATCTTTGTAGAGAACTTCTTTGCGAATTATGCGATTATAAATATGAGAAATGATAAATCTCATTTGGGGTGCTCATTGAAGAAAAAGATAATGTTGATCTTTGATAAAGCTGCTCATGCAAGATATTGGTGGCATTCGGGCAACAATAGTACTCCTCGTCATTCCAAAGATGAGAAATAGTGGGTTGTTCCTTTATTTTTGAATGGACCTTACATCGCAGGTTCACATGTTCTCCCTGCAACCCTCGCGAATTATCATCCTTGGGAGTTTAAGTGGCCTGAGAAGGCAAAAGAGGTATATTTCCTTTTTTCAATTTTACTTTGCGACATTTTCTTCCTCCTTTGCTTATTAATCTTTCAAAAAATTTAGATTGCCAGAATGAGAAAGAAGTATAAAGAAGATCCAAAAGCAAGTACCACCGGCGATACTAGATCGCTCACGGATGAAGTAAGAAACATTTTCTTTTGTTATTTTAAACAATATTGTTGCCTCTGTTTCTTATCTTCATGCGTATGCGAAGGTTGACGTTGAAGAAGCTGAAGCTGCGAAGGTTAAAGGCAAAGAAATCACTTTTCGCAAGGACAAGTCTTCTGCTCCGCTTTCTAAAAAACGGAAAACCCATCCCTCTTCTCATCGTAGCTCTCAAACCAGTGAGAGTTCTGATGAGGATGAAAATGAAAATGAAGTTGGTACTTCCTCCGCGAAATAAAATCACTCTACTACTTCTGCTATGGCGCAACTGTCTAGTGTTTTCTCCGACTCCATGCAAGGAATGGGAGATGATCATTTATCTGCAACTTGCGTAGCTCTCGCGAAAATCTGCGATGCCCCGCTATTAGAGGATAATGAATCTTTTCGCGGAATTTTCCGAACATTGACTTCCAGCCACTTGAATGCTCTCAATGCTTTGGTATGTTCATATTCCTTTGCTTCTATGTAATTTCGATTTTAAACTTTATCTTAACAATTTCTTTATTTTCCTTTATAGTCTGGGAGAGCTTCCTTTGTTGTTGCCTCAGATCTCGAGAAAAGACGCGACAACCTTGAAAAGAAAAATCTCCAACTTAAAGAGAAGATCCGAGAACTAGAAACTGAGGTTGCGATGTCTCGCAAGAAAGATGAAAGAATTCAACAATTGGAAACTAAATTCACTTCTCAGGAGACTAAAATATCTACTCTTCAAAGCGCAAATCAACAACTTTATGGTACAAAAATTTTTGCTCTTCAAATCGTCTTTACTTTGTCATCTACTATTCTTTGCCTGATTTACTATTTTCGCAGACATATATAATCTCTCTGAAGAAGCCATTCTTCTCCATTCATTTCCCGAGCCTATGGATAATGATGTTCTTCTCACCCATCTCAACGAGTCTTTAAGTAATTCGTCAAACAAAGTTGATTCCCTTTCATTAAATGAACTTCAAACCAAATATCATCTCTTAGAGATTGAGCATAGATCTAGTTTAGGTTTAGCCAACCGATTTAAACAAATGTATCTTGATTCCCATAGAAAAACCGAACTTTTAAGGAAGAAAATTAGTGACCTTATAGATGACAAAGATCGCATTGCTAATAAAGGTGCACAGGCATTAACAACATTTCAAAAATCTCTTCTCGAAGTACAAATTGAACGAGATGAATCTCTTCGTCAGAATGCTATACTTAATGAGCGAGAAGATCAAATTCGTTCGCTTCTTGTTATAAATAATGATGATGAATTCGCTTTGGGCTGCGAAGGTTCTAGATAATGCCGGGAATAATTTAGGTGTTGATGTTAGCCTTCATGCCGAGAGCATCTTGCCTTGGTTAAAGACATGATATCGACGAGAGAAGGTTGTTTATTATACTTTCTTGCTCTTTATCTCTATAAAATCTTGTTATTGTGTTGTTAATTCATTATCATATGTTTTGCGAGAATCCGAGAAGAGATTTCAAACAAGGATTGAAGAACTTGAGTCTGAAAAGGGGAACTCGAGAAGACCTTTCTCTTCGCAATAATAAGTATTCTAAGTTGAAGAAACAGCGCAAGCTACGATGGCGAATTTCAACAATCTTTGCATTCGTTTCGCAATCAAACTATTGAAATGGTTTGCAATGATCACCGCATTCCTCTTAATTCATATCCTTGTCTTCGCGATGATATTCCTGAAGATACACCTTTCTCGGATGTCTCTGATAGTGAAGCTAGCGAAGAAGAAGAATCTAGCGAAAAGAATGATGGAACTGAAGAATCTGACCAAGAAGAAGAATCCTCAAAGAAATAACTTCTTTTTCTTATTTCGCTTCTTGTAATACATATACTCTTTCAATCTTCTTGGATTGTCAAATATGAATTCAATCTTCGTTTTCTTTACTTGCGCGTATTCGTCAAGCAATTCTTCTTTATAATTCAACTGACCATCATTATGAATACATAAATCCATCATGTGGAAATGAATAACAAGATTTTATCCTATTCATTCCCATACTTGCCTCTGTTATTCATTTTCAAATGAGAAATTTGACCAATTATATCTGAGTAATGAAATCTCTGACTTCATCCTTTATTATTTGTAACTCTATGATGGAACATAATCGTTTTCGCAAGCTTACTCACTTCCTCAATTGTATATATGTCTGTATTTTTAGTTATGTTGAAGTTCATTATTGCGACAAGATCGCAGGATGTCTTTACGAATGAAGAAATCCATTGATCTTGTCTTATCATTCTTGTGTGGTCTTATTTTGCCTTCCTAATTAAAGGTCTTATTTCGCCACCCCTCGTTGCGACAAAATCGCAGGACGTCATTACATTTTCATGTAAAAACCCATTGACCTTGTCTTATCATTTGTTAAGTATTTTTGCCTCTGCAGGATATTTTATCTGCGACAATATGACAGGCTTAAATACTCTTGCGAGTGTAAAATCCCATGACATTGCCGTCTTCGCGACGAAATCGCAGGACGTCTTTGTATTTTCATGCAAAAACCCATTGATCTCGCCTTATCCTTGAGTCAGTATTATTGCCTCTACAGGATCATCGCACAAATATGACAAGCCTAAATTTCCTTGCGAAAATAAAGCCTCATGACATTTGCGTCTTTTGACACTTATCAGCTCCCTAATGGAGGGTGCCGCCCTTATCTTCTCCCTGGTTGCCCCTTCAAGGAGGCGTACATCGGCCATACAAGACTAACTCCTCCCATCCGGTCTTAACAACAACCAGTTATTTTCGTGACCTCTTATCCCTTATACCTATATGGTTTATGGTTACGAGACTGCACCCTAAGTGGAGTTTTCTTGGGCCGAGAAAGATATACCAAGACTTGCCAAGAATGGCCGAGACACTTCAAATGCCCCAGGCACTCTTGGCTCAACCGTGTACCCCGGCGCCTTGAGCATACACTGACTCCTAGGAAGAGATCCTCGGGCATCCAACCAGGGTATAACCTTATATATATAGTTGGAAATCCAAGGTATCTCCCCCGGATAGGCTTTCATTGGCCCCAAATCTTCATGACTCAGGTTCCAGGAACGGTGTAACCTTTTCACTGAGCCATGTCAAGAGATACCCCCTTATATGACGCACTTTAGGTCTTACATTTGCCTCTTGCGAAATGTCATTCGCGAACTAGGGTGTACGCCATAAAGGTTCGTCCCATTCACTCACTCTTTCATTTTTGTTAATTCATTCAATCATTCATTTTTTTTGCGAAACTATCGCACAATCTTACATTGTTTAATCATTTTTGTTTTTCAACTCTTCAATCAAATTGTCATACATTCTTGATGGTGAGATCCTCGCATATTTCTTCTTCAATTATTGTTTCTTCCTCTTACTCTGAACAAGCTTTTGTTGTTGCTTTTTGATGATTATTCACTTCTTACACTTTTTGCTCCTGCTACTCTCTGCCTCTGCACCATTCAAAACAAATTTTTAGCTTTCGATCCAACTTCTATTACGAATGTTTCTTTTCCCTTTGTTGAATTTGTTCTGTGCATTTCTGGCGGTGGTGGTAATGGCTGAACTTTCCCTTCACTTTTTAGAAAATGACTTAGCTTTCCTTGGTCAATTATTCTGAGGATGATTCTTTTTATATTTCTTCAGTCATTTGTTAAGTGTCCATGAAAACGGTGGTAAGAACAGAACTCGTGACTTCTATCACTTGGTGGTGGCTCATTCCCCATGTTCCATGGCGTAGGTATGTTTTCCATCAAGAGTATAGCTTCCCATATTTTTTCAACGCTAGCATTTAATGGTGGCATTTTGATTTCTTCCCATACTACTCTGTGACGTCGCTGACCTCCATGATAATTCTGTCTTTGACTTCCATAAGTTTCTTGCGGATGATCAAGTCTCTGAATTTTGTTATTGCCGCCACGGTTATAGTAGTTTCTTTCTCTTTCAAACTCTTCTTGATCTCGGCTTCCCATGGCTACTAACTTTGGTTGTTCATCACTTATCACTCTTTCTTGTTGCCCTTGCGAGGTACTCGCCACTGTGTGTATTAATTTAGGTAACAAACTTGCATTCGCAGCATTTGAACTTGTATTCGCAACCGGGTACGACTCCACCTCATTTTGCCTTTCTTCCAAAGCAATATATTCCTCTTGCAGTTCTCGCAGCTCCGTCATCGTGATTGTATTCTTGACTCTAAAAATTTGAATATATAGCAAATTGGTTGCGAACATAGCGTTTATAAATGATAAAATGAGATATCTTTCATCCACTCTTCCAGCCATCTCGCTACACATCGTCTTCCATCTCACAGTTAGGTGTCTTAAACTTTCGCCAACCCTTTGTTTCAGCCCAAATACATCTTCAATTCCTGGTCGCGAGGAGTTGTTACTTATGTATGCCCCTAAAAATATAACTTGTAGATGGTTGAATGACGTGATGGTATTTCTTGGTAAACCTTCAAACCACTTCAGTGCTTCTCCTGTTAAACTTGATGCGAAATATTTGCACAATATAGCGTCATGATTTTCCCACTTTGTAACATACATCTTACATACGCTTTGATGTGTTGTATTGCGCAAGTTGTTCCATCAAAAATCTTTGGTTAATGCGGGTAAATTGCACTTTGGAGGTATTCCTCCCAATTGCACCTCTAGTGTAAAGGGGTTTTGCGGCTTCTTCAATTGCCTCATCCAATTGTCTCCTTCCTCCTCCTCTTCTATTGTTCAACATTCCTCTCATCTCTGCCAACTCTCTTAAGATTTGTTCATTTACATCGAGGGTTCGAATTTATTGGTCTTTTTAGTTCCGTTTCTCTCCTTCTGCGTTCATGTCTATCTTGATTTTCTTGTTCAACATTTTCTTCTCTTCTTTTCTGCGATTTTCTCCTCCATCTCGTTCTCGAATTCGCACACCATTATATCCATCGTTTTCTCTTCTTGGTTGTCTATCAGCTCTCCTTTGTATTCTTTCATACTCTTCATTGATATTTCCATTGTTGCGATTTTGCTCGCGCCTTCTTTCTCGATTGTCATGATTATTCTGCCGAATTGCTTCCTCCAATTCCCGTTCTTCCATTTCCACTCTTAATCTTTCTCTTTCGCGAGCTAGACGCGCCTGTTCAATATAATGCTTTTCGATATCATCTTCAATCTCCTTTTGTTTTCTCTGTGTTTCTCTTCCATGCAGTATTCTTCTTCCTTCTTAGGATTTTCTTCATCAATTGGATTATTTTGCTGCCTATTTCCTTGATTTCCATTATTTTGGTCACCTGTAAAATCTCTGGACGCGGAATACACACCATTTCCCTTCTTTCGCAGTATCCTTCACCGAGATTTAGCTCTCTTTCTAAATTTTCTTCATTAACATTTTCTACAGGTAACATTCTCCTTCTATCATCTCTAACCGATCCTGACCTTGACCTGGTATTATTTCCCGACCTCCCATTTTGCAACCTCATATTTTCCATTCTTAATTCATGGTTTTGCCTTGTTAAATTTGCGCATTCTTCCGCTTCTAATCGTCTTTCTTCATGTATTGTTTGTCTCAACGTTTCTAATGCTATGATTTCTTCATTTCTATGAGCTGTTTCTCCCATTTCTTCTCGATTTCTCTCCACTTGTTCATTATTTATCAATTGTTGCACTTCTTCTCTTTCTTCCACAGAATCTAATCTCCATGTATGCACGCTCACCCTATCATAATCTACTACTCTATTCGGTACTGGTTGAATTGGTGGTTGAATTGGTGGTTGAATTTGACCTTCTTCTCTATCTCTTGCGTTTATTCTTGATGGTTCACCTACTTCATTTCTCCTTTCTCCAGCTAATCTCCCACTTCTCCTCACAATTGTTGGTTGTTCTGATGCATTCCTTCTTCTAGCCATTTCTCAATTTTAGTAAATTGTTGAGAATTATCCGAAATTTCTTTCTTGTTACTCCTGATTCTTTCAATTCACAAGGTTGATCTTCTACTCATCCCTGTTTCTAGCGCATATGTAGTTGCAGGAAATCCCACAATACACCCCTCACAAGAATTTACTTTACTAATCCATTTGAAGATGAATATCTATATATTTTTATTGATTATCTTCTTGAAATGTTTACAAGGATAGATAGAACAGAGCTAAAGAAATTACAATCACTCTAGATTTTGTCTCTCCTAATGACTTGCTTAACAATTCAAAAAGAACTCTCCCTTCAACAGACTAACTCAACCCTTTATATAGGGTAATACACAGTGGATGACAGCTAAGCTGTCCTTTATTTTCGGGATGACTCGCGAAGTGTCGCGAGTGTTATAAACACTTTTCTTTGCGACACTCCTAAATTTCGCCAAGTCTTCACACTTTTCTCATGTTTTGACTATCGTCATCCATTGCGTCATTTATATTACTTCCCTGCGACGCCTTCACAATGTAGTCGTTTATTAGTCTCGCGAAGTATTGATGTCGCGATATTCTGCTCCTACATGGCAGTTGCAAGTAATGGCAGGTGGAAGTGATGGTTTATGAAGGTTCAGGTACCAAGTGCAGTTCAGGTGCAGTTTGAGATGGTGCTGCAGTAGACAAGAGATGAATGGTGAAATTGCGGGCTTGCAATCGATGATAGTTGATTTGAAGTTACAGGTGGAAATGTTGTGAGTTTTTGCAGGTAGATGGTGTCTAGGGTGCTCAAGGAGGATTGTGTCTGAGCAGCAGAAGGAAGTGTGAGAAGTGAAGCTGGCTTTGCTATGTGGAGTCTGTATTCTTTGTTGGAGTTAAAAATTGTTATTGAAGTGGCGATCTTTGGTAGTGGCGAGGATATGGATTTATGGGAAGTGACCAAATGAGAAGTGTTAGGCTGGTCAGAATTGCAAGGAGCTGCAGAATGGGTATTGCAATGCTGAGCTTGTGCTGGTTCAGTTACAGCTGAAGGTGCAGTGCAAGGAGAGTCAGATGGCAATGGAAATGAAATGTTGGATGAAGCTGGTTGCAGCAAAGCAAATGAGTTTGTGGTGATTGAGCTGGGATTGCAAGCAAGAATGGAGTTGTTGGAGGAAAAGATTGGTTGAGCTCCTAGGATTGAACCTGAGAACAAGATGGAAGAAGTGTTGTGCAACAGATGAGGATGGCTTGGAATTGAGCTGATAAAGCTGCAGAATTTGGTGAGATGGCCTGGGCAAGATGCTTGATGTGCAGGAACCAGCCGTTATGGCTGGAGGTGTAAGGCTACATCACAAGGATTGTGCATCACAGATCAGGCTGTGCAATGGCCTGAGTCAAGACTAGTCAGCTCACTCAGCCAAGGCAGTGACTGACTCACAACCTGACTCAGCTGAGTTAGAGTTTGACTCGGTGCTTGACCGAGTTGACCCGCTAAGTTGGATCGTTGACCCGAGCTGACCCAGTTGACCGGTGACCGGGCGGATTTTGCTTGGTCACCCGAGACGTTTCCGACGACTTTTCCCGGCCAAGTTCCGCCACAATATGATTTCGGCGACCACTTTTGGGGCATATTTTCTACATGGGTTTCTCTCACTTATGGGCTTGGTGGATTTTCATCTAATGGACTTTGAAGACTAGACCTAATTTTGGGAACAAGAGAGCTATTTAAAGGAAAGTCTTCTACAACTAATATACATCATATATTTTTCTTGGAACTTTGGAGAGCCGGTTTTGTTTACGCTTCTAGGGTTTGCTTTTGTTCATCTTCTTCTTTTCAATTATTATTATTATGATGAACTTCATAGCTATGAGTAGCTAAACATATTATTGGTTATGGGATAAAAGTTGATCTCCAACATGTTATTTGATTCAATGAATTAGTTTTGTCTCAATATTTTATTGATTTGATAGTTTGTTTGGTTGAGTCCGGAATCAATCCGATTTACATTCATCTCTAAAGCTATATTAGGGTTTTCAATACGAAAAAGTTGTTTATCCCTGATTCTAAGTAGCATAATTGTGGGTAGTGCTTGTAGTGATATATCCTACTAGTCACAAGTGAATCATAACTTTTGTTAAAACGTTTAGTGCTTTTACACATTCGTTTGCATTGATTAGTCTTATTCCATATAACTTATTGCTTTTAGGGAGTTAAATCTAATTGTGCTTTTACACTTTAGGTTCTTTCTAGGAAGAATTCACATATGCATCTTTTAATGTGGTTGTGATGAAATCAGGGAATTAACGGGTTATACTTACGATGAAGGTATCCTAGGACTATTAGTAGATGAGAGATTAAAATACCAATTCTAATCATTGATGAAAATACATGTTTGTGAATGATACTATCCCGTGACCAATATCTTCTCCTTATTGATTATTCCAATTATTTGCTTTGCTTTATTTTATTTTTACTTTAGTATTTCGTTAAAACAACAAACATCCCCCCTTGGTTACCTTAGAAACTGAAAATCGCATAACAACAATTGCCTCTCTGTGGATACAAACTCTTCCTTACCTTGTGCTTCATTTAAATTTAGTGAGTAAGAAAGTGAAATTATTTTTGACGGATTGACAACCGATCAATTGAGATTGATTGATCCTTGAACACTGGTCTTTGGTACCGTTCAAGTTATTTCTCTTATATTCAATCGGGCTCCAAAATTTCTATTTGCTGATTGCAGATTGAATTGAGATATAGAGATACAAAACTCTTGGATATACTTTTCTCTAGATTGAGTTTAACTGTCTAGTTGATTCTCTTGAAAGTATATTGGAGTTTGTCTATTCAGATTTCCAAACGAATTGTTGGGTGTGGTTGTTGTACCCACGCTTTTTTATTGGTGATACCTCTTGTTACGGGAGCCATGTAACCGAATTTTCTTAAGGAGATAAGAGTATGTAGTCAATCATTAATAAGGAAAAATGACCTTCTCTAACACGGTCCGTGAACCAGTGGACACATCATAGACAATGCCGTCCGTGAGCCCAAATGATAATACACAAACTTTGACTATCTTTTGATTATTCCAATTGTGGTTACTTGTCCTCATGAGTTTTATCATAGTTTATCGCATAAGATTGAAACATCTTCTTAGCTCGAATAAGCAGGGTTTGGAGCACAAGATATAGTTAAACAATACTTAAGGATCATTGATTGGTGATGGAATACAGTTATGTATTCTAGATTTTGGAGAAAGCTCGACAAGATCATACACACCAACAGTTCTATGAGATTATTATGAGGTGAGTCATACAATAATAATAAATCACATAAAGTAGTCAATTTATACTTGAGCAGCCTTGTCATCACGAAAAGTAATGTGATGAGTTTTTGTGCAACCTCATTTTCTCAAGCTAAAATGTCGAGGCTGCACTCATTACTACAATTAAGTAGTTCCACTCACCACTTGCATCACTAGGTAACTTTTCAAGGCCCTCTGTGTATTCAGGAATCTTACCTTTTCTGGTTCTTCTACTCCATTATCTCCCCGGCTTTGAAGTTCTCGGATTATTCTTCAATAGTTGACTCATTCTATGCATGTCATTCTGAATTTTAACAATTCTTGTGTTATTCTTCTTGAATTTCCAACATTTTTCCTGAACATGTCCCTTGCATCCACAAAAGGACCAATGCATAGAGATCTCGACTTTAGAAGATTCGGCTACCTGTTTATCACAACAAACTGTTTCCTCTTTGTACGAGCCGGCAAGAATGAAATAGTTATTGGTGATTGAGGTCTTGCTGGAGAACCCAATACCATTAGTGTTACCAAAGGACTTTTGCCCAAACAACATAGCTGAGATATTGTCTGAACTTCTTGAGACCCTTTGTAGATCACACTTGAGGGTATCAATCTCATTCTCTTTGACAGACAAGGTTTCTGTGAACTTCTCATTAAGTTTTTCCAACTCATGATTTTTCCCTTTAAGAGATGATTCGATTTTTTCTACAGTTTTCTTCAAACATTGGTTTTCTCGATGAATTTCTTCACTTTTATTCAAGAATTCTAAAATCTCAATTTCTGACTCAGAATCAGAGGTTGAATCAGAATCAACAGATATTTCTGCACAAGGGCCCGAATTTTATGCCTGATTTTCAGAAGTAAGCTCATCAGAGTTATCAAGTGAAACAATGAGAGCATTATTTCTTTGAAGAGAACTTCCGTCTTGAATAATTGGATCATCTTGGATCTTGGTTCAGGAGCACCGCTTTCCAGATTGTCTGTACCTACTCAGCATGTTTTTGACTTGATGTGTGATCAAAGATATATTCTCTTCATCGTGATCAACACAACACTCGTCAGCCCAAGACAAGCTTTCCTTTGAAGTTCCGCTTGCTTTGGTTGTAGCTTCAAGTGCAAAATTGTTATCTTTAGCCATATTGTGCTTGTGATCAAATATTTTCAACTTTCCAACGAGACTTTTTCTGGAAAGAGCAAGGTTATACGAAATTTTTTGATTAAACTCATCAAACGATTCTTCATCAGCCATACGAAGATTTTCCCAGTCAGAATTTAGGTTTTGAAGCCTAGCTTATTTCTCCGAGGTGTCTCCTTCAAATACGGTTTCTAAGATATCTTGAGCATCTTTAGACTTAGTGCACGAAGTCACATGGTGTTGAAGATCTGGGCTTATGGCGTGGATAATAGCATTTAACCCGTTAGAATTATGCTTTGCAGCACTTATCTTGGTTTCACTATATTGTCCTAATGGCTTCGCAACATTGGTTCCGTCTCTAACAACTGCCGGCGCATCATATCTAATAACTACAAGTTTCCATGTCTCAAAGTCACGGGCTTGTAAAAAGTAATGCATAGCAATTTTCCACCATAAGTAATTTGTGCCATCGAATGCTGGCGGTACGCTTATCTAGATTGCACTCTTGTCCATATAGTCAGACTGCTTCAAACACAAACTTATTAGGTATTAAACGTGTTTGCCTGCTCAAATACAAATTGAAAACGCGGGGGTACCAAAATACACCACCAACTTTTTCGTAGGCAATCTGTATGGACAAACTTATAACAGACAAATCTGAGAGTTCAATTTAATGAATCTCAATCAAGGAATAGTTTCTAGAGTTGTATCTCTTTTTCTCACAATCAGAAAGTTTACAGAGACTAGTTCGTGAACCTGATTTATATGTGAGGTGATCGGTGCCTAATAACGCATATTTCTAGATCATTTTGTTATCTTTTATCACATCTCAAGTGCTTTAATGGTCCATTTTAAGTAAAATTGTGTATTTTGCGTCTCGAGGCATCAACAATCTTTTTTGTTGTAAATATTGATATTTTGTGTTCGTTTTGTAGGATTGATATGGGGAGGTCCATAAAGTGAGCTGGTGATAAAGATTAGAGTTTCCAAAGATGGATAAGAAGTGGAAAGAAAATGAGTTGCAGGTTGTGTTATATTATAAATGGGCCAAATCACAAGCTGATTTTACAGTCACGGCTAAGAAAATGCAAGCCCAATCTCTAATACCAAAGACGTGGCCTTAACCTAGTAAGCATCCAAACATACCCTTACCCATCCTCATTTCCAAAACAACTTTCTTCTTTTCTATTGCACAACCGACCATCTCACTTTCCCATTTCTTCCTCTCTGTAAACTCATCCCTTGCTTCTGCCAAACCCATACCTCCACCATCACCGCCGACCATTCCTATTCACAGTACAAAAATACCAACTCCCTGATTGGTATTGTTGAAAACTCAAATCCATTACCACACTTATTGATTGTCTACTCACAGTAACCTATCAATAGGTTGAAGATGGTCTATGAAGTTGGGGCTTTCTTGTTCTCTATAACTATATTCATGGCAGCCCATACCCTGTCAACAATAGATGCCGGTGATGAAATCTCGGCATGAAATCAGTGAGTGGGTGATAACAATTTTAATATTGATTTTTTGTGTGATTTGGTAGTAAGGATTGATTGGTTGGATTGGAGAAAGTTTCTATAAATTGGGGGGAGTCTGTATTGGAAAAGGCATGCCCGGAGTAGCCGGTGCAGCAAGTTGTAGTAGTAATTTAGGGTTTGTATTTTCTTTGGTTATGTTTTAATCTCTTCTTTGGGTTGAGATGAAACCCTAAATAACTAGAATCCTTTTGTTTGATTTTACTTTGTTCTACATGAAACTTTTATTGAAAGCATGATTTAATCTCTGGAAAACATCAAATTACTTTCACCTTGTATGTCATGCATCCATGGTAGTTAGAATAATTCTTTGTATGTTTTCAAGCATTGTGTAAACTGATTCAGCTTAATTTGTGATTATATATGCCTTAAACAGATAGGAATTGACATATTTTTTTCTTAAGGTTAAATTATCTATTTGTGCAAGTGATTTATCACATCTTCAAGGTAGTTTGAGGCTAGAACCTCTATAACTCCTTGATTGAAAAGAGAACTAGTTTATCAAATCTAGGATTTCTATGCATATAGGCGGCGGATTCGAAACCCTTGTTTACCATTGTATTGTATTTGTTTTAATATTGTCTTTATAGTATAATCATACATATCCTTGTCGTATCGACAAACCCTTTTCGTTTGTTAAATTAGTAAGAGTAGAACTTAGAAGTCTAGTTTCACATCGTAACAACTCCCTGTGGGATCGACCTGTATTTTCCCTGTTTTACATAGTATACGTTGTGCACTTTTAGTTTAATATTGTAGGCATCTTCTAGTCCTACCATGAGGGTACTTGGGTGATTCCAAAGATTAATTTCCCAAGTAATCAATCAAGTCGTATCCAACAAACAAGGATGGATGTATCTACTTTGATTGATTAACGCACAACCTATGATATTTCAATTATAAAGATAAACAATATAATGCGGAAAAGAAATAACATAGACACCAGAAATTTTGTTAACAAGGAAACCGCAAATGCAGAAAAACCCCGGGACCTAGTCCAGATTGAACACCAAACTGTATTAAGCCGTTACAGACGCTAGCGTACTACCAATTAACTTCGGATTGGAATGTAGTTGAGACCTAACCAAGTATCAAACCAATTAAGGTACAATCATGCTCCTTACACCTCTTGAATCCCAGCAGGATTCTGTGCAATTAATTCCCTTAGCTGACGTCCTTTACAGCTTAAGAGCTGCTTCAACTCAATTGAAGACTTTAAGCCAATCAGCCTCACATAGATAAGCATATATGTGTGATTTCCTTTTTGATCATAGATCAAGGTAATTGGAAATCGGTAGCAATATACAAAGTCTAGCTAACCTCAAAATTCGGACTTATGCAATCCGAAGTGCAGCCTAGATTATTATTCACCTCACAATTATTAAACTTGTGGAATCAACGAAGTCTAAGACGAAGAGAACTTTGAAGATTTCTATCTATCTTGTTCATATGAGCATCTCAATAATCGAACAAGATCGGTACAATCGAGCTATCAGATAAATAATAGCTAGACCTGGCTTCACGAATCCCTATGAAGTCTTTGCAGTCGCTAAACCCTAAAAGGGTTTTAGGAAGAGGACGACTCTAGTTTTACAACTAGGACACACCAAGAAAAGTAGTTTCGGGATTCAAAGATCCCAGTTGTTTGAGGTTCCCCTTTTATAGACATTCAAAGCATAGGTTGCTTTAGTTTTAAGCTAAGATAGCTTTGAAACCAAGCAAACAATATCCAATGTTAGATGAATCTTTGAATCTGATATACATAACAAGATATACACTCTGGTTAGGATGAATCGTAACCGAAGCGTGTACAAAAGACCACGGCTCATGAATGGTTAGTAGAAACTAGCCAATTGAACTATAAGCTTGAGCACTTTCATAAAACAATGAAGACTTAAGTCGAGTCACAATTATGTGATCAAATATGTATATGGTGTGTCTAGAGATTATTCAAATGTTAATTATCTCGGAGAAATAATTAATGTGCATATGAATTTAATCGACATGGTAAGTAGATGTACAAGGTACAAATAATTAACCGGTTCGTGAACAGTTAAGTCAAAGTACGTGTACCAATATGTATACCTTATAACATGATCGAGTTCCGGAGTTCAAAGAACTTTTATGGTACGTGTACCAGTATGGATACCTTAAGACAATAAAACAGTTCCGGAGTTCAATTATGGATACCAAACCGGTTCCGGGACCAACAGTTCTTTTCTAGTACGCGTATTGATTTGCGTACCGATCCGGGTTCACGAGTTCACAGACTTTTTAAGGTGTGCATACGGGTATGCGTACAAAAAGTCTTCTGTTGACATATAGCTACTCCGTTACGTGTACATAGTACATGTATTACGACTTCAGACCTATAACAGTTTTCCCAATTTGTAAGACTGGAATGTACACTGTCTTATATCCGAATTTACAATAGTTCTATATTTCTCTCTAAATAAATTTGAAACATTCCCAAATAACATCAATGACACATATCACTGTTCCAGGCTATTTTCGAATGATAATTCTTGAATCATGATTTTGATTGCGAACAATAAATTGTCCTTAACCGTAATTCATCAAGTATGAAATGTTCATTAAGCTTAGTCATATATTTCGAGAGCTAATTACAAAATAAACTTGACTCGAAATTCTTGATATGCTTACGATAGTCTAATTAGTTACACGACAACGTCTCATAGATAGAAAAGTGAATATAACTTGAGAAATAGATGGTTCAGTCTTCACTTACCTTTTGTTAAAGAAGTTCTCCAAATGCTTCGGCTGATCTTCGCCTTCAAACGGTAGAACGCAATGATGACTGCCGTGATGTCCGTTTCTCAACTACACTTCTATCCTTATCCGAGACTTAATTAATTGTAGACTAGAAATCAAGATATAGTTTTGACGATTAAATTTGATAACAAGCTTGAGATAGCAACACTTGTGAGTTCGACCGAGCAATGCTCTAACAAGAAATTTAATCACAAATTGTCAAAAATAGTGTACGCTTGTCATTCATTAGGAAAGACTATTCCTGAACGGGATATTGTGATGAAAATTCTGAGATCTTTACCAGCTCGATACGAGTCTAAGAAACATGATATCATTGAAGGAAACGATCTTGCTATACTTTCTAGAAGCACCCTATTTGGAAAGTTAAAGATCTTTAACCATGAACAACAAGCTAAAGATGATAAAAATATAACATTCAAAACACTTAAAAACACTTACGTAGTTGAGAAAAGTGACAGTGTTGGGAACTATGAGAAAGATCTTGTTCATGAATTTTCAGATGAAGATCTTGAAAATTTTGTTTCTCTTATTACAAGACAGGTTAGATATCTTCTTAAGAAGAGAAATAAACAGTTCTCGAGGGAACGTCCATCATCATCAGCCAAACCATGTGCTCGTGTTCCCTCTAAAAAGGTGGACGATGAAAGTGATGATGAGGATATGCCACAGTGCTTCAAGTGTAGAGGCTTCGGTCACTTTGCTAATGAGTGTCCAAATCGAAGGAAATACACTGGCAACAAGGGTCTTGCTGCAACTTTTGATGAAACTGAAAATACGGGGGTACCAAAATGCACCACCAAATTTTTCTTAAGAAACCTGTATGGACTAAACTCAAATACAATTCCGAGAGTTACAACTTATTGAATCTCAATCAGAAATTATATTAGAAGTTTATATCTCTTTCTCTCACAATCAATACGTAAACGAAGACAAGTCCGTGAACCTGATTATAACGTGAAAGTACTTGGACGATACCAAAGATCAATATCCAAGATCAATCAAGTCGTATCCAACAATTACGATGGACGTATCTACTTTTTATTGATTTACTTACAACCTGTGATATTTTAATTATAAAGATAACCAATATAATGCATAAAAAGAAATAACACATACCAAAAAAAAAATTAACGAGGAAACCGCAAATGCATAAAAACCCCGGGTTCTAGTCCAGATTGAACACCAAACAATATTAATCCGCTACAGACACTAGCCTACTACAAATAACTTCAGACTGGAATGTAGTTGAGATCAAATCTACCGACACAGCGATTCAGTTACAGTCGCGCTCCTTACGCCTCTTGAATCTTGCAAGACTGTATGCAATTAATTCCCTTAGCTGACATCCTTTACAGACTAAGAGTTGCTTCAACTCAATTGAAGACTTTAAACCAATCTGCCTCCCACAGATAAGCCTAAATGTGATTTCCATTTAGATCAAAGATCAAGGTGAGATAGGAAATCGATTGCAATAGACAAAGTCTAGCAAACATCAAAATCCGGTACTTACGACTCCCGAAGAGCAGCCTAGATTATTATTCACCTCACAAGTAATTCTTACTCTGATTTCAACAAATAATCGTTATGGGGGAATATACCTGTGGAATCACAAAGTCTGAGACAAAGAACTTTGCGATTTCTATGTATCTCGTCTGATCAGAGTGAGACTCAACAATCAGTAGCAAGATCAGGATACACGAATTATCAATATAAAGATAGTTGGACCTGGCTTCACGAATCCCTATGTGAAGTCTTTTTAGTCGCTAAACCTAAAAAGGTTTAAAGAAGAAAACGACTGTAGTTTACAACTAGGACACAAAAGAAAAGTGTCGGGGATTCAAAGATCCTAGTTGCTTGAGGTTCTCCTTATATAGACTTTAAAAATCAAAGGTTGCTTTAGATTTAAGCTAAGGTATATTTGGAATCAAGCAATCAATATCCACCGTTAGATGAATCTTTGATTTGAGATTAACACAACAGAATATACACTTTGGTTAGCTTTGGAATCAAGCAATCAATATCCACTGTTAGATGAATCTTTGATTTGAGATTAACACAACAGAATATACACTCTGGTTAAGATGAACCGTAACCGAACCGTGTACAAAGAGTTGTTCATGAAAGGTCAGCCGAAACTAGCGAGACGAAATATAAGCTTAATCATTTTCATAAACACTTAAGACTTTAATATTGAGTCACAATAATGTGATCAAATAAGTCTAGATGTATTTTTTAGAGAGTTGTTCGAATGCTGAGTATCTCATAGAAATAATTCTGATGCATCTGAATATATTCGATTGGGTAAGTATGCATATTGGGTACGTGTACTTACTTCCAGTTCGTGAGTTATTTGTCATGGTACGTGTACCGGGTTTGTATACCCTTGAGACAAAACGAGTTCAAGAGTCCACGGATCTTTTCTGGTTTGCATACTAGGTATGCGTACTAACCTGGTTCAGGAGTCAACAGATTTTTTTTCGATTTGCATATTGGGTATGCGTACCAACCTGGTTCAGGAGTTAACGTATCTTTTTCGGTGTACATACTGGGTATGCGTAGCATCCTAAGTTCACGAGTGTTTTGGGGTAAAAACTGATTCTGCTGGTTTTGGTAAATTTGGGTGTGCCGCCGAGAAATGAATCTAAACCCTAAACAAATGCGCTGCACGGGAGTACTTTAGATTCGAGAGATCAATCTGTACAATCCTGGCCTAAAGCAAGAAATGGCCGTTCCAATTTTGCTTCGGTCACAAAATGAAGGAGAAGGGTTGATCATAGGGAGGGATGCAATGAAGGTGTTGAGATCAGAATGGTTAACTCTGAAGGTGTGGCTATTTTATGACTTGTATCAGAATATGGAACTGGCTTGTGGAATGTAAGCTATCAGTTCTTGGTGTTTTTATGGATACTTATGTTGTTAACCAAAACTCTCTGTTGTTGGTTGAAATAGGTTGAAAACCTATTTATATAATTCATAGTTGCACGCACCCTGATCTCATAGGAAATGAGATTAGTTGAGTGATGGAGAAGCGGGATCGTGTGAAAATGTTGAAAACCACGTCTTTCAATGAGGGAAGACATGTCGTTACACACCCACTACTTCTCTGCTGCCACTAACTGTCCGCTTTTCCTGACACTTTCTCATAATGGGCGTGTTGCACGCCGCACGCTATAAACCGCCAGACCAATACCCTTATGAACATCCCCCAGTTTGTGACATGTTTGATGTCTCGAGTAGAAAATATGTAGCAAGTTGCTGAGTGGGTCTTGCCTAATTATTCTGACCAATCACGCGCAAGTTAGGCAGCGGGTAGTCATATGTGATGGGTCAAGTCATGAGACTTGCCGCAAAGAATAGCATGTGACGCTATTAGGTTAAACAACTAAGTTATTTGTGAGGCCGATATTCATAAAATATCGTATGTATTCGATGCATGTAAGCATCGCTTTCAAGCAAGCAGCTCAAAATAATCGATGCTCATAAAGCATCGTTGTATAAAGCTCGCTTAAATCAGTCGCGAAGCTTAATGTCTTAAAAGGAGCATGACCGACCATTTTCGGGAAGCTGCCAGGAGCCATTCATGCGCGCTAAAGGCAGGCCGGTCAATCCTCATAGGAGAGTGACGGCTAGAGATCACAGCGACACCTTATTGGCCGCCTAAAATTAGATCTAGGCCGGTCAATTTAGCTAGCGGAGTTGGACGACCGAGATGATTTGCGGTAGTTAATGGTTGCTGTTAAAATTCCTAAATGCAGCGCGACTAGCCACTTTCGGGTGACCGTTTGGGGGCATTATAGGCAACCTGCGGCTTGGCCGTTTGCGGCTTATGGAAGGGGGTGGCCGATGATCATGGCCACATCTTGTTGGCCGCCTAAAATAGGAGTTAGGCCGGCCAATTCGACTGGCGAAGTTGGGCGGTCGAGATGATTTGCGGCAGTTAATGGCTGCCGTTGATTTAATTTAGGTTTTAAAAGCCGCGTGGCCAACCTACTTTGGGCTAACGATTTTGGTGTTAGCCACGTGCTGGGAGCTTGTCCGATCGGCCAGCACAATAGTCGGGTCGATGATGAGCGTATATGTACCTTGCTCATTAATTAAGATCGAATCTAGGCTGATCAATTTGGCCGACGAAATTGGACGGTCACGATCGATTTAAGACCGACCTGGGAAGCCTTAATTCGATTAAGGCTTCTTTTGTTCGCGCGGCTGGCCTATTTTCTGCTAGCATTTTTGGTTGTTGCTAGCAGGCCATGGAAATTCCATTTGGTAGGAACGATGGCGGGCCCGTCGGTGAGCATAGCCGCATCTTGCTGGTTGCTTAAAGTCAGATCAAGGTCGGTCGATTCGGCTAGATAAGTTGGACGGCCGAGATCGTTTTGCGGCAGTTTCGTACCACCGCTAACCAAAATTAGGGTTTTGTAACTCGCGCGGCCAACTTACTTTGGATGAACGTTTAGTGGCTCCACTTGCGAGTTGGGAGGACTCCGTTTGGCCAAGGCATTAGTGAGCCCGTCGGTGTACATGGTGGTGCTTGTCCGACCATGTTAGTAGGTGGCTATACTTGGTAAATCGAGTGGCCAAAACGTAAGACCGTGATCGTTTTAAGACTGACATGGGCAGTCTATGTTAGATTCTTAAGGAATTAGGCGCATCAACTAACCAACTTCCAACTCTATTTAAAAGTGTGTGTGGCGCGTTTAAAGCGATCTGATTGGTCGATGGAAAAGGGGCTCGGCAAGCAGCAACATGGAGCGTGGCCAGCCGGCCACAGGTGGCGCCTGCTGAAGCCAATCGGTCGGCCAAGTGGCGCGGCCACGCTTCCTTTTGCCGCAGCTCTTACTTGCTGCAATTCCTCTTTATTTCTTGTTTTAGATTTTTGGTAGGATCTTGCTCCTACCTGATGGATCAATTTCCTAGTTTGCCTAGGTTTAGTTTCTACCAATAGGGTTCGAACTATCGCGCAGGGCAAAAAAAAAAAACTAATTTTTGTAAATTAATAAAATTAGGTTAAAAAAATGAATTTTTCGGGTTGCCGCAAAATCAATTAATTTTTGGTGGATTTTGCACACTGATACAAAAAATCACTAATTTAATATCAAACGGCAGCATAACTTTGCGTGCCTCTGATTGAGTACTTCCACACGCATCTTAATCCTGACACTTCGGGAGAATCATGTTACTCGGCTGGGAGCGAGCATTAGTCGTCATGTCATGTCATGTCAGTATTAAGAATTCAACAGGAGAACATGGCATAGAATAAATACTCGGAAATTTACAGAATATTTTGGATTGTTGCTACACGCACCATTCTAGATAAATTTCATATATAAATATTCTGAATTGCTCAATACACATGTAAGTAAAGAGGCATGGGCACTCATCACTTTTAAATGGCTCTGTTTCTTTGCAGAATGAAAGCACATTAAAACATAGGGTTTCACAATTTTAGACCTGAACTAAAAACCACCATCAACATTAAGTGCCTTGCTTAGTACGTAATTGTGACATTGTTGCGGGGTAAGTGATAGGTGTTGTAAACACCGTGATATTTATCTATTGTTTATGCTTTCTTTGCGAGTTTTCTTGTAAATTATGTATCTTATGATTACTTTTGAGCTAATCAGGTAATTTGGAGTCATTTGGAGCAAAAGAAGATGAAAAGTCCATTTGGAACGAAAAGGGCAAAAAGATCAATTCACTAGCGAGTGATACTTGGAACCAGACTAAGGCACGCGAAAAGGAGGCTAACACTATTGAGAGTTGAGCCAAAAGGTTAAGGGGCAACTCTCTTTTGAAAGAATACTAGAGACAGCTAGCTAAGGTTAAGGGATAACCATGTGTTAAAAACACCCAATCCGGGGTGGCTCTTAGGAGTGGGGTGTCATTATCCAATCCAATCTCTTTATCCCTAAAATCGTGAGAGTTTTCTCTCATTCTTACACACCAGAAGTTGAGAAAGAGAAGCAGTTGTGACTGCTGTTGAGCGCGAGAGAAATTGGGATCTGTTGCTGCTCTGGATTAGTAAAGAATTAATGAAGGATCTGAGATGATATGGGTCTGGTGTTGAATTAGCTGTTGGAATTGAGTTCTGTGTTGTTGCCATTTGTAGTTTTCGTTGAAGACCTAAGATGATTTCTTCCATTGAAGATGCTGGTGATTCTTGAGGAGATTTGGTGAGATGGGTTTCGGTTAAAACGAGAAGAAATTGAATCTGGTGGTTGTTGTTGTAGTTAAAAAGACTGTGATGATGAATTAAGGATGCGTTTGCGGGCTGAAGGTGAATCTGAGCTGCAACTGAAGTTATGGTGCTGATGCTTGAGAAAATGAAGCCTGGAGGTGATTATGGAGTCACTGGTACAATTAGGGTTCGAGTGGTGGAAGAATTGGTCATGATCTAAAGCTGGGTATGAATCAGATATCAGTTTTGGTTCGGAATTGTTGTGGATTTGAGTGGTGGAAGCTATAGAAGCTAGGGTATGGTGGTAATGAATTGTTGTTGTTGATTGAAGCTAAGATATTGTTGATGGTGGATTTTCGTTTAAGGTTAAATTTGTAAAAACCATAAAAATCATGCGCTGACATCTTGTAAAAGATAAAGCCATTTATAAGTGTTGGATACTCCCTCACTTAAATTCACCAAGAATGGAGCATGTAGCAACAATCCCATTCTGTGAATACATGAAATTCCTCCGAGGTTGGAGCATGTGGCAACAATCCCTTCTGTGAATTTCATATCAGCCTTGTATTTCCAAGTACTCATTATCGGTGTGGCATGACGGCGAGTGTTACTCTTCTGAGAATAACACGAACCTCCAAGCACTATAATGAAACCATGTACGAAATACCCGTACACAGTGATTCTCGGTGTGTTATACTAGCCCGAGCCCTCTCGGTGTGTTATACTAGCCCGATTGAGCCCCTCTCGGTGTGTTATACTAGCCCGATTGAGCATCCGGACTGACCGTATCGACGGATATGATCTCGATCGCGATCATCCAACTCCATAAGCATGATTGGATGACCCCGGATCAATTCCATCACCCCCAAGCAGGTATGGAATACCCACGGCCGACCGCATGGTCGGTCATTGGCCTAGCCTGCCAAAAACCGTTCATACCAAGCATTATGGACGGAAAACCCTAAATTAGGGTTTGCGGCATATTACATGTGTCGCAAAAATAATCTCAACCATCCATCTTCGCAGGTATAGATGGAGGGTGTAGATGTAGACTCAAAGGGCCCGAGCATGTCAACACGATCACCGTGGCCCGCCTACACACTTGACCAATCGGTCAAGACCAACAATGTTTGGCCGTGACAAAATCGTCACCCAAACAAGAGGAGGCGCACGGCTTTGAAAACCAAAATTAGGGTTCAAGCCATCACGCGCGTCCATCTTCTCCGCACGAATGGAGGGTCACAGATTAGATTAAGCAAGGGCCGGCCATACCAAAGCATGACCACCGTGGGCCCATCTACCTCCTCATACGGTCGGCCAAGGCATATCATCCCTGGCTAATCCAAAACGCCCCCGCCCAAACATGCGTGGTTACACTTCCCAAATTGCAAACTGATCTCGACCACTCAACTTCACCGGATGATTTGAATGGCTTAGATCACGTTTTCATGGGATAGTCAGGTATAGGCATGATCACCAGCCTGCCATCTTCCCGTCAAACCCATCGACCAAGACCGACCAAGTTAGGTCGTCTTGAAAAACACGCCGGAAAAGAGTATGGCGCGCGGCATCAAACTCCTATTGCAAAATCGATCTCAACCACTCAACTTTACCGGTCAAATTGAGTGGTTTAGATCGCGCCTTCATGGGACGGTGAGATATGGACGTGCACACTGGCATGTTGTCTACACACATGCCTGGTCGGTCCTCTCCAAATCCCTTTCCATGCTTGGTTTCGACCAAGCTGAAGAGTAATGCTTGCGCACCTCTTCAAAAAACCCTAATATTCATTAACGGTCGCAGATGAGTGTCTCAAACATCATCTCATCCGTCCGACTTCACTGACTTGGTTATACAACCCTGGTCGGGAGTTATTTGGTTAGTGAGGAGTCATTACCCATCACTTTACCACACCGTAATGCAAAGCACTCGCATAAAATACACACGATACTTCACAAGTATCGACTTCCGAATAACACAGTTATTCAACTCAAAGATTACATGCTATCTTTCGTGGATCCACGATCCACACATTCCGGACATCAATCATGTCACAAACCGGGGATACATCTCGGGGTATTGGTCTCGGGCGGTTTACGGCGTGCGGCGTGCAACGCGCCATCACAAGAACGTGTCGGAAGTCATGGACGGTTAGAGATGAACAGGAGAAGTGGGCAAGACTAGTCGTGTGGCACCGACGCACAACTCCACTACTCCATCACTCCACTTCCTCCACTTCCCACGAGAGACGTGAATAAGGCTCAATGACTTGTATAAATAGGTTCTCTGCCCTATTTCAAACAGAACAACACAAGTTCAGACGAGACAGAGAAAAACCAAGTGTTAATACAAATCGTATTCAAACACCCAGAGCTCGCTTGCATCAACCGTGAGCTTGCTCATCTTTACGTACAAGTCATAAGCAAGCCAACACCTTCACAATCTCAACACCTTCTTCGCTTCCCTCCCTAAGATCAACCCCATCTCCTTCACTTTGTGACCGAAACAAGTCCCGGAACGGCCATTTCTTGGTTTAGGCCGGACTTGCCTGATTGATCTCTCGAATCTACAAGCACTCACCGCGCAGTGCATTTGTTTAAAGGTTTAAATTCATTCCTCATCCACACCCCAAATTACCAAATTCTGCAGGAGTAGTTTTCACCCATAAACAATTGGCGACCACAGTGGGAGATTAATCTCTCGGTTATAAAGTCAATTTCTTCAAAGATCGATTCAATTTCAACAATTTCGGAAAGGTAGATCTTAGAACCAATTCAATCAGCAATTCATTTTCAAGATGGTGGAACTAAGGTCTGGATCAGCAATCAATTCGGACGGAGCTAGCATGGATAACACTCCCGGTGTTGACGTACCTGTCAGTGGAGCTATTGTAGCCAACACATCTCGAGGAGCCGTTACCTCTGTCACCAACACTAGCGGAGCGGAGACATCCCATTAGGTGTGACGCCTCCCATCACCAGAGCCAGAGCAGCCGCAAATCCTGGCATCTCTTCGAGCGTAACGCCTCCAGTGGTTACCAGAGCAACAACTTTCACTCCTCCATCAGGACGAGGAGCCGGAGGCACAAGAGGGGGACCACCGTCTAGTACCATTGCAGACTTGATGGAGAAGCAGGATATTCTTGCTAAAACTCAAACAGATATGGCCGCAACTCAGAAAGAGGTACTCACTTTCCTTAAAACTTTGACTGAACGATTGCCGCAAGATTCACGGCAACCCTTGGAGTCGGCGAGAGATGCATTCAATACACCGGAGCGAGCGTTTCCACTCATACCCACATGAATGAAGAAACTCGTGTTGCTCCTCAAACCAAAGGGAGAGAGACCAGCCTTCCAACTTCATTACGCGTGAGGATCTAGAGCGACTTCTCCAAAATCGAGGAAAAGGGGACCGAACGGACGTACACCAACATCACCACCGTACCCTCAAGATGTGCAACGGATTCCTCTACCAATAGGTTACACCTCTCCCCAGTTCTCCCTCTACGACGGTACGGGTAATGCTCGTGAACACATTTCTCGATTCTTGGAAGCCTTGGGGGAACATGAATACAATCATGTTTTACGCCTAAAAGAATTCTCAAAATCACTCACGGGGAGGGCATACACCTGGTACAACAACATTGCGCCTAACATCATATCCAATTGGAGCGAGATGGTCAGTGCTTTCTACAGGAAGTATTTCTTCGTGTCTGAACAAATCACGTTTTCAGACCTGGGAAGAATTCTCCAGCGGAACAACGAACATCCCAACGACTTCGTTAAAAGATTCAGAACCCAAGCGCTGGATTGTCACGATCCGAATGTCACCGAACGGCAATTGGTGGAATCATGCATCAATGGGATGATACCCATA
The DNA here is from genome assembly GCA_023531295.1 of Papaver armeniacum. Taxonomy (NCBI): domain Eukaryota; kingdom Viridiplantae; phylum Streptophyta; class Magnoliopsida; order Ranunculales; family Papaveraceae; genus Papaver; species Papaver armeniacum. The sequence goes on from JAJJWW010001355.1 coordinate 33,297, forward strand.
TACCGCGCTCTGTTGGAGAATGCAGGCTTTCAAACATTCTACGAACTCCACGAAGGCTGCAAAACGTTCAAGAACAAGCTGCACCGGCGCTACTAGAAAGAACCCGAGTTGTTCGAAGTGAAGATTTGCGTGAAAGTCGAGGAAGCGGCGTCTCACGAACAAACAATACAACACTTGGTCCTTACGTGAGTGTGGTAGCGGAGGAGAAAAGAGGAAAGCTTCGGAACAACAAACCAAGCGAGCATCCCAAGACACAAGACTTCATCTCGAAAAGGAGCAGACAAAACTCTGTACAAAACACTAAAGACACGGGTTTTCCTTTTCCCATGAATGAAGTGATAGAACTCTTGGAAGCGTGGATCCAAGACGACGCCGTAAAGCTACCCCTATCAGACGTCCTCCAACCGAGGAAGAAATGGCGGATCCCAGATATTGTTGCTACCACAGGTTCGTCCATCATCCAACCAAAGATTGCAACGAGGTTGAAACAAATATTCGGGAAAAGGTAGAGACGGGGGAACTTGACTTGGAAACGAGGGTGTTCATAGAGACCCTTTACCTATCGAGAACTGCATGATTTCGGGGATTGTTCGCAAGACCGTACAATCTATGATGGAGCACATATGTGAAATCTTGTACTTCTCCAAAGGACAGCGTCAAGACATATTTGCGGCCCTTAACCACGTTGTTTCAGGAAGGCGTTTGCATCCGATAGCAGTCAGGGAACCCGGTCTTTCCCGAAAGACATGAGCAATGGAAAGCGGGGACTCCTAACCGTCACTCGTTTGAGAAACATTGAATTCGATAAGCGTGTTGATTGATACGGCTTCCGAATTTAACATCATTCTTTATCAAGACCACGAGAGCGGCAAAGATTTTGAAGCGAGGAAGCTACTTGTCACCGATTGTGGTTAAAGATTCAGCGGAGAGCCCGAGAGATGCATACGGATATATTGATCGGAAGTCAAATTGGGTGATGCCTCGACACGAGCAAAGTTCTACATAGTCAAAGATCATCCCAACTACAACATGATCCTGGGACGCCCTTGGATGCATGACAACAAAGCAATACTAGGAGTCTGTCCTCTACCGGTTTCGATACTCCGAAAGAATCTCCAACATGCCTTGGACCTCGATGGTATGCATTTGCCGCACCAAACAACTTACCAATGTGACACAACTTCCGGGAGAGAGCCTGTCAAACATACATTGAAAAGTTCCGATCTCAAGTAAGTCTCGTCACGCAACCTTCCTTACAACCTACCGCCCCTTCATTCGACAAGTCCTGAAATCGACTCTAACCAATGGACCAACCTCGACTAAGAGATGTGAATGGGAAGCCGGCCCTTTCAAACGTTTTATCAAGAGTGTAGAGGCCGTCTTGGTCAAAGGCGATGAGAAGAATGTCCAAGTATACGCACGTCCAAACCCGTTTGGAATTGGAGACACAGTGACGAAGATGAGCTAACGTTCAATGTTGGGAGCATGACGGTGAAGATGACCACTCCACCCGACTCACCCACCGAGAGAGAAGATGAACCATACACAGTAGCGAGATGTTATCCTAGGCGACTCTACGCAAACTCATCAACGCCGATAAACTAGAGGGCATAACGGTTCACTCACGATGGCTCAAACCTTACCGAACTTAAGATCTTTGTGCTACCACTTTCCAAAGCATCCTCCACACCTTAAAAACTTTGTGCTCTATTTTTCCAGCGTGTTTCCTTTTATAGTTTCATGTCATATTTGTAATTCCTCCGGAAAATGATTGCAATACTTGCATTCATAGTTAGGGTTTCAATTTTCAATTTTCAATTGAAGCATTATTTTCATCTGAGAACCTCTTTACTCCTAAAAACACAAAGTCCTGAGACAGCCTAAATCAACCTACTGAAACAAGAAAGGAGACCCTAAGCAAACATCTCACGGAAAGAAGGAAATAGAACGTGTGCACTAAAGGAAAATGATTTGAGCCATCTGCCCCAACAAAGCCGGGAAGATCTTGCATCGGGGAGCACAGTCCGTAAATGTTCTGTCATGATAATTACTTCTTTTATCACTAAGGGTTACGTGTGAAGGCGCACCCTTGCGCCCGAGAAAGTTCGATTGCGATCTTGACAAAGGATTATAAAAGAAAAACTTTATTCAAATAATCAAATGGAGGAAAAAACCTTGAACCGCCGCCACCGAGTACAAGGAAGATGTTCAAGCGTACAAAATAAGAAGAAAGAATAAAAGAAGTTTTAGCCGTCAAGAGGATCGACATATTTTGCACCAGCTGTCGGGTTACGCCGGCGCCGTCACTGTTGATGCTCCTCCCTTCGAATCTACCTCGCCTGCTTCATCGGACATCTCCGCAGCGGCGAGGCGCATTCCATTCCAACATCATCAGCGGGAGCATTAAAAAGCGCATCAACATTAGGAGCCGTACCAATTGCTTTCGGGTTTCGGGTTCCTCGTGTCGGAGTCAAGAATTATCACGCCGTCCCGAACGGGTAATCACACTTGCCTTCATTCGGAGGTCGCTCATGCTCAACTCTCCGCCTCTTCAACCATGTTGCAAATCTCTCGCCCTTGCGCTTACTAGTGTCTGCAGCGTTTCCTCGCGCCTCGCCGCTCCTCCATGTCAATTGCAGTTGAAAGTGCATGGAATACGTCCTCGACAATACGAAGGTGGGAGATAGACATCCCCGTATAAAGACGGCCGACTTCGCGAAGTGGAAGATCAATCTAGCCATTACTTCTTCGTGCGCATGGTTTTCGGGCTTGTCGACTTCAAAACTTCTTTACGGGAAGCAACGAGAATGAGCGTCCCTTGCTTCCATGATAAACTGCAAAGGAGAGGGAGTTATGAGCACGCACAAAAAAAAAAAAAAAAAAAGAGGAGATCATCAAATCCATCGATCAGTTAATCAGAAAATCAGAGCAGTACCTGAGATATAGAATAAACGACCACGTGAGACGATTCTTTATAATCTCACAAGTCGACAGAATCCCAGAAGGAAAAGGAGTCTTTACTTACCACCTATGAAGGCTGCTAATTCGGGATAACAATCGACGAGGCTTATCAGATATACCTGAGGAGAGCCGTGTATGGTGAAGGAAGTACACCTGAAGAAGTGGCCGAGCTCAAATATGCACAAGAGGAACCAGAGCGACTCACCAGACCAAGTCCTATTTCCTTCGCATCCTTAGTCAGAACCAACCAGTTTCAGGGCAACGCCTGACTATCCGGTAAATACGTACTTACTTCAGCTTGGTCATTTCAGTATATATGTATGTCACCATCTCATGCCTACCACACAATAGTGTAACCATTATGTGCTAGGCAGGGGACTTAATGTTGATGGTGGATTTTCGTTTAAGGTTAAATTTGTAAAAAACCATAAAAATCATGCGGCCGACATCTTGTAAAAGATAAAGCCATTTATAAGTGTTGGATACTCCCTCACTTAATTCACCAAGAATGGAGCATGTAGCAACAATCCCATTACTCAGAATACATGAAATTCCTCCGAGGTTGGAGCATGTGGCAACAATCCCTTCCTGTGAATTTCATATCGCCTTGTATTTCCAGTACTCATTATCGGTGTGGCATGACGACCGAGTGTTACTCTTACGAATAACAAGAACCTCCAAGCACTATAATGAAACCATGTACGAAATACCCGTACTGGTGATTCTCGGTGTGTTATACTAGCCCGAGCCCTCTCGGTGTGTTATACTAGCCCGATTGAGCCCCTCTCGGTGTGTTATACTAGCCCGATTGAGCATCCGGATGACCGTATCGGTCGGATATGATCGATCGCTTGATCATCCAACTCCACAAGCATGATTGGATGACCCCGGATCAATTCCATCACCCCCAAGCGGTATGGAATACCCACGGCCGACCCCATGGTCGGCCATTGGCCGTTGCTTGCCAAAAAACCGTTCATACCAAGCATTATGGACGGAAAACCCTAAATTAGGGTTTGCGGCATATTACATGTGTCGCAAAATAATCTCAACCATCCATCTTCGCAGGTATAGATGGAGGGTGTAGATGTAGACTCAAAGGGCCCAGAGCATGTCAACACGATCACGAGTGGGCCCGCCTACACACTTGACCAATCGGTCGAGACCAACAATGTTTGGCCGTGACAAAATCGTCACCCAAACAAGAGGAGGCGCACGGCTTTGAAAACCAAAATTAGGGTTCAAATCATCACGCGCGTCCATCTTCTCCGGCATGAATGGAGGGTCACAGATTAGATTAAGTAAGGGCCGGTCATACCGGCAGATGACCACCGTGGGCCCATCTACCTCCTCATGCGGTCGGCCAAGGCATATCATGCTCCGGCTAATCCAAACGCCCGCCCAAACATGCGTGGTTACACTTCCCAAATTGCAAAACCGATCTCGACCACTCAACTTCTTGGGATGATTTGAATGGCTTAGATCACGTTTTCATGGGATAGTCGAGTATATGCATGATCACCCGCCTGCCATCTTCCGTCAAACCCATCGACCAAGACCGACCAAGTTAGGTCGTCTTGAAAAACACGCCGGAAAAAACTATGGATGTCACGCGGTTTCAAACTCCTATTGCAAGGGAATCGATCTCAACCACTCCCCTTTGACGGTCAAATTGAGTGGTTTAGATCGCGCCTTCATGGGACGGTGAGATATGGACGTGCACACCAGCATGTTGTCTACAAACATGCCGGTCGGTCCTCTCCAAATTCTTCCCATGCTTGGTTTTGACCAAGTCAAGAGTAATGCAACGCTCCTCTTCAAAAACCTAATATTCATTAACGGTCATGAGATGAGTGTCTCAAACATCATCTCATCCGTCCAACTTCACCGACATGGTTATACAACCCTGGTCGGGGAGTTATTTGGTTAGTGAGGAGTCATTACCCATCACTTTACCACACCGTAATGCAAGTACTGCATAAAATACACACGATACTTCACAAGTATCGACTTCTGAATAACAAAGTTATTCAACCCAAAGATTACATGCTATCTTTCGTGGATCCACGATCCCACATTCCGAATATCAATCATGTCACAAAGCTGGGGGATACACATATCGGGTATTGGTCTGGCGGTTTACGGCGTGCGGCGTGCAACGCGCCATCACAAGAACGTGTTAGGAAGTCATGGACGGTTAGAGATGAACAGGAGAAGTGGGCAAGACGGGCCGACGCACAACTCCACTACTCCATCACTCCACTTCCTCCACTTCCCACGAGAGACGTGAATGAGTCTCAATGACTTGTATAAATAGGTTCTCCGCCCTATTTCAAACAAGACAATGTGAAACACAAGTTCGGGACGAGACAGAAAAACCAAGTGTTAATACAAATCGTATTCAAACACCCCGAGCTGCTTGCATCAACCGTGAGCTTGCTCATCTTTCATTACAATTCATAAGCAAGCCAACACCTTCACAATCTCAACACCTTCTTCGCTTCCCTCCCTAAGATCAACCCCATCTCCTTCACTTTGTGATAAAACAAGTCCTGGAACGGCCATTTCTTGGTTTAGGCCGGACTTGCACGGATTGATCTCTCGAATCTACAAGCACTCACCGCGCAGTGCATTTGTTTAAAGGTTTAAATTCATTCCTCATCCACACCCCAAATTACCAAATTCTGCAGGAGTAGTTTTCACCCATAAACAGCGGGATGGAAGTAAAAACGACGTAACGGATGACGACAGCCAAAACACGAGAAAGATGTGAAGATGTAGCGAGATCGAGGAGTGTCGCGAGATTTGACATTTGTACATTTGCGATACTTCGCAAGACATACCCGAAAATAAAGGACAACTTAGCTGTCATCCACTATGTAATGTCCTATATAAAGAGCCGAATAGGCTTACGAAGAGGGAGAGATCTTTTTCGAAGTGTTGGGCAAGTCATTAAGAGAGAGAAAGGTTAGAGTGATTATGATTCTTTGGTTTATCTCTTTTTCATCTTGTAACATTTCTGGAGTTTGATCAATAAAACTTATAATTGTTCATCTTAAAATGATTTGATTGTGTGGATTCTTGTGAGGGGTGTAGTGTGGGATTTCTGCCCAACTACATAATGGCGCTAAAGCTTGAGGGATGAGTGAAGGTTGATATTGTAGTTGGAGCTGGAGCTGGTGTGGTGGCGCGAGATCATGGAGCAAATGTAGTTGGAGCAATGAGTATAGGTTTGGGTATTACTACAAATTACCTGGATGAAATCTATGGCATTATTATTGGGCTGGAGTGGGCGATTCAGTGGGGTTTTTGAGAGTTTGCATTCATTCGGACTCAAAAAGTGCAGTTTTGGCCTTCTCTTCTTCTTCTCTTCGTGGTTTTGCTCGGCATCGTTGGAGTGAAGTCTCTTCAAACTTTGAAGCTATTCGTTTTGAACATTCTTTTAGAGAAGCTAATTTTGCAGCGAATGACATGGCAAGAGAGGTTGTGATCTTCCAAATGGGGAGGGTAGACACTATCTTGGGAGACCAGGTTTTCTAAATTCATTTGAATATCCAAATGTAAATTATTTTCGTTTCAAATAAGCTTCAAGTTTTTGGGGTTTCTCTGGCCTCTTTTCTTGTAGCTTATTTTGTTGTGTATTCTTGCTATTTTTAATAAAACTTGGATTTACCAAAAAAAAA
>JAJJWW010001357.1:600000-905433 GCA_023531295.1 Papaver armeniacum
CCACACTTCTCACTTCATATAGGTGATTTCCTATTTAAGAGTATCCTGCCATACCCTATTTGGAATTTCCAAATCTTAGGAATCATTAAAAGCATTGCTTATCCTTAACTACGCGACAGGAAGCACTGTGTCATCATAGGAATGGGTAGAAACATATCTCTATTCATGTTCCCCAGTGCTTCGTGTGAATCGTCCTTAATTTCTGTTGTCCCGTTGAACCTAGATCTTGGGATCTCCAGTCAACTAGGTTGGGTTCCCTTAATACGATTCGGTACCTGTAGGCTTATAGCCCATTCCCCTCGATGATCTATAGACTTGCTCTCTAGACAAACCTTTAGTAAATGGATCCGCTAGGTTGTCCTTGGACTTCACATAATCGATCGTAATAATTCCCATTGAGAGCAGTCCTTTCACGGTCTTATGTCTCAATCTTATATGTCGAGACTTACCGTTATATATATCACTCCTTGCCCTGCCAATTGCAGATTGACTATCGCAATGAATACAAATTGCAGGCACGGGTTTTGGCCATATCGGAATATCTTCTAAAAAGTTTCGAAGCCACTCTGCTTCTTCCCCTGCTTTATCTAAAGCAATAAACTCAGATTCCATTGTGGATCTAGCTATAAGAGTTTGCTTAGAAGATTTCCAAGATACCGCTCCACCACCTATTGTAAATACATACCCACTAGTGGATTTAACATCTTTAGAATCTGATATCCAATTTGCATCGGAATATCCTTCTAATACATGTGGATATCTCGTATAGTGTAATCCATAGTCCAGGTATATCTCAAGTACTTTAATACCCGATTATGGCCTTCCAATGGTCTTTTCTGGATTACTCGTAAAATCGCTTAACTTATTTACCGCACAAGCTATGTCCGGACGAGTGCAATTCATCAAATACGTTAAGCTACCAATTATACGAGAATACTCTACTTGTGATATACTTTGATCACGATTTTCGCTAGATGAAGAGTTGGATCAATAGGTGTTTTGAAACACCTCCATCATCCTTCTCAAATTTACTTAGTATGCTCTCAATGTAATGAGATTGAGACAATACCAAAGTCAGTCGATGCCTTAGAAATCTTTATTCCTAAAATAACATCAGCAACACCTAGGTCTTTCATATCAAACTTGCTCTTTAGAAGTTTCTTTGTATCGTTAATAACTTCCATGTTATTACCCATGATAAGCATATCATCAACGTAAAGACATAAAATTACACAACCCTTTGGTGTATGCTTGAAATAGACACACTTGTCACATTCGTTTATTTTAAAACCATTTGATATCATTATACTATCAAATTTTTGGTGCCATTGCTTCGGCGCTTGTTTTAACCCATATAGTGATTTTACCAATTTACAGACTTTCTTTTCTTGACCGGGAACTACCAAACCTTCAGGTTGTTCCATATAGATTTCCTCATCTAATTCACCATTTAAGAAAGCCGTTTTAACATCCATTTGATGTATCTCAAGGTTATATAATGCGACAATTGCAATTAATACTCGGATTGAGGTTATTCTCGTTGTGGAGAGTATGTATCGAAATAATCTAATCCTTCCTTTTGCTTATAACCTTTTGCTACAAGTCTCACCTTATACTTGTCTATTGAACTGTCTGGTTTCATCTTTCTTTTAAAAATCCACTTGTGACCCAAAGGCTTACGGCCGGGGGGAAGATCCACCCATTCCCAAGTGTGATTTTGCAAAAGAGATTGAACCTCACTATCTCTAGCCTCTTTCCAGAAAGGTGCTTCCTGAGTCGACATTGCCTCTTTAAAGGTTTGAGGTTCACTTTCTAACAAGAATGTTTCAAACTCGAGCCAAAAGATGTAGATTTTCTCATTCTTTTACTTCGTCTAGGCTCGTTAATCTGTAGTTAGAACTATCTTGATTAGATTGATTTCTATCAATCGATCAAAAGTTCTCTTGTTACTCAATAGTTCATTTGAGTCACTTACACTCGCACCTTTATTCCTATCTTTACATGGAAAGATATCTTGAAGAATACGGCATTTCTAGATTCAATTATCGTATTTGTGTGAATATCTAAAATTTCCGATCTATGTACCGTAAATCTATAAGCACTACTATTTTTCGTATATCCAATGAAAATTCCATCGAAGGTTTTTGGACCTATTTTTACCTTCTTAGGTAAAGGAACTTCCACTTTTGCAAGACACCCCCACACCTTTAAGAATTTATAGGAAGGTTTATGGCCTTTCCATAATTCATAAGGGGTACTTTCCTTTTCTTATGAGGTAGTTTGTTTAGGATATAATTTGCGGTAAGGGACATGACTTCCCCCACAAATTATCCGGCAATCCCGAACTTAGTAATAGAGCATTCATCATTTCTTTCAATGTACGATTCTTGCGTTCCGCAATACCGTTTTGATTGTGGATTATAAGGAGCAGTGGTTTGGTGGATAATTCCATGCTCCGAATAGAATTCGCAAACGGTGAATCATACTCAAGTGCCTCTATCACTTTTCGTAATTTTAATCTTTCTATTCAATTGATTTTCTACCTCATTTTTATAGTGCTTAAATATATCTATTGCATCGTCTTTCCCTCTCATTAGATAGACGTAGCAATATCGAGTGCAATCGTCAATAAAAGTAATGAAATACTTTTTCCCATTTCTTGTTTGCACCGATTTAAAATCACAAATATCGGTATGAACCAAATCTAGTGGTTCCGTATTTCTTTCAACGGGATGAAAGGATGACCTTGTTAATTTTGCTTCTACACAAATTTCACATTTATGATTTATATCAATGTGACACTTCGGTATTAGATCCATGTTAATTAATTTTCGAATCGAACCATAATTAACGTGGCCTAGTCTACCATGCCATATATTTGATGACTCCACCAAATAAGAAGAAGCAATTTCCTTTTTATTCACTTTAGGAATCACAGTGAGTGCGTTTTAATTTAAACAACCCATCACACAAGTATCCTTTACCAATATGCATATCACTCTTTGATATGACAACTTTTTCATACATACATACAATTTTAAAGCCATTCTTAACTAATAAGGAACACGAAATTAAGTTAATTCGCATACCCAGCGCATGTAGAACGTTGTTCAAAGTGAGTTCTTTTCCGGAAATCATTTTGAGGATGATTTTTCCTTTTCCAACGACTTTTGTTGTCGCAGAATTTCCCATAAACATCGTTTCATTGTCCAGGATTTGATAAGACGTAAACATGTTCCTATCGGTACAAATATGGCTTGTAGCTCCGCTATCGATCCACCATTCTCTAACATTTCCATTCAAACTGGATTCGATACCACAGCCGTCATATCCATGCAACGTTGTGGTTCCATTGACCCCCACTGTTTCCGCAAATTCTGATGAGTTGAGATAAAGTTACAAACTCTGTGCCTGTTAGGTTCGTTAATATAGTCCCTGTAAACGTCCAACTATATAACACATGCACTAAAGACGAAGTTTCAAAGGCACTGTTAATGATAAACAAAGTGGTGGTTTGCTTATGACGTACTCTGGAATATAGTATGAAGCCTAACTATATATCTCAAATACTAAGGACAGAACAAAGAAGATGTACAATAATCAAAATTAAATATTGGATTCCCAATCAAACCAGTAAACTATGATTAGTTTATCAAACCACTAAACTATCAATCCAACGGGATTATAATTTGACCAGTAGTGTCAACCTGCGCCAAACTACACCGATTAAAATTTTGTGCAGACCTGTACACAGGCTAAGCAAGCAAATTTTATTAGCGTTTTTACCGTCAGGAACTGAAAGAAAAGGAAAATAATCAATCTACGTTACAGTACATAGAGAATAAGAGAAGGGTCTGTCTTAAGATTGTTGGCAATCTTGTGTATAAACTGCAATAAAACAAACAGAGAAAAAGAGATATGCAAACTCAATTAGAAGAAACCATAATCGAGGCAAGGATTATATCCTCTAGCCTTAAGACAGCATTCACCCTGACCTGGGTGCTTACGGACTATCGATGTCCTGTCTCCCAGATACAACGACTATCTTCTCGAAGTAGTAGCACTCCAAACTTCGAGAAACGGCGAACCAAACTTAAAGTGATGAACTTTCTCTTTGACACAAACTTAAAGATGATTTTAGAAAACAAGTAAGATGATTATTAGGTTTCTAGTTGTCTTTCTAACCTAATTGTAATGGGGTATTTATAGGTGTCAATAATACCTCTTCGTTGAAGCATCGCGATGCTTCATGGAGTTTTCTCAAGGGTTTCTAATGAAAGGCTATGTCCTTTCACGTTCCTGGTAATGGTTCCTTTTGGTTTCCAAATTGGAATTACCCTAACTAATCGGACCATACTTTAATTGGGCCAAATCCAATTAATCCAAAAAACCCAACTCCATTATTAGGTATTAAACAAGGGATTTTCCATTCATAAGAAAATACTACTTAATTTCCAACACAAAATAAATTTATTCAAGAAATTGAATAGTCTTCAAATAAAATGGGCATTTTGTGTGGAAAAAATTGACATACTCATACGACTCGAATCGCCAAATTCAATCAGCCAGGGACGGTATTAGGGGGTGGCTTACCCAGGTTGAAGCCCACCCCAAAATTTCTAAAAAGATATTTTGTTAGTTTAATTTTTAACATTTGTAAAATTTAGCCTAGGTGTAAATTTTAATTAGCCCATTAATTGTTAAGATATGATTCTGCGTGGAAGAAATCAGAAGATTTTGGAACCCTGTCCCGCATGGATTAATTTTTGAATAACATCTCAACCGTTCAAAGGCTATAGGGAAAAACAAGTATTCATGATGTTTCTTAAAATCAGGTATTGAATGGGCTCACCTGTTACGTGTCAGTTTGATAAAATAAAACTGCGTGTCAAATGGGGGTGTCTTGTCCTTAACTAAGCAAGCGTTTGTCCACCTTTAAAAAAAGAAAAAAAGCAAGTGCTTGTCCAAAAATTCATTTTTCTTCTGTGAAGTGACTACAATTTTATGTATATCTATGTATAATCTAAAAATGTTGTGTATTCATGAGACAAAATATAATATGTCATGACTATTATGCGTATATGTACAAACTCCAAATTTGCATCCCTATAATAACCTTTAAAACTAGAAAAAAATTGGGCGGCCTTTGGCCGCTAAATAAATCAAAATTATTATTTTCGATACGCAAATTATTCATCCCTAATATTAGTTACAAGGTGAAAAAAATTGATTCAAAGCTTTATGCTCCAAGGATAAGAGATCGTGTGGCATACCCATACTCAGCTTTAAGTATATTACCGCAGTTGTCATTATTGCAATTGAGACAAATTAAGTTGAGAGTTCGAGAGAAAAAAAAATTAGCCCACCCAAACACAAATTCCTGGATCCGTCGGCTCTAGATTTTGTATGAACAACAGTGCAGAGTACAGTGCATATTGGCGATATTGTCTAGCACCAATAGAGAAAAATACTGGTGGTACAAAGTATTTGAAAGAGAGTATTTACACACATTTTGTTTAAGTCGAAAAATGGAAAGTTAAGTTGGAATGAAAAGAGTGTTTAGATTCGTATTAAGAAGTAACTTTTTAATTTCTTGCTAGAATATTACAAGTTCAGTAAATAGGTTGAGGATAAAATGTGAGAATGATTTTAAGAACAAAAAAAAAATTACTTTTTTGAAGTGAAGTTTTTCTATTCCTAACTTCTCGAATTGCCTTCTACATTTGCCATTTAAAATCTCTTTCAGAAGGCTATAAAAAAACCCTTCTATATATGAAGCAAACTTCTTACTTCTGACTTCTGAAAACTACTTGTACTCCTAAGACGCAACTGTTGGTAAGACGATCAAAGATTAGATTAGGAAATCTATTGGATTAGGAAACCATTGATTGTGTCCTGGATATAGCAACTTAAGAGGTTTGTCTCTTAGAGTTAATTTAGGAAACTATATACTTGTAGGAAAAGTAATTCTTGATAAGGAATGTGTCTAGTCCTATTGTCTTGGAGTTAAGTTAGGAAACCCTATACTTGTAGGAAAAGTAATCCTTGTTAAGGAATGTGTCTAGTCATATTGATATGTATAAATAGGCATAAAAAGAACCTAGTAGAAGCACACCAGTCGTTCTTCTTCTGTTCTAAAGGCTTTGTATATTTCTCCCTCCTATACGGTGATATATAAAATTGCTTATTCCTTTCCGATGATTTAACCTCGTTAAATACTTTTTTTTTCCTTGTGTGTGTGTGATTTGTGATCTTAGTAATATTGGAGTACCATTGTAGATGTGCAGACTTAACGCTTATGCGGGGTTTTTGCGCAACATTTGGTATCAGAGCAAGGAGATGCTCTTGAATACGGGTATTCATATTGCAGTTAAAGAGAAGATAACTTTTTTTCTTCTGAAGATTGCGTGAAGTAAGTCGTCTGATCTCAAAGGTTCTGTTTTCATCTATATTTGGTTGTTTGTGAACAATGATTGATCCAGAAGTGCCAGTTGATCCGATACAACACTCGAAGTCCACAAATAGATATAAAGAAACAAAAGAAGAAATACTTCATTCACATACGTCAAAACTTAAGGTAGAAATGTTTACAGGAACCAATAACTTTGGTCATGGAGAACCGACGTAATGGATGCTCTTGCTCATCTTGACCTCGAAGAACCTCTAGAAGGTCGGCCAGCAGGGATGTCTGACAAGCAGTGGAACAAGATGAATAAATTTTGTCTTGGTTCGATTCGAGGGTGTTTATAAATGGCAATAAAAGGAATTTAAGAACACTCTTTGTAGGGAACCTGTTCAAGATGTAAACAACTTCTGCCCAAAAAACTTTAGGAAATTTATTGTTAGTAATCATGCTACGATCCATTTCAACAATGGTTCTATTTTTTTTCGTTCAGAGCACCTTTCTGTTGAGGGGTGTAGGTTGCTGTCAGTTGATGTTTAATGCCACGAGTCTTGCAAAATTCAGAAAAAGCATTAGATACATACTCGCCTCCTTTATCGCTTTGAAATACTTTCATACGATAACCACTTTGGTTCTCCACATATGCTTTAAACTCCTTAAACTTATCAAAATATTCAGATTTTTCTTTCAAAAGATAAACCCATGTTTTTCTACTGCAATCATCAATGAATGCAAGTAAATAACGACTACCTCGCTCCATGTGAAATGGTTTGCATCGGGCCACAAATATCTGTGTGTACAAGCTGCAATGGTTGGCGTGGTCTCTGTGATTTCCCATCTGGAAAAGAATATCTGTGTTTCTTGTCTCGAACACAACCTTCACATAATCGACCAACACTATCTAATAAAGGCAGGCATGTAACCATATTCTTCTTCGACAACAATTTCAAGCTGTTAAAAATCAAATGACCATACCGAAAATTCCATAACCATTTATTTTCCATAACAATATCACTTAAAAAACACACTAAAGATGAATCAAACGACAAACGAAATAATTACTTGTATGTCATCTTAATATTTCAGACTATCTCATCATCTTGCGTTTCAACGGTACAAACACCTTTATCAATAACGAAACAAAACCCAATAACAGAAAGTAAATCCATGCTTAACAAATTCTAGTTCAAACTAGGCACATAGAAGACTTCACAGATAAAATGAAAAGAGGGAAATTAGAAACAATTTACCTTTGCCCATAATGGGAACTTTAGATTTATTTTCACCATCCCTCTTGTAAGAGCACTGCTAGGTTGAACTCGCAAGCGTTGTTATCTCAAGCTTGTTTGTCAAGTTTAGTTGCCAAAACTATAAGTCTTGATTTCTAGTCTACTTATACCTAAGTCGGACTGGGATACAAAGTATAGTTGAGCTCTAGACTCCACGATGTTCATCATGCAAAGAGGAAGAACTACCCAAGGAACTGGTGTAACTTCGTCGACTAAAATGTATGTGGAGACTTGAACTTATCTATCACTCAAAAGTCTATCTGCTCTATCTCCTATCTTGAGACAATGTCGTATTGCTATATAGACTTCGATTATACACATGTGCTATTTCTAGCCGAGTTTAACTCGCCTATCTATTTCTCGAAATATTTGCTAGTAAGATTTTGCTTTGGCCAAGTTCATCTTTACTAGTGACGAAAGTCATGATGATTATTTCAATTACTTGAAAATCGCTTTGACGAAAAATAGTTTGTGAACAAAAACTATATAATGTCCTCTAAGAATGTTACAATGATTGAAATGAGAGTTTAGAATATATAACCATGGTTGGATATAAACATTGTGTGATAACTCATACTTGTGTAAGTCCAAAATCCTTGAACCAAAGTATGCGTACTTTCCTGCTCAGGATAACAGGAACTAAAGTCCGCGTACCTGTACGCGTACTGTCGGAAGTTCACATACGTTGAATTTCTGCTAGAGTTTGTGAACTGAAAACAAGCTCAGTCCGGGTACTTAAGTATGCGTACCAGAATGCGTACTTAAGTGGGTTATTTTCTAAAAATAGTTAATTCGTGAACTAAGACATTTATAAATTAAGGAATGCAATCTTTGCAAACCATGGCTATAATAATGTTCATGAAAGGGAATTCAATTGGAACAATTGAAGCATACAAACAAATTAAAGAATAAGTAAAAGAAATTTTCATTTCTTATCAAGCAGGTGTTGTTCGTCATTCCCCTTGGTTCAATTTTTCATTTCTAGAAGGTTTTACCTATTTCCCATCCCCACTTTCCCTAACTCCCATCCCAACATTACAAAACAAATTTTCTATAACCTTTTTTAAATAGGGTAAACAACACTTACTCTCTTTAGTTAATAAATAAATTAATCACGTTGGAACTAATCGTTAAATCACCGTGTTTATTAGTTTGAAGGTTGAATTGTGAAACCTTTTTCTCTACTTATCTCGGTAAATACTATAATAGCATGGATAGAAAACTAATCCATTTCCATTAATTTGTGATTATTAAATTTGGGATTATTGATTACAGTGATATTCTAATTGTGGATCTCAATTCTAATTCATTTACAATGTTTCCGTGGATCAATTAAGTCTAATAAAGAAAAAAGAATAAGTAAACACCGATTCTATGATTGGTGATGGTTCTCACTCTTTCCGTTTTGGGTCCATTATAGATCAGTGAAAGAATACGCGGATCATTAGAACAACACACATGTATTTAATAGTGATGGTAATGTAGTAGTGGTGGATCACCAAATTTATGATTAACTTCCAGAGTTATGGGCGAAAGGAAAATGACGGTGGTAGACCAAGATACAAATTGGGTGAGTTTTGTTTACCCAATTTAAAAAAAGTTACAAAAATTTAGTTTATAAATTCGGGATTGGAATTAGGAAAAGTGGGGATGGAAAATAGGTAAAACCTTCTAAAATGGAACGGTAAGAAACAAATCACGGCATCTGTTCTTACCGTTGGATTCCTTAGTAGTTTTTTCAAAAACTTTTCGATGGGATTTGATGCCAGAACCTGTTGCTCGTTTGAGTAACGTCCCCAACCACTGAGCCAGTAGCTCTTTGGTGTTGATAAGCGAATAATCTACCTATCACAATTTTTTTCTTTCTTATAACTTAATTTAGCAAAATATAGAATGTGGATACGGCATTTGTATACGCATGTGCATGGATTGGCAACATATTCTTACTAGATAATCTTACCGTTACAATTTTTTAGGTGTCAAATTCTCATTTAACTTACTGGTTATTAACTTATTATAATTTTTTTATTATTTTTTTATTAACTTATTATAGATTTAGATATATGGTTGGATAATTCTTGTTTTCTTAGATATTATTTTGGAATAAACTTTAAGACTTTAAGCTCAAAATATATTAACTACTACTCTTACAAGTTCACAGGGTCCTACATATATGATGTGACCCAGTGAACCCAGATTGAACCACTGGTTGACCAAGTTGACCCTCACCCGGTAATTTTTCCGAGTCGATGTCCGGGTCGGTTTTCAGAACATTGGTTTTAAATTGGACAAACCAAAAATCTAAAACTTGACATGTATATTACGACGGATGGAGTATTAAATATCCATATTTAAACTCAAAAGGAAAGTATGGATATACACTATTTATTAGTTACTCTAATTGTTATCAATTCGTATTAGTATTTTGAAAATGTAATACGGGGGTTTTAAATATGATATTATTATTATAAAATCAAAACTACCATATATTGGTGGTAAAATTCATGCACCTTTTTTTAGTTAGTTGTTTTTGAACCTATAATTCATGTATCTTGTTAGTATGTCGATGAGTATTCTTACGAATCTCATCACCAACTACGTAATCACACTGTTTTTGAGTTAATTTCTTGCTTAAAATACACTAAAAACTTCAATTGTCACTCACTCACTCACTATACGTTAGTATATTGCTTGTTGCTTAACAACATAATTCAACAAAACTAGAGGGTTCTTTTCTATACAACCATTTATACGGTGATTTGTTATTCTAATCGATGGTGAGAAATGTTTTCCTTTCTTTTATATAATTTTATATTTTTTGAGATATTCTTTTCACAAAATTGGTCAAAAAGACCAAAATCAACAATTCCTGGGTGAAAAAGACACTTAGGTTTTCATAAAATAGGCAGGATGTAACCAGTTTCATCCTGTCCATTTTCAAATATTTTATTCTTATTTTTATTTTACACAGGATGCATCCAGTTTTATCCTTGCTATTTTTTTAAGTATAAGTCAGGATGAATCCAGTTTCATCCTTGTTATTTTTTTTTGGCTATTTCACCCGTACTTTTTTTTACTCGTCCGTTTGAACCGTGTTTTAAATTTTTTTGGACAAATGACCCATTTTCTCTATTTATTTTTATTTTTTATTTTTTTAGTTGTTTTCTTTTGATCTGAAAAGTAAAATTTTAGTAGTAAACCTCACTCAAGAGCCAGATTTTTTTTTTCTTTTTTTGGAGAGTTAGAAAAAATAAATACTGCTAAGCGTGAACTTGTAAGAATTAAATCAGTTTGAGGATTTCTCATGGAGTATTAAACCCAATTATAATTATTATTTTTATAGATTTCTCATGATGATGTGGTTCGTCTTTAGGAATTTTTTCGCATTATTTGGGTGATCTGTTTACTAAGCATTGTCCAAGGAAAGGAGATTGGTGCGGGTAGATATGATTCCAAGAAGCTATCTGGTAATACTAATACCGTTTTCAATGTCATGGAATATAGAGCCGTTGGAAATGGCATCGCAGATGACTACCAAGTAAGTATATGTACAAATACATATTAATGACTTATTTTGTTCATTATTTCTGCACTTTTTAATGTGGTTATCACGATATCTGTAGGCTTTTCTAAATGCATGGACAAGGATGTGTAAAACAGTCGGAACTAGTGCAACCCTTGTCGTACCAAAGGGAAAAACGTTCTTAGTGAGTCGTATAAGCTTCGATGGTCCTTGCGCATTACAAAACCCTTTTGTACAGGTAAATTAAAGATATAGTGATCATGTTATATGATGATTTGTTTTGTTTGCAGTGTTAAAATCGTTTTACTAATTTGATTGGCAATTTTCATTTCATTTTACTAATTCAAGTACTAGATATAGCTCAGGGAATCAAATTTAACAATATTGATTTTTAATCGCAGGTTGATGGGGATATTGTTGCACCTACAAGGGAGGGTTGGGGCGTTAAACGACCCGCTGATCGTTGGATTACATTCAACAATGTGAATGGCCTAACGATAACTGGATCAGGTCACATCAACGGTCAAGGTTCAACTTGGTGGAACATGCGAGATAGACCATCGGTAACTCTGTTATTTTGATAATAGCCAAAGAAATATTGGTGGGATTTGGTTAATTATACGTCAGATGATATTGTTTGAATTGATGTAGGCATTAACATTGTCAAATTGTAATAACTGTCAATTGAGCTGGTTGACGCATGTGAATAGCCAAAGAAATCACATCTCTATAAGTGATTGTAATAACGTGGTGATTTCTCACATAAACATAATTGCTCCTGAGGACAGTCCCAATACTGATGGTATTGACATTAGTCTTTCACAAAACATCCGAATCGAACACTCTTCCATTGGAACCGGTAAAGTTAATTAAATGTAATTTACATATATATACGGTCTCTATAAATGCAGTCTAATGTAGAAAGGTATTAACTTATGATCGTGAAATTACTTAGGTGATGATTGTGTTGCTATCAATGGAGGATGCAAGTTTATCAATATTACCAACTTGAATTGTGGTCCTGGACATGGCATAAGGTTGGTGAACGTTTTCTACTTCCAAATTTCCGTAAACGTGCAATATTAATTTGTATTGTGTTTAGTTTTTGGCTATAATTTTACGATTTATATGTTTTTATAGTATCGGAAGCTTGGGAGGTGACGGGAGAAAGGACACAGTTGAAGAAGTGCATGTTCAAAATGTTCATTTTTCTGGAACTATGAATGGAGCAAGGATCAAGACATGGGAAGTGAGTATAACACCAACCCTCTACTGCTTTGAAAATCCGCCAAAACAAATATCATTGTATCTTAGGAAAGTAATCAATTGTAATCTTATTTAGCATTTTTTTTAAAATTTCATATCTACATTGGTTTTATTTTCCAGGGAGGCCAAGGATTCGCAAGAAAAATATCTTTCGACCAAATTACTCTTGCAGAAGTATATAACCCTATTGTCATTGATCAACATTACTTCAGTGACCACCGAACCGTAGAAGTAAGAAGTTACTTAATGAAACATTTATATGATGAATCAAAGATCGCTTGTTTTTGTCTAATTTGTCCATATTCTGAGAAGTTCATTATATGATTTACAGGCGTCTGCTGTTGCGATCAGCGATGTAACGTTCAGTGGGATTCACGGTACTTCGACAAATGATATAGTAATTAATTTGAATTGCAGTGCAGTTGTACCTTGCACTAGAATCTCCATGAACAACATCAACATAAAATCAACAAAATCCATAGCCTCTTCTAATTGTGCCAATGCTCGTGGAACAGCCACCGAGACATCTCCTAATGTTCCTTGCTTAACATGATTTGTTTTTTGGCGTTCTCGGAGGCAGAAAAGTGTATTCTTCTTTTCTGCTTTTTGTTTCAAAGAGTCTTAACACATTCTTTATTTCATTAATTAATAAAATATTCTCAATGTTTTTGTTTCATGCTGTTCCATGTTTTAGTTATAGTTTCTTTCTGTTAAGTGAAACATATATATACATATATTTTCTTCGGCAAAAAAAATTGTTTATTAGTAATCCTAAAAAGAAAATAAAACAGAAACAAGAGGGGATGTAATGCGAGAGCCTCCTATAGATGGAAAAGGAAGAAAAAACAAAATAAAAGCAAAAGAAACGAAAAGAATTACCTGGCGAGATTGGGGTATACCCAAACTAATTGGGGTATACCCAATAAGACAAAATCAGGTCATTATGAAGTAAAACCAAGCCACCCCTTAACCTATATTTTTGTAAATGGCTAAAATGCCCCCACAATGATTAACTCTAATTTAACTAAAATGATTAGATTAGTTAAATTAGTTAGATTAGTTAGTTGATTTAGTTATAAGTTGAGTTTTAGAAATCATTTAGAGAGAGAATTAGTATGAAGGAGTAGAGGAGATTTTGGGGGGGAAAAGTTAGGGTTTTTGTGAAATTTGTGATATGAGTGAGATGAGTGATTCTAATCCTGATTTTGAAGTGGGGGAGTCTTCTAACTTTCCTCCTACATATGAGTACTTGTATGATGATCTACCAGACCATGATCGAATGGATTACATGCATGACCCTCACTTTTATTTTCCTCAAACTCATGATGGGTATGGAAGTGATGAATGTATTGAGCCAAACGAAGAATCCAATGACCAAGAAGAAGAGAATGGAGCTGCAAGTAATCCGGTAGACAACCTACGCCGTGAAGATTGTGATTTTTCCATGCAAATGATCGATTTTGGTTTTTTTTTCGTTCTCGACATTTTCGCAAGGTCGACGCTTGTCGATCATGCCGGCCATAAAAGCTGCGTGGTTCTACTTTGAACAACGTGCCGACTTTTCATGAGCAAAAGTACCACGCCGGCAATGTAGAAAATTTGAACCTTGCCGACTTTCATTTTTTGAAACACAGGAGCCCTTACTTGAAAATGCGTACGCCGGCATTGTAATGTTTTCATACCTTGCCGGCTTTTTTCATGTCGGCAATGTTTATATTCTATTACCTTCCTAGTCTTTTCTAGCCGGCATTGTTTTATATGTCGACCATGCCGACTAGTGGTAATACACATCAACTAAACTTTTGATGTTTTGTAGATTGTGGCATTGGTACCTATGGAGGATCGACCTCAAGCTCGAGAAAATTAGGGGTCCCGATACTTCCTCACATTATGCTAATGATTTGGAATGGAAGGAAAAAGACGACTTGGTCAATTGGATTGTTGAGAAAGCCAAAGGGAAGATGTGCGTTCTAGTGAAAAACACCCAACAAAGAGATACGCGGTTTGAAATGGTATGCGAGTGTTATGGTTTGCCGGAGGAAATTCACAAGAGGAAGGGTTATGTGTATGATAAGAAGACGACTAGGGTGTACAAGACGAAGTCAAAGAAGTGTGGATGCCCATTCAAGATTATTTTTGGGAGGAACAAAGATACCGACAACGTGTGGAGAATGAGTAGAGTTGATGTTGGTTGGCATAGCCATAAAGATCCAGGACACTCTTGTTGGGCATTGTCAAGTTGCCAAGTTGAAACCGCACGAGTTCGAACAAGTAAGAACAAGTTGGGGAATTAAACCAAGTAAGCTCCTAAGTAAGTTCAAGAGGGACGACCCGCATAACCTCTCTTCATTGTCTACAATTTATGCAGCCAAGGCAACTATTAAAAGAATTGAATGGGATGGAAGAAAGGTGATGGAAGAATCACAATGGTTAATACACAAATACAACTACACGGTGAGACACCATGAGTCATCGGAGGGGAAGGTGGATCGTATTTTTCTTGCGCATCCCGATATGATTCAATTGGCGCGTTGCTTTTACCAAGTTTTGTTCATGGATTGTACTTATAAGACGAATAGGTACAACATGCCTTTGTTGAACATTGTAGGACAAACCTCGGATAAGCAATCGTTCACGGTGGCATGGTGTTTTATGGATCGTGAGAAGGATGATAGTTATATTTGGGCATTGGAAACTTTGAAGCTTCTCTACCACGAAGACGAAACTCCGGGGTTATAGTCACCGACAATGAGCAAGCAATAATGAACGCCGTGAGGATAGTCTTTCCCAATGCACAAAATTTCCTTTGCACTTGGCATATACAATGCAATCTTAGAAAGAATTGTAGAAGTCATATCCAAAAACCGAAATCAAAGAAAGGAACTAAACGTGAAAAGAGGAAGATGAACGTCTTAGCAAACTAACTAAAGAGGAGCGAGAGAAGGAGAAAGAGAAAGAAGACGAAGAATGGAAAGAAGGTGAGATTAAGTTTGGGTTATTCATGAAAGCGTGGGATAAGGTGGTTTGGTCGATGAGTGTGGGAAGATATGAGTTAAACTTGAAGGATTTCGAGGATGATTGGGGGACTAATTACCCCAAAGTAGTGGAATATTGCAAGAAACAATGGTTGAGGCCACACAAAGAGAGGTTTGTGTATGCTTATACTTACGACTATAAACATTTCAAACTTGAATCCACAAGTATGGTAGAGCAAGCGCATGGGAGACTAAAAGGTCTACTTTTCACGAGTCAAAATGGGATTGTGACGGTGCAACATGCTATCCATGAA
Source organism: Papaver armeniacum (assembly GCA_023531295.1). Taxonomy (NCBI): domain Eukaryota; kingdom Viridiplantae; phylum Streptophyta; class Magnoliopsida; order Ranunculales; family Papaveraceae; genus Papaver; species Papaver armeniacum. The sequence goes on from JAJJWW010001357.1 coordinate 615,771, forward strand.
TACACTAATAATGATATCAACAAGATAAAAACAATTCTAAGAAAGTAGCTTAGGAAGTTGAGGGAGTTTAAGGAGGATAATTGGATGCTTGTTGGTATACATTGCAACGTATCGCATTGGGCAATACGTTTTATGATGAAACATCTCGCTTTGTTTAAAAAGTATAAAAAGTATGACGACCCGAGCACTCCTTGTAAGTGTAGGATAATGAAGGCTATCGGACTTCCATGTCGTCATATGCTTGGTAGGTATAAAACTCCCATTCCTCTTGATGATATCGATCCCTATTGGAAGCAATTATCTTTCAAATCGGCTCCAAGAGAAGATCCCGGTGAAGAGTTTGGCGACATGGAACTTGGGAGAATAATCCTCGAAAAATACCCCAAGTTGAATAGGTTGGACAAACAAACTATGAAGCACAAGTTGATGCCGATAGTTTACCCTTTTATGGAAGAACTTGAAGAACCGGAGAAACAAGATCCTAATGGTAGACCAACTACCAAAAAGACGAGGGCGGAAGAAAGAGAACAAATCAAAGAGTTTTTGAGTACAAATTGCGATCAAGATCAATCCGAAGGAGAACAAATCAAAGAGTTTTTAAGTAAAAATAGTGATCAATCCAAAAGGGAAAACATTAAAGAGCATTTGAGTACAACGTGCGATCCATCCGGACATGTTTATACCGAGGCGCAATACAAGGAGGAGCCCGCTAAAAAGAAAAGAGGTCGTCCAAGGAAGGATTCAACTACGCCAACGGTCTCTAACTTGAATACAAATGGCACTCTACCTCTTGAGAGTCAAGCAAGCGTGGAATTTGTTGGAAAGAAAAGGGGTCGGCCAAAGAAGGATTTAACTACACCAACCGTCTCTAACTTGAATACAAATGGAACTCTACCTCTTGAGAGCCAAGCAAGCCAAGGAGATGTGGCGATAAAAAAAAGTCGTCCAAAGAAGGTAGTACAACCGGTGTTGCAAAAGTATCGTACTCAACTCCCGCCCAATTGTTCAAGATTTCGTGATTGGTACCGACGATGTTCCGAAAGATGGAAATTGTGGGTTTCACGTTATCTCGCAACAATTGGGACACCTAAGTGGAGCGGTTTAAGAGAATCTCACCCAATGCCAATACATTAGAAATAAGATGGCCGCTCGACTAGAACACGACAAGGAGTTCCATATCTCAATGATTCTAGAAGGTTCCATGGAGGAAAAAGAAGCAACTTTCAAAGGTTTGCTAACTAGTGTTAAAGGCCCGGAGGGAAACGCACCGATCAAATGGGAGCATTGGTTGAGAATGCCGGAGTGTGGCCATCTATTGGCATATACTTGGAATTGCGTGGTACATTTTTTTAGTGAGGGATTATCTATAACATTTGCACCGAAACATGCGGTTTGCGTGGAGCAACTCAAGCATAAAAGAATTGTCATGGCTTTGGTGGATAAAAATCATTTTATTGGTCTACAACTCAATAAGGAATGTCCATTACCTCCTCTATGTAGGTTTAGTTTGTGGGAGAAGTTCACAAACAACAAGAGCAAGGAATGGATGAAAATTTATGAGGACAACATGGCCCTTTGGAATGTTATAGATGAGTCTCGGGAATGTCCCATAGATTTGACTAAAGGAGGTTCAATAGGTTTGAATGAACTCCCTCCAATAGATTTGAGTGAGGAGTGATTATGATTAGGGAATAAAGCAGCTTTTTGTGTAGTGTACAATGGAGTACTAGACAAAACATTCGTACTTTTTGGAGTACTTTTGTAATCGCATGCGTGTTTTGTGTAATGTACTTTGGAGTGCTACGAATGAATGAAATGGATGTGTTTTTTTGGGTGTATTCTCATTTGGTCGGCATCATATTCATTACCAAAACATGCCGGCTATCCCAGGGTCGGCACGGTATTATTTCTTCAGACTGCCGGCCGCAATGCATGACAGTACAGGAAAAAGCTGCCTGATATGGACGGCAAGGTCCGGCTTTTGACAAGCTGCCGGCTATCCCAGGGTCGGCACGGTATTATTTCTTCAGACTGCCGGCCGCAATGCATGACAGTACAGGAAAAAGTTGCCTGATATGGCCGGCAAGGTCCGGCTTTTGACAAGCCGCCGGCTCTTTATTCGCCGCGATGTTTATGAAATTTACCATGCCGGCTGAGAACTCCCTTAAAAAATTGTTCCTGGATGTTTTTTACTATTAAGCCGGCACGGTCCTGGTTTTGAGAGGTTGTCGGCTTTAATTGCGCCGGTATTGTTATTTAGCAGAACCATGCCGGCTTAGAACTCCCTCACAAATTGTTCATGAATGTTATTTTCTATTAAGCTGGTAAGGTGTATTATAATATCCATGCGGACAGGACAACCGTCGGAAAGCTTTTAATATAGCATAATGCCGACTAAGTGGGAGCCGACAAGCTTATAATTTAAGACAATGCCGACAATACATCGGATACAAACCTTAATTAAAGCATACAAACGTTAAAAACTTTACCCTAACACATTTGGGACATATATAGTATCTTTTTCCGGTACAAAATTTCTTAGGAGAGGTAATTAGCTTCATCTTACCGTCGCAACATGGATCTGTGCATGGTAGAAGGTTGATTTTAGCAACTTCATCTTCATACGGAGCTACACGCTCATCTATCCAATAGAAAAACCCACAACAAGTGCATTTTGAAGCATACGGCTGATATACACCTCCTATTGCAGCTTTCATGAGAAATAAGAATCCCTTACAACCTTCAATAGTGCATTTGCTTCCTTCAAAGGAACAATCCCTTGCAAAATGACCACTTAGTGTACAAAGACTACAAATATTTGGTGGTGAAACTTCCATTCTTTATGCAAGGTTGAAGATGAAGTTGGGAATGCTTTTATAATAAAAACATACCTTGATTTTGAAATTTCTAGCCGTTGAGCATTCAATGGGTTGTACTTTGTACCTAAAAGGTGCAACTAACATTGTGTCGGCAAGGTGTAGACTTCCTACCATGCCGGCCTAAAGTACTTTGTCTAAAAGTGCATACAAAATAATAACTTCTAAAGCAACTAAAACTGAAAATTCAAATAAGTTTAACAAGTCTCAAACCACAATCTAAGAGTTCAAAACATAATGAAAGAGTTCAAACCACAATCTAAGTTCCTAAACCAAGTGAAACATAATAAAGTTTAAGAATTTCATGGATCCTTCTTGTTGTTGTTATCTTCCTCCCCATCACTAGCTTTTTCACCGGCATCAGCTTTTGCTTTTCCCTTCCCCTTCACTGGGCCTATGTAGTCACCATCCTCATTGTAATAGGGGTTCACTCTAGAAAAGTCACATGCCCTGAAAAAAGTTCTTGGATCAACCTCCTCTTATTCCTCCTCTGATGATGTGCATTCTTCATAGTTGAGGGGATTGCTAGGACTGTTCATAAAACTTAGAAATTCTTCTGGATTTTCCTTACCCATCAAACATAACTTTCTAAACGGGCAATTCTCTTGTTTTTTCATCTTTAGGTTCTTCTAAATTGGGATAAATTGTGTCCAAATATTCAAATAGCTCTTCCGCATTGTTAACAAGACAAGGTAGTTCTTCTTTTGTTTCCTCCGGGAACCTAAACAATGCACAAATAAGATATATGAAAACAAACAACACAACACCGTTGACCTTCTACCCCTCAAGCAAGCCCGATAAATAAAACACTGCCGACTACATTAAAGTTTTAATGTTGTTAACCAACTACCCCGCCGACTAATAAAACGCCGGAATGGTACTATCTATGAAAGATGCCGACTAATAAATTAGGAAATTAAGGTTTCGATGCCTAACGTCGGCATGGTACAAGTCAAAACAACGCCGACCAAATATAACCCGCATGGTTGGTTATTATACCACCGGCCCGGTTATTGTCAAAAGGCGCCATGGCTCGATGAAAAGTCGGCATGTTATTCATCTTGAGACCATGCCGGCTCTTTCAAAATACCAAAGGCCGGCATGTTGTTTAAGTATCGACCTTCACCAACAAATCTGAAAATCATAATTTTCGATTTCTAACCTAATCTAACAATCATATACAACAAAACAATAATGGGTTTGAGTTTATAAATCACTTACAATCTTCTTTTCGCCTTTAGAGGTTTCTTTTCAAAGCATCTTCAAGGATTTCATTCTTGGGTTTACTCGTTCCAACCTTTCCCTTACCTTTTCCTCCGATTTGGAGGTTTTCATGTTACCAGTTGAATCTCTCTTGTCTTTGGATCGTTTAGAATCAACCATTTTTTTTTGGGTAGAAAATCAAAATTCAAAATTTTGGTTGATTTTAAGTTTTTGGAATGAAAGAGAAGATGAGAGGGTTTAGAGAAGAAGAATGAAAGAGAAGAGGAGAGGTTTTTGGTTAATCAGTTTTTGGTTTTTAAGTTTAGAGTTTAGTTTTAGGTTGATTAGTGTAGGGGTATTTAAGTAAGTTTACCACGTTTTGGCCTCCCCTTAGTAAGGTCACATGTCCACTTAAAATTGGGTATACCCCAATTAGTTTGAGTATACCCTAATCTCGCCAGGAAGAATTACCCCAATAGTTCGTCAAAAGTGTCTCATCGGAAAAAAATTTCCAAGGGCTTTCATGTAAATCTTCTTGTAAAAGGAGAAGAAGACAGAAAATAGGGAGAAGAAAAGAGAGAGATTTCTTATTCATGTCTAGAATTACAATGGGTTAAGCCTCTTTTTATATAGATAGGAGACTTGGTTCCCAAGATATGTAAACCCTAATCTTAGACACGAAGGGCATCTTAGTAAATAGATATTTGGTTTATAACACTCCCCCTGATGGCCACTGTGGCTAAGTCATTACAAAAATACCAGGAAAACTCAAAAGAGAAAAACTCGAAATTGCATGAGCATGTAAAGACTCGACGGCTTGGTGTTGGACACGCATATGTTGCCTCGTTAAAACCTTGACAAGGAAAACCCAAGTGGGACAAAACCTTGACGAAGGGAAAAGAGTACAACTCGATAAGTCCAAAGAATGCACCTTTGATGATGGCGCGTCGCTCCCGATGAGTACTTCGGTTAAATCTTGGCTTGCAAATCTCTGAGTCGTGACTTCCCAATTTGATGAACAGATTTGTTGAATGCAGAAGATTCTTCTTCTTTCGTCAACAAAATTGCTACTTGATGAAGTCTTCTTTTGTGTTAGTTTTCTAGTAGTAGTTTTCTCGAGTCTCTATGCTTCTTTAAAAACATTGACGACTTGTGTCTTGGGTTGCTGGATTCTCGGAGATGATTTGCAGAAATAGTTGATGTAGTTTCTTCAATAAAGTGCCATGATACCTTATCATACGGGAACAAAAATCGTATTTGTGAGAAGGAAATCCAAATTCTTAGGAGATGATTAAGTTGATTTGGTTAATCAAATGTGGGCATCCACTAAACAACCAAAATTGATACGACTCCCCCTTGGATGACCATCATGTTGAATTAAATTGCCTCACTAAAACCTTGCCAATAAAACCTAATAGGGAAAAATTTGGACGAAGGAAAAAGAGCACAATATCAACATTTTAAATGAAAATCAAATGTCAACAAGAAGTTGCCTCGTTAAAACCTTGTCAAGAAAACCACATGGGACAAAACTTGAACGAAGGAAAAAGAGTACAACTTTTTGACGTAAATATTGATGCTAACCCAACTATATGAGTTTTACGAAGACAAGCATCAAAAAAATAACTCTAGTCAATCTTGAATAAGAGTTTAAGCTAGCATAATCCTAACACCTGCTTGATTTAAGGGAAAAAATAGAATATATGCAGCTAAAGCGTGGATTTTTGTGTTTTTATGGACTCCTCAAGAGACCTATATATAAAGCTGATATCATCAACTAATTAATCCGGATTTTCAGTTTTGTACCAAACTTCTAAAAACACATATAGGATTGTTAAACCCGACATAATCGAGTCAAGTGGTCGTCAATATAATTTGAATCCTCCAAAGAATACAAATTTGAATATGTTCTCCAAGAAAATCACTTGTGTGAATGCAATACGAGTCCTTCAAGACTACCACGCAAAATGTATCATATAGGAAGAACGATATATTATTGAACCAATCCTCGGGTTTGAACTTATAACCCTCAATCGCTCTTAAAACGACTTATTTCTCTTAATACGCAATACGACTACACCAACCTTTAATTAATAGGCTTGTCAATTTAAATTTTTAAGTCTTGGATCCAAAATCACGTTAATCAAGAAATTAATCCAATCTAATTTGGAATATATGCCAACCAATCACATTGTCGATATTCCTCTGCAGAGGGGTTAACAACCACAATCTTTATTATTTTAGTAGCTACTGTAATATTCGACAAAAAAAAATAGCTTACTACGAGCTCACACAATTCCCAAATGTATGCATACTTTGAAAATTTCAAAATTTATCGGGTACCAAGACCATGGGCATTATAATTTCCTCGTTTTCATGTGAGAAGATATTATTATATTTGAGAATGTGATTTTGGTACACTCAATTGGAGCACTACCTGTAGCCTTTTATAGAACGCTACTTATTTGCTAGATGTGACTGGATTTCCTCTTAAGAGACAAAGCTTATATAAAAGCAAAATAAGAAAAATTTCACGCCAATTATATAATGACAGTCTTAATCGATTTGAGTGATGGGAGAGAAATTAATATAACTTTTAAGTTAATGAACACCAACCTCCGGTAGTGTATGGTCTCCCCCTGGTTGTGGCGGAAATACTTTCATCTCATATACGAAAATAAGTTTCATAAAGTATTATCCGATTAATTCGAGACATATACTTATTATAAAATATATCTTTCGACATAAAAAAAATGTAGTCTTAATAGACATACATATTTAACATCAACCATGTGTTACATTTCGAACCAAAATTAATTGGTGTAAAAGCATATAAAATATGCGTACTCCCCAAAAAATGTACTCCCCAAAAAAATAAAATGAGAATAAAATTATGGACACTTATGTTAGCAAAAGAAACTTATAGAAAGATCAATTAAGTCGCTCAAGGACTAATGATATTGGCTAACAAGCCGGGTGCGCACCCCTTGATCTTTAGGGTCCAATTCCAACTACAAGTGGAAAAACTTCAAATTTTGGAGAATAATACAAGCAAGAGAACTAAATATTGCTAAATATCCCTCAGGAGTGCAGCAATTCTCCATCTCATTGATGTTTGCAATTGTGAATACGTAATAACCAATCTCATCCTTTTAGGATCCATAGAGAAATCTCATTCCAATTTCTTTTGAGAAAAATAAAGAAATTATCGTATTCTTTGTAGAGAAAAATCTACTTTTTGGTTGACGAAGATTTCTTTAAAGAAATAGAAATCAATAACCAAAATTGGCTAAAAATATTTAGAATGCCAATTTACATCTCATTATAGAGAATTTATGGATAAAATTAATAATGATTGGTAAAACGATATACCAAAAACGTATCAACGACTGAGAGAAAAAAAAATGTCGTTTGCTATGAAAAATCCATTGTGTGGTAAAAGAATTGTTTCTGTGAAGAATAGAAACCAAATGCAAATCACATGATCATTGTCCAATTGACAAAGATACCAATATTAACTGGCCGGAGGTTTTTCAACCATGCACGTGATTTGTTACGGCAAACGTAATTATATTGTGGTAATACCAATTTTTGGTGATTACAGTTTCATTAAAGGAATAGAAACTCTAAACCATTCTTCAATGTTTTTTTTTTCCTTTCTCTATAGAGGAGATTAGAGAATAGGGAAGATCGAACTTGTTCGGCAAGTTAATCACCCACATAGACATAAATTGACTTGGGAATATATACACAATATGTCAAAGGGTATAACTTATTGCGTGTAGAAAAGGAAAAATAGCGCTGGCCGTTAATGGCTTATGGCTATCATCAACTAAAAGAACAAAAAAAAAAATATTAGTCACGTATATAAAACCGTACAATATGCCAAGAAAAATAAACATACAGTCGGTGTTGGCGTTTTGATGTCCTTGTACTCAAGACATACGGTATGAGATAACATGGATCTTGATCCAATTGAATCTACAAAAGATTAAAATAATGTTAGTATTGATATCAAACGTGACATGTGAACCAATCATTAACTAATGCTACGGTCTATATTTACATGATAAAAGCCTGTAAAAAAGAAAAAACTTAATAGGAAAGGTTAAGAAATCTCTCCGTGTTTAGTTCGGATTTGAATCTCCTGGTATTATCCAATAATTGTTTGATGGCCCAAAAGTGTTGTTAGCTATTAGAGCAACGTGCTGATAACGTCTTGTAAAAGGAGAAGAAGACAGAAAATAGGGAGAAGAAAAGAGAGAGATTTCTTATTCATGTCTAGAATTACAATGGGTTAAGCCTCTTTTTATATAGATAGGAGACTTGGTTCCCAAGATATGTAAACCCTAATCTTAGACACGAAGGGCATCTTAGTAAATAGATATTTGGTTTATAACAAATCTCATGTTTTGGCCTATTCTGTTTTGGGAACATTATCTATATACCCCTACTATGACACCCATTGTAAATATACCCTTTTGAACTTTATAAATACCCCTAAGCATAATACTTTACTAAAATACCCTCTTTTGTGTAATGTATATACAAAACCATTACCACTATTCAAAAAAAACAAAATAAGATAACCTCTATTGTCCGCCATCACCATTGTCCACCACCGCCAACAACCACCAACACCAACCACCACCAACGACCACCACAACCGCCACCACCGACGACCACCACCACCACCGCCAACCACCACCACCGTCCACCACCACCAACAGACACCACCACCGACGACCACCACCACCGCCGCCAACCACCACCACTGTCCACCACCGCCAACCGCCACCACTACCGCCGCCAACCAGCACCACTGTCCACCACCTCCGCCGCCCACCACCACTAGCGACCACCACCACAACCACAACCACCACCACCGCCGCCGCCAACCACCACCACTGTCCACCACCGCCACCACCAACCAGCACCGCCATTTTCCTCCACCACCGCCGCCAACCACCACCGCCAACTACCACCACCGACAACCAGCACCACTGTACACCACCGACAACCACCACCATTACCCACCACCGCCACCAACCACCACCACTTTCATCCACCGCCCACCAATCACCACCAGCCTACTACCACCACTGAAAGTTATCTCCAAATCTGGAGGAAACTTGCTGAAGTTGTCTTCAATAGTAGAGGCAACTAGCTCAAGTTGTCTCCACATATGGAAGCAACTAGCACAAGTTGCCTCCAAAAAAATAAAAATTATACACAAATAAGTGAACCTAGTGTGAGTCGAACACACATCTTCTGACATATAATCAGTTGTGCTACCATTGCACCACAGGTTCACCACACCATCAATGTTCAACCAACAATTCAAACCACCACCATACAACACCACATCCTCCATCTCTGCTCGCAACTGACTACTCGCAATGCCTTCATGACCACAGCCGTCTATGCACACTTGTAGCATGAGTCGATAGCTGCAATCACTTCCATGCCCCTACTCAAACACCTTCAGCAACACACAACCAGTAACAACTTCTTGTTCTGCTTTCATTGCTTGGACACATATTGAGTTCCTTCTCAACTTCCTAAGCATTCATCTACCCTCTTGACTTTAAAGCATGAGCATCAGCAGCACAACCATCATCAACAACTCAACACAACCCTATGTTACCATTGCACCACAAATTCGTCACAACTACTCTAAGATATAGGTATAAGATAATTTTCGATGAATGAATGAACCCAAAAACATAACTAAGTTGCCTCGGAACTGGAATCAACTAGCTGAAGTTGCCTCCAAAACTGAAAGCAACTTTCTCAAGTTGTCTCCAGAAAAAGGAAGCAACTAGCTCAAGTTGTCTCCAATAGTGGAAGCAACTTGGTCAAGTTGTTTCCAAAGTTGGAAGCAACTTTATGAGGTTGTCCAGGGTTGAAATTACTTTACCTTCCCGACGGAACAATTTTGATCAGTCAAGCAGCTAACCATCAATTCCAACAACACCGACAGACATATACCAAGTTGCACGCACACAAGCAAAAAGCAAAAAGCAAAAACACAACCACAATACCTTCACTTCGATTAATAACATTTCTTCTGAATATCCCTGCATCTACCAATAGCTTCAGCCTCTCAGCATCAAACCAACATGTCCCATTTCATTTGCCTAGCATTCATCTACTCCATTTCAGCTTCAGGCCGACTGCAGCGCCACACACAAACTGCAGCTTTTCACTTCACCTGCAATATCATTTCCTTGCATACATATATCTCATTGTATTCAGTAGCTCATAACCATCAACCTGCTAACACTTGCAATTTGTATTTGAAACTTAGGCATTCATATAACCATTATCGAGCCAACACAACATCCATTCTTTCTTCATTTCTCCTTAGCTTCAGAACTATCTCAGATTCCTACTTCAATGAATATCAACAATAACATAATTAACCCATCACCGAAACCAGTTTCATTTCATTGCAACTTCATATCTGTCTCACAGTACCATCATCATTTCTGCAAACCTCATATTCAGTTCATTACTATAACCACCAAACCGAGGCATACACTCATTCCTTGTTCTTGCTGAGTTATGCCTGAAATTCAAACTTGAAAATCTCTAGTTTTGCAATCAACACAACCCAAAAAATCCACCATATCTCTCTGAATCATCAGCCCCAAATCTCCTTCTCATCTCTGGAATCGATCAATGCCCTTGAACTCTGTATATAATCAAAAGCAGATTCAAGACAACGCATTAACATCAACATCACCTGCATCTTCACTAACCACCGCCACTGCCGCTTCCACCAGACTCCAATTATAACACCACCAACAACCACCTAAAAAATACAAGAATCTCTTCATACCACCTGCAATCTCACGTACAACCACTACATAAACCATTTCAACCGCCAAACAAACTTCAACCCATAAACCCTAGATTCAGTTCTTCAATTTCATCTTCTCTGTTTAACATTCACCAAAATACCATTGTTGAAACTTCCACCACTAACGCTGCAACAACACCAACACCACCATCCAACACCAATACACGACCAAAACATTAACCCACCGATGTTATTGACCCTATGAATTCAATAATAAAATTCACTGAATCGAATCTTCAACTCAAATCCACACGAAATCTGAATCTCGATTCGAAATTATCAAATTGAAAACCAAAAATCAAATTAATCTTTGAATCTGTTTGAAATCAGAAGAGGAAGAATAACTAAATCATAACTAAGTTTCAATGGTTCAAACACACAAATCTTTGAATTCAAAAATCACCTGAAACCGAAATCTGGAACTTTAAATCTCTGAATCTAAAAACCTTACTTTATAAGATCTGATTATGGAGATATTCGAGTAAAGATGATTCTGGAATTTTGGCGGAAGTAGAGATGGTGATGTAGTGGAGGTGGTGTTGCGACGACGGCGACGATGAAGATGGTGGTGGTGGCTGTTGTGGCAACGGAGATGGAGATGGAGAGAGTTTCATTGGTTTTTCTCGAGTGAGAATAAAGAAGAAGATGAAGTATAAGAAGTAAAGGTTAAAAATGGGATTATGTGAATTATTTATCTATTCATAATTTCAATTATGCCATTAGGGGTATTTGTAAAGACTCATAAGGGTATTTGTGATAGACCCATGGATAGTAGGGGCATAAATAACATTCCCACTTCTTTTTTTTCTTCTATCCTTGCAAAACTGGTTGAAAGTACCCGATAAGGGTGAAGGAGAATCTTTTACCACCATATTCTCCCGTATCGGCAAAATGTTGGATCATCATCGTATTCCAGATGTAAAACTCAGTTGAACATATATTGAAATTTGCACTTTCAGATGAACATATATTTCCAAACTGTAGGACTCAGTTGTTATGACTATGCGAGTAGTTATTGCATATTCTAGTTGTGGTATGGTTCTAGTCTACGAGTAAAGAGGCACCCATTTTTTCTTTTTCACGGGAAAGGGCAAAAATTATAGAAAAGGAATCATAGTCACCAGAAAAGTGACCAGATTCAAAAGTTACATGGATGTATCAAAAATCGCATCCTAATTATAAATAATAATGGATAAAGAAAGACCAGTAAAAATATTTGTGTTTCTTGTCCAATTAAACAATAAAGTTTTCAGTTTCATAATCATCTCCTTAGAGTTCCTGCCCCTGTGATTGTGGCGCCTGTTATTTCTTTCTCTCCACACGCTCCACCAAACAGCAAATGGCAGATAACCCCACAATCTTTTTACTTTACTCTTGATCTTCTTGTTCCTCCATTCCCATAACGTTCTTCTTACATCACAAGAAAGTAAGTCTATACCTCAAATTTTTCCAGCAATGTGAGAATAAGCGAGAACTACTCCCAGTATGTTGAATGCACAAGAGCCACCCATTGGAGGAGCCAGGTTTTGCGAAATGGGTGGGCAAGTCAGTCGTGGATGCACAGCTTATGAGGGGTACGAATTGGGCTTGGGAGCTGGGTGGGCAATTGCACACCCTTTCATGTGGCTCCCCCTCTGGGGGCATCATGGGCATTCAATTGTGGAAAAAAAATGTTAAAATCATCACTAAAACACTCGAATTTTTTTCCGTCATGTATTCATAATACTGCTGATATTTGACACTGTATTACACACTCGGTTGAATGAAAGGCGGATACAATTCCAATGTTCAGACTTGGAGTGACTGTTCCGGTTGTTATGTCTGCATTTCTTACTAGGGGAAACACCTTAAATGACAAAACTATGCCTGAGAACATTCAAACAAATACAATATTTTTGTACGACTTAGTTGAGTATATGCTTGTGGGAAATATAATATCTTGGTAACATTTTTGAGGCCACTGCATGAAGAGAAGATAGAAATAAATGGGTAATAGCAGTGACGAAGCTAGAAACTAGACTAAGGGGTAGTAAAATTCTATTAGGAGTAGCAAGAAAGCAAAATTAGGCTTGTAAGAAGATTAGGGTTCAAAAATTTAGGATTGGAAGCCGAGTGGGGAGGGCCGGAGGGGTCGCAACTCTACACCCTTATTGCATGTTGGATCCGCTAATGGTCAATAGTTTCTTCCTCTTGAGTTATAAACACTGCAATATATTTTTCACTCATTCTTGAACCTAGAAAATTTATCCTTGGTTAGTAAGATATTCTTTAAGAATATCTATGCAACCAGTTGAACTCTATGAGGAATGTTTAGCATCCACGTATATTCCAACCCCAACGGGAGAATCACTACTAGCAGGGCCTGATATTACCAAGGGTGTTAACACTATTATAACGTGACCAAAGTTGGCCATAATTAAGAGTTTCTTTATTTTGGAATTGTTTGTATTTTAGGAAATATGTTAGCCTGTAGTTCAAGCCAAGTTTGTATATATATATATATATATATATATATATATCCTATGTATGTTCACGTTTTAGATATCCCAATACAGTGAATAAAATACGTCTTCTTCTTTACTTGTTCTGTTATTTAAGTTAACCAAAATCTATTGAGTTCTGTCTTGGTATCAGATAGGTTTTAGCTCCTAAAAACACCATGTCTACTGAGCCTTCTACTATATCATCTACAGTTTCTTCTACAGTTTCTGCAGTCATTCAATCTACCTCTCATTCTTTATCTTCACTCATGGCTCCTGTTCAATTTTCTCAACCGCATCACATCATCACCGTTAAGTTAGATGAAACAAACTACTCTTCACTGTGAGTTGCGTACTCTTCAGAAAGGGTCTAAGACAATGCGTGAATACATCAATCATGCTCGGAATTTATTTGACAACCTTGCTGCTGCTAATACAACGATTCTGAGATAAGGAGTTCCGTCATTGTCTTCTCTTGGCCTAGATAATTCTTATGATGCCATTGTTACATCTCTAACAACTACAATGAGCTCTCTGTCTGTTGAAGATTTCATTACCTTCTTGCTGACTTTTGAACTTTGAATAGAGAATCAGCACAAAACCCTAGCTGCTCAGCCTGTTGCTAACATCGCTGCTCCATCCCGTGGTACATCTCCAAATTTTTCTCGCTTCTCTGGAAGCTCCAGCACCGGCCCAACTCACCCTGCTGCTGCATCTCCTCGGCCCAACAATCCAGCGTCCTACTCCAACAGAAATCGACCCAACTCACCGTCATACTCCAGGTTCCAAACTAACAGCAACCATGTCTCTCGTCCAACCAACAGTGTCGGCTCCACTTAAACTGCCTCTTCACTAGTTCAACCACAGCGATGTCAACTTTGTGACTGTCCCAATCATGAAGCTCCGGACTGCTGGAACCGATTTGATCGTGGCTTTCGTCCTTCGCGTCGTCAACCACTAGCTTTCGCACCGCGTGCCTATACCGCTCATACTAGATTGTTTCCAACTCCTCCATGGACTCCTGACAGTGGTGCTACAGATCATATAACTAATGGGTAATGGGTCTTCTATTCCTGATCAGATTAAGATGGGTAATGGGTCTTCTATTCCAATTTCTAATGTTGGATCCTCTGTTTTGGGTACTCCCAGTCGTAAGTTACAACTTCGTAATGTTCTCTATGCACCACAAATTTCTCATAATCTCTTATCAGTTTCTCGCCTTACTACCGATAACAATGTTTTATTTGAATTTCATCCGAATTTTTGTCTTGTGAAGGATCGATGCACCGGGAAGGTCCTTCTTCGTGGCAGTAGGAGGGGTGGTCTCTATCAACTTGATGCTTTGTCTAAGTCTCCTAAAATTTGCATAGGGGAACGTGTTAGCTTACAAGACTGGCACTCTAGGTTGGGACATCCAATGATGCGTACAGTTCGTAACGTCGTCTCTCAGTTTTCACTTCCGGTTTCCAGTCAGACTATTAAGTTTTGTTCATCTTGTCATGAACATATTAGTCATAAGTTACCTTTTCATCCTAGTAAAACTATTTATTTGAATCCATTAAATTTAATTGTCTCAGATGTATGAGGACCCTCTCATATTTTATCTAATGAATGATACAAATATTATATAATTTTTATTGATGCGTTTAGTCGTTTTACTTGGATGTTTCCTATGTCTCAAAAGTATGATGTCTTCTCTATATTTTTTTTGTTTCAAAAGCATGTTGAAAATCTGTTTAACAGAAAAATTAAATTTTTTCAATCTGATAATGCACTTGAGTATCGCAAACTTACTCCGCATTTTCAGAAACTTGGTAATTTTCATAGATTTTCATGTCCACACACTTCTGAACAGAATGGTTTAGTAGAACGCTGTCATCGTCATATTCCGGAAACTGGGCTTACAATTTTAAACATGGCTTCTGTACCATCCTCATATTGGTATGATTCTTTTTACACTGCTTGCTAGTTGATGAATCGTGTTCCTTCCACTTCTCTTAATAATTCATCGCCATATGCCGCTCTATTTGGTTGTCCGCCCGATTACACTTCTCTTCGTGTTTTTGGTTGTTTATGTTACCCTTTCCTACGTCCGTATAGGTCTCATAAAATGGAGCCTCTTTCCTCTCCATGTGTGTTTATTGGTTATAGTCCATCTCAAAAGGGCTATAAGTGTCTTCATATTCCTACGGGTCGTATTTATGTAAGTCGTCATGTTGTGTTTGATGAGACTACCTTTCCCTTTGCATTACCTTCACCGACATCGACTCCTTCTCAGGTAACTTTTACTTCACCCCTTTGTGTTTCATCACCACCTGTCTTGGTTTCTCGTACTGCTACATCTCAGTTCCTGCCAAATAGTGCACCTCCCATTGGTTCACATAATGTCCGGCATTCTGTAACAATGGATCAGTTCCAATTGGTTCAAATAAGATTAATCAAATGACTTTGTGACAAAGTTTTGTCTCACTTCTAGTAGTGTCTTCGTCTACACCAGCTGCTTCACCCACTACGTCAGTTACTGCACTGGCTACCACACCTGCCACTACATCAGATGCTTCACCTGCTACCGTATCTGTACCTACTATTGTGCCACAGTCTGCATTGTTCGACTCTACTGTACAGCCATGCTCAGTTCCAGATTCAACTGTACCAGTTACCGGTCCTGCTCCCCAACAACATCCAATGATAACTAGAGCCAGGGATGGCATTTTTAAACCAAACTCCAAGTATGCCCTTGTATGTGATTCTCTTAGCGAACCCACTTGTATTTGAGGAGAGGCTCATAAAGATCCAGTTAGCGCGTCTCCTCGGATGATGAGATCAATGCATTGCTTCGTAATGGTACTTGGACATTAGTACCATATCATCCTTCTATGAACGTTATTGGGTGTAAATGGGTGTTTCGTATCAAACGAAAGCCTAATGGTGAAATTGAACGTCGTAAATCTCGCTTGGTTGCCAAAGGATACAATCAACAAAAAGGGATAGATTTTTCCGAAATATTTAGTCCGGTTGTTAAACCTTGCACTATTCGTCTTATTCTTACATTGGCTCTATCTTCCAATTGGCCTATTCATCAACTTGACGTGCAAAATGCTTTCTTACATGGTGAACTTCAAGAAGAGGTATACATGAAACAGCCTCCAGGTTATGTTGATTCTCGATTTCCTATGCATGTTTGCAAGTTACATCAATCACTCTATGGTCTTAAACAAGCTCCTCGTGCGTGGTACCATCGACTTAGTACTTTTTATTACAAATTGGGTTTATCACTTCCAAATGTGACTCATCTTTATTCATCTACAATGGTTCGTATGGTACTATTTATTTGTTGGTATACGTGGACGATATTATTATTCTGAGGTTCCAACTCTTTGGTATTAAATCCCTCTTGATCGTCTGCAACAAGAATTTGCAATTAAAGATCTTGGACAATTGTCTTATTTTCTTGGAATTGAAGCAATTCGAACTTCTTTAGGATTGTTTCTTTCTCAACAAAGGTATGCTCATGATCTTCTTATTCGGGAAAAAATGGATGGTGTTAAACCTATTCAAACACCACTAAGTACTTCTGGTGACATCTCTTCTGATCGTACTACCTTATTATCTGATGCTACTGAATATCGTAGTATTGTCGGTGCCTTACAATATTTGACATTTACTCGTCCTGATTTGGTGTATGATGTTAATAAAGTATGTCAATTTATGCATGCACTAACTATTTTTCACTGGAGTCAGGTAAAACGTATACTCCGTTATCTTAAAAATACGTCTACATTTGGTATACTTCTTCGACCATCTCCTTATATACAGTTATCGTTCGCTGCGTATACTGATTCAGATTGGGCTGGTTCTATTGAAGATCGTCGCTCTACTAGTGGTTATTGTATTTACTTGGGTGGTAATATTATTTCTTGGAGTGCTCGTAAGCGAAAAATAGTATCTCGTTCTAGTACTGAAGCAGAATATAGGGGACTTGCTATTGCTAATGCTGAAATTATGTGGATACAATCACTTCTGAACGAACTTTGTGTTTCCACTCAATCACCTCATGTTCTATGGTTTGACAATCTTGGTGCAACTTATCTCACTGTCAATCCTATATTTCATGCAAGAACAAAGCACATTGAGATTGACTATCATTTTGTTCGTGATCAAGTTTCTTCAAAACTTCTTGATGTCAGGTTTATTTCCTCTAAGGATCAGATTGCGGATATATTCACAAAACCATTATCCAGGGATCATTTTTCTCTTTTACGGTTCAAGCTAACGGTTCAGGATAACCCGTTACGCTTGCGGGAGGGTGTTAACACTATGATAACGTGACCAAAGTTGGCCATAATTAAGAGTTTCTTTATTTTGGAATTGTTTGTATTTTAGGAAATATGTTAGCCTGTAGTTCAAGCCAAGTTTGTATATATATATCCTATGTATGTTCACGTTTTAGATATCCCAATACAGTGAATAAAATACTTCTTCTTCTTTACTGGTTCTGATCTTTAAGTTAACCAAGATCTATTGAGTTCTGTCTAAGGGTGTGATAAGCACTTTTAACAATGAATTCCCTTTCATATATGGATCCAGATTAAAGTGTCTTCTCCTATGGATGGAAGTCATATCACAAATTTCCTTGGCAGCGTGCCATGACTGAAAGTTTATAGATCAAAATAACGTTCCATTATCTAGCATTGTCTACCAAAAAATCACAAACGTACAAATAATCCATATGATTAGTAACTCCCTCAACAGGACTGGGTGGTGTGTTAAGCCAAAAAACACTAATTAATCCAAATTATAACTCTGATGCCACATCTAACAACACAGATAGAATGTTGTTTAACTACTTCTATTCCTACATAAAGCTTTTCCAAATCCAAGAACTGGTGTCTTTTTTAATTTATCAAGATGGAAAAAATAACATCTTTTAGAATATTTAGCTTTTATCACTTTAACAATAGTTCATCGGAACTAATGCAAGCTTTCTAAGCAACTTGCTAAGCTTGGTAATATTAAAAAAAATAATTAAATTCATGAATCCAGACCACTTAGGGGGACTCACTTTCTAACCTTGTGAACCGAGCGTATAAAAGAAGACTTATTCTCTTAATATAAAAGAGCTTTGGATACGCAATGAAGGCTTTACGTATTTGAGTCCCCATACCCTACTACACCTGTTTGCAGACTTATGCGAACCAAATACTAGACTCTTAATCTCGCTACCTCCGTTCCACAGATAGTATGTGGTCTTTCATTTAATTATCTATCCACCTTTGGGATGGAGGGAGTATTTTTTTATCCCTCAACGACACTTTTAAAGGATTGATCCTCAAGAATCAAACTTTCACCCATTCCCTCTTTCTCTTTCCTTTTTAAAAAAATAAATATGAAAGCCTTGCTTTTTATGTAGCTCAAAGAAAAAAGGTGAGCTGCAAAAAACAATCATTTATTTATTTATTTATTTTTTGACTTAAAAGGTTGATTTTTATAAAAGAAAATGTAACAAGGCTCAAGGCCCCCATTTGAGTATTTACAAATTACAAGTATAGTTCAAAACCCCATTTGAGTATTTACAAGTATAGTTCAAAACCGAAACCTTGTTTAATTATACAGTAAAAACACTTAACTTGAATCAATAATTGTTTTCCAGTGAGTAATCAATTTTTTAAAAGA
Source organism: Papaver armeniacum (assembly GCA_023531295.1). Lineage (NCBI taxonomy): Eukaryota > Viridiplantae > Streptophyta > Magnoliopsida > Ranunculales > Papaveraceae > Papaver > Papaver armeniacum. The sequence continues at coordinate 634,868 of JAJJWW010001357.1, forward strand.
AAGATCAGAGAACCAATTTTGATGACTTCCCCATATGTAAATCAAGTGCTTGACGTCGGTGATGATCTCCTCAACATCTTTTGGTTTTTTATGAGCCATAAAATAATCATATATCAATTCCATCTATTTACCTAGGTAATTAACTTGTTACTATTTCTTATTAGGAAAATGGGTCATTTGTGCAAAAAAATTTAAAACACGGTTCAAATGGACGAGTAAAAAAATTTTATGGATGAAATGGACACAAAAAAAAAATAACAATGATGAAACTGGATTCATCCTAGCTTAAACTTAAAAAATAGCGAGGATGTTGGATGCATCCTATGTAAATTAAAAATAAGAAAAAGTATTTGAAAATGGGCGGGATGAAACCTGGTTACATCCGCCTATTTTTAAATTTTGTCCATTTAAACAATATCAAAATCTAACCTGTCCTTTTCATCCAGAAATTTTAATTTTGGTCTTTTTAACCAATTTTGTGTTTTTTATTTTATTTTAGATAGAGCTAAATCTCAAAAGTTATATTTTAAAGTTTAACCCTTCAAGAGATCTACCGCTTAGAACGATATATCCCCACCCCCGATGCAGGCGAGGTTTCACATTTAGGTAGTTGATGTTATCATCAAACGATTTATTGATCTTAACTTTATTACATCGCACTAATTTAAAACGGCGGCGAAAATCAAGAAAATATCGATGAAAAACAAATGAGTAATAACTCTAGAAAGATATATTTTTTTTTTGGTCTTATATTCTGTATTCACTACCCTCCTAAATATTAGAAAGGTAGAACTCTCACCCAAAACTCTCATTCTCCCTGGTCGAGAAAGAATCTTATGGTGGTGTTGCAATGACTCTATCATCAGGATAACAAGAATCATAATATCACCCCCACTATTTGTTTCAATGAGATTTTCGGGACATCTCCCTTCGATCAACCAAGTGTTTTCGGTTACCCATGTCTAACTCAAAAAGAGGTACACATTTAGCAGTTTAGTATTAAGATTTCAAATATGATAATATTTCAAATATGAAAAACGCGGGGTTTAAATATGGTATTATTATTGTAATAAAAACACTACCATATATATTAGAGACTAAATTCATCATATTTTCTTTAGTTGTTTTTAAAGCTGTATAATTCATGCATCTTGTTAATATGTTGATGAAGATTCTTAGGAATCTTATTGCCAACTATGTATTCGCAGTGTCTTTGAGTTTCTTTCTTAAAATACACTGAAAACCTCACCTACTCTACGTATATCTATGTATATATATACCCGACAACATAAGACAACAAAATTATACTACACAGATATATGTTTATTTTCTATTTCTATACAAATACTTATACGTCGATCTATTATTTCTTCCTAATCGATGGTGAGAAATGTTCTCTTTTCTATTCTTCTTGATTTCTATACATGTCCTATCTCTTCATCACTGGGATGACAATAGTTTAGTATTTGTTGGTGGAGATTTTTTTATTTTTTATAATTTTCTTTTCTCTTCTTTTTTATAATTTCTCTTCTTTAATTTCATTATAATTTTTCGATTATTTTTTATAATGCCAGTTTTTGTAATTTTCATGGAGTTTAATATTAAACTCTTGTAATAGCATATATGTGCGAGAGTACCAACATGAATACTATGATTACTACCACCAAATCAGTATATTATTTTTTTCATATTGTTATAAACATCGCATGATAATATGGTTCGTGTTCAGGAATTTTTTCGCATTTTTTGGGTGATATGTTATTCACTAAGCATAGTCCAAGGGAAGGCGATCGGTGCGAGCAGATATAGTTCCGAAGAGTCATTGAGTAACGATGATAATCCCGTTTTCAATGTCATGAACTATAGAGCCATTGGAGATGGCATCGCAGACGACTACCAAGTAATATAGCCAGAACTAGTGACTCAATTAATTTGTTTATTTATATGCATATTTTAACGTGATTATGACGATCTCTGTAGGCTTTTCTAGATGCATGGACAACGATGTGCAATACAGCCGGAACTAATGCAGTCCTTTTCGTACCAAAGGGAAAAACGTTCTTAGTGAGTCGTATAAGCTTCAATGGTACTTGCGCATCACAAAAACCTTTTGTACAGGTAAATTAAGGAAATGATAATGTTTTGATTTCATTAATATGTTTGTAATTTTTCATACCATTTTACTAATTCAAGTACTAGATATGGCTCAAGGAATCAAATTTAACAATATTGATTTTTAATCGCAGGTTGATGGGGATATTGTTGCACCTACAAGGGATGGTTGGAACGGTGGACATCCCCGACCCACTGATACTTGGATCACATTCGACAATGTGAATGGTCTAACAATAAATGGATCAGGTAGAATCGACGGTCGAGGTTCAGATTGGTGGGATCTACTTGATAAAGACAGACCATCGGTAACAAGATCTTAGAATTTCCAAAGAAATACTGGTTTGATTATCTGCCAAAATTGGTAGAATTCATACACGTCTGATGATATTGTTGGATTTGATGTAGGCATTAACATTGTCAAATTGTAATGATTGTCAATTGAGCTGGTTGACGCATGTGAATAGCCAAAGAAATCACATCTCTATAAGTGACTGTAATAACGTGGTCATTTCTCACATAACCATAAACGCTCCTGAAGACAGTCATAATACTGATGGTATTGACATCAGTCTTTCGCAAAACATCCGAATCGAACACTCTTCCATCGGAACCGGTAAACTTAATTAAATGTTATTTACATGTATAGCCTCTTTAAATGCGATCACGTTTAGAAAGGTATTAACTTTTTTTCTTGTAAGCTTAGGTGATGATTGTGTTGCTATCAATGGAGGATGCAAGTTTATCAACATAACCGACGTGAATTGTGGTCCTGGACATGGCATAAGGTTGGTGAACATTTTATACTTTCAAATTTCCATAAACGGGGGATATAAATTTACATTCCTTTTATTGATCAGATTATTATTAATTTACGATTTATATATTTTTATAGTATTGGAAGCTTAGGAGGTAATGGAAGAGTGGATACAGTTGAAGAAGTGCATGTTCAAAATGTTCATTTTTCTGGAACTATGAATGGAGCAAGGATCAAGACATGGGAAGTGAGTATATAACACCATCCTCTGCTGCTTTGAAGATCCGCCAGTGAAAACAAATATTATTTTATCTTAGGAAAGTAATCAATCGTAATCTTATTTAGCATCTTTATAAAATTAATTTTCATATTTACATTGATTTTTTTCCAGGGAGGCCAAGGATTTGCCAGAAAAATATCATTTGAGCAAATTACTCTTGCAGAAGTATATAATCCAATTGTCATTGATCAACACTACTTCAGTGACGTCCACCGCTCGGTAGAAGTAAGAAGTCACTTAATGAAACATTTATTTATATGATGAATCAAAGATAGTTAGTTTTTCAAATTCTGAGAAGTTCATTATATGCATTACAGGCGTCTGCTGTTGCGATTAGCGATGTAACGTTCAGTGGAATTAGCGGAACCTCGACAAATGAGATAGTAATTAATTTAAATTGCAGTGCAGTTGTACCTTGCACAAGCATCGTCATGAACAACATCAACATACAATCAACAAAATCCGTAGCCTCTTCTAATTGTGTCAATGCTCGTGGAACAGCTACTGAGACATCTCCTAATGTTCCTTGCTTATCATAATTTGTTTTTGAATTTCGCATTTTCGCAGGAAGAAAAGTATATTTTTCTTTTCTATTTATTTGTTTCAAAGAATCTCACATATTCTTTATTTCATTAATTAATAAAATCTTCTCAATTTTTTTGTTTCATACTGTTCATTGTTTGTATTTATTATTTCTTTCTGTTCAGTGGAAGATATTGTAGGACTCAGTTATTATACTAGTAGTTATTGCATATTTCAACTGCGGATTGTACTCAGTTGACGAGTCAGCTAGTCAATAGGTACCAGGGGGGGACCAAGGGCTTGACAAATGGGTAAATGGGCAAAAAATTTAAAGGGTGCAAATGGGCTAAAAGGGCTAGAATTACACTAAAATAAGAACCATTTTTTGGGACCATGGTTTTTTTTGAGGGACCATGGTCTTATTAGGCCACCTTCTCTCTAGTTATAAGGGGTGTCCTAATGTGTTGTAATTACTAACCTACCCTTAACCTAATTTAATTTAAAACCAACCTAATAACCACCTCCCACCACCACCACCGCCCATCACCACCGATTACAACCACCACCAACAACCACCCATCACCACCGCCCACCGCCGCCGATTACCACCACCACCTCCTCCCACCACCACCGCCGATTACCACCACCACCACCTCTGATTATCACCACCACCAACCACCGATTACAACCACCACCACCAATAGCCACCACCACCTCTCTATATATATATAGCTTAATTTAAATCTTTAAAGCAAAGATATTCTCACAAACCCATTACTTGTCGTTTGTTTTTGGTTGAAAAATGAGAAGTAATCATTAAAATGAGTTGAAAATGGAAGTTGTGGAGAGGTTTAATGGAGGTTACAGTGTTGAGTTCGGTTACTTGTTCATCCTCACAAAGCAACCGAACTACACCTTCAAATGAGTTCGGTTCTATATGCTTTATAACTATGTTACTGAATCGACGAGTTCGGTTGTTTCGCATAAATGTATAAAACCGCCATGTAAGAACTTAGGGTTAAAAACATAAGAAAAAAAGTTGCCATGTAACCGAACCTTAGTGTTTTTCCCATTATTTTTATTTCTCTTATAACCGAACTCTATCAACTTTGTTTGGTTATTTCGCAAAAATCTTAAAACTGTCATGTAACCGAACTCTACGGTTAAAAACATAAGAAATTTTTGCTTGTTAAGTTCGGTTGGTTGTGCAATTGATCTCAAGTTTGCGAAACAACCGAACTTATTAAACTTAGTTCGGTTGGATCGCAAAACCATGTAGTTTGCGAACCAACCGAACCTTATACAATTGGTTAAAATTTATTTGTACGTAAAGTTCGGTTAGTTGCGAACCAACCGAACATAACGCTGCATGTCAGAGCTTCCATTAATATGAAGTTCGGTAAACTCCGCGTGTTTGGATCAAGCAACCGAACTACACCTTCAAACTAGTTCGGTTACTTGTTTATCTCCCAAGGCAACCGAACTACACATTCAGATGAGTTCGGTTACTAATTGTTTTTAACTAAATCATTTCACTAACGTGTTTGGATCAATAATTCTACTCAACTAATAATAAACCCATCTTTTAATTAATCTCACTAATTGTTTTTAACTAAATCATTTCACTAATCATAACCTAAAATTAATTAAGAGGGTAGATTAGGTATTAAATAAATAACTAGATATGGGGTGACCTAGAATTACTTCTAATGTCTTTACCCAAAATAAAACCATGGTCCCCTCAAAAAAAGGCTGGTCCCCAAAAAACGGTTCTAAAATAATCAAAATTGGGCTTAGGACTTAGGAGCCGGTTAGGCTGATTGCACACCAACCCTTCCAGAAGGCTTCGTTCCTGGGCACCATGGTCCATGGGCATTCCGTTGTAACAAGAAAAAGAAAATCAAAATCAGCTCTGAAATACTCCTGTGTGTGAATTGTACTTATATTCGCTTATATTCGACACTGTATTCGGCACCTGATTGAATGAGAGGATGCCATTCCAAATGTTCAGACTTGGGAGTGACTGTTCCACTTGTTATGTCTGAATTTCTTACCTAGGCTGGCTGAACTCTGCCTCAGAACATTCAAACATATGCACAGTTTTTGTACAGCTTAGTTGAATATATATATGCTTGCCGCAAATGCAATATCATGGTGACAGTTCTGCAGGCCACTCTAAAGAGAATGTGCTACTATTTTTATGAATTGATGGCCAGTTGGACAACTTCAGTTATTGAATTTTAAATTCAATTTTAAATTCAGAGGATTAAGAATATACAATAAAGTATTACGGTATTAGATTTGATTCTCCCATACTTAGTGGCAGAACAGCTACCTGGCCTATTAGATCAAAATAACATGCCCATCCATTTGGGGATCACATTGATTAGATTTGTTAATGAAGTAAGGTGTAATATTAGGTGTCAAATAAAAGAAACTAGCTTAATGGATCTCAATTCTAATTACAATTTTTAAAATTATCTTTGCTTAAATTCCAGTGTAGTTGATTAGATCAATAAAAGTAATATAGTTAAGTATATCTATTATCATTTTGTTTTGTTCATCTTTTACTTTTCCAAGTACTTGAAAAACCAAACAAGTAATTAAAAGTTGATTAAGTTTGAATAGTTTCCTACAGGACCACGCAACATGCCAAATGTTTCCTTGATCTATTTAGGCGACATTAGTCGGGCAAGGTACTTTTTTTGAAATGGGAACCCTTTTGTCGGAAGGGGAACTTGTTATATTAGATTAGAAAACTTAGTGTATTACAGTTCTTAGATCCCAAACTACTATTTTCAAACCTAAACGTTTAAAAACCTTAAACATAGATCAAGTTAGGTAGAATTGAACAATAAGCAAGGTACATGGATCATTATAAAAACACAAATCTTGCTCAGGTTTATAGACATACCTTTTTAGAAGAATCCAGTTGAATTCTACAGCCTTACCGAACATAATCTGTGTGCCCCAATTCTCGTGCTTCCCTCACCGTATACATAGAAGGGCATTCCTTGGTGAGGGCGCACTTACAACACAATCAAGTTGTGTTGGGTGAACAATGTCTTGCTCATCACAAGTGACCTTTGGATTATCATGAAAGAGATCGCTTTTAGAACCTTTCACATCCAATTCCATTTTTCCAAAAAATAAGTTCCAACATCATGGATACTTCCTTCTCCATAGTCATGGAATTTTCTGGAAGATCATTCCTTTTCACACTCAAAGCATCATTGGCTTTCTTTGGTACCCACTTTTGAGTGCGTTTAGGAACAACATGAACCTTCTTCCCATTACTCTCTTCTAGAATTCTCGGAAGAGAATAGGATTGACTATTCTTGTGCAAGTTAGTCTTTCTCCAATTGGGAGCATCGGATCTTGTCTTCGTCTTTACGAAGTTATCCTTTTGATAACCATTACAATTGTGAAAAGGATTCGTATGACGTTTATAGGCAAAACTAGGATTATCACAGCACTGATTCCTTTGCCTAAAGGTTGTACAGCTTATAACCCAGAATGTTAAGGGGATTAGTCTTAACATATGATCTTGGTTTCACAACTTCTGTGATGCCCAAACAAGAACATCATGAAGTTTCTCATTCCTTATACGGAAACGACATCTCCTTTCCATGTGACCTTTATTTTCTCAATAGTGGCAAACATAAGGAATGTTTTTACCTCGATCTGTGTGTGCTGACTTTGGAGGTTGATATACTTTTCTCTTTTGAACTTTAACTTACGGTGAAGGTACTTCACTTTTGCCATCAGTGGAAACCTTTTTCGAGAAGAATCAATAGCCTTGACAAATTTTACCTCTTTGCTAATACTTGGAGCATCTATTCCCTTATAGCCCAATCCTCGTGTATCACGATGATTTTTACTTGCTCCTAGCATAGTGGTTAATTTTCTTGAACTAGTATTGAACTTTTTCAAGACATCTTCCAACACCTTGATTTTATCAAGAGAAACAACTAAATCTGCCTCAAGGCGTTTTTCTCGAGTGAGATAAGCGCTTTCTCTGTCATCAAAACTTGCTTGATGAGAGCTAATCCTTGCTTCAGTTTCTACAAGTTTTTCTTCCAACAAAAAGTACTTTTGATAAAGATTATCGCATTCAAGTGACTTCATACGTAGGTTTTCCTCAGAATCCTAGAGGATCGATTCGTTAGAACGTTCAAAACATAAACACCGCGTAACATCTTCTCAATTTCTTATTTGTAAAACAGAGATTAGTCGAAAAGGTGTGACATGAGAAGTTGTCATCTTTTTCTTTTCTAACGAATTCAAAAGCTTAACATACTCTGAGACTTCCTCATCAACATCTCTATCAATGTCTGAATCACCTTCATCAGAAAGTTCATCTAATTGTTCTTCTAGGCGTGTTTCCCAGACTTTAACAGGTTCTACATTAAGAGAAGGTTTAGATACTGACCTAGATGTGACAGTTTTCTCAGGTGAATCCAAGCTTTGAAAAACATCCTGTAATTTATGAATCGGCATGCTACTAGAGATAGACTCGTCCATAATCAGATCTCTACAAACACATACTTATTAGGTCTTTAATGTGTTTGCCTGCTCTGATACCAATTGAAAAAGAGGGGGTACAACAACCACACCCAATATTTCGATTAGCAATATGTATGGACTAACTCCAATATACTTTTAAGAGAATCAACTAGACAGTCAGACTCAATCTTAATAAAAGCATATCAAAGAGTTATATCTCACTTTCTCGATTCAATACTTAATCAAGCAAATAGAAATCTGCGAGTTTAATTGAATACAAGTGAAAACACTTGAACGGTACCAAAGACCAATGTTCAAGGATCAATTAATTTCAATCAACAACCAAAGGTTGGATTTCCCAATTGATCGATTCAAACACACAACCTATGATATTTCAATTATATAACAAATTATAATGCGGAAAAGAAATAACGCAGACACCAAGAGTTTTGTTAACGAGGAAACCGAAAATGCAGAAAAACCCGGGACCTAGTCCAACATTGAACACACATCGATTAAGCCGCCACGGACACTAGCCTACTACAAACTAACTTCTGGTCCCGGACAGTAGTTGAACCCCAATCAATCTCACACTAATCCAAGGTACAGTGCGCTTCTTACATCTCTCGATCCCAAAGCAGATACTACGCACTTGATTCCCTTAGCTGATCTCACTCACAACAAAGAGTTGCTACGACCCAAAGTCGAAGACTTTAATAAACAAATTTGTATTACACAGAAAAGTCTACGGTAACAGATAAATATGTCTCCCACAGAAATACTTACGAGTTTTTGTTCCGTCTTTTGATAAATAAAGGTAACAGAACCAATTGATAATCCAGACTTATATTCTCGAAGAACAACCTAGTATTATCAATCACCTCACAATAATCTTAATTGACTAGCGAAAGAAGATATTGCGGAATCACAAACGATGGGACGAAGATGTTTGTGACTTCTTTTATATCTTGCCTATCGGAAAAATCAATCTCAAACCAATCTTTACGATTGTACTTAGTACGATAGAAACAACAAGATCAGATCATACAACTATGAGAAAGTAGTATCAGTCTGGCTTCACAATCCCAATGAAGTCTTCAAGTCATTAACCTACAGGGTCTCGATAGAAACCTAAGGTTAAAGGAGAATCGACTCTAGCTTATACAACTAGTATCACACAGGAGGTGTGGGGATTAGGTTTCCCAGTTGCTAGAGTTCTCCCTTATATAGTCTTTCAAATTAGGGTTTGCAATCAATATTAGCTTAGTAACAAAGCATGAAATATTCATCGTTAGATGAAAACCTGATTAGATTCAAGATAATATCTTTAACCGTTAGATTGAAACTTAGCTTGTTACACACAAATGAAATGCACGTTTTTAGGTTTGTGTAATCGTACCAAAACATGTACATTTAGTTGGTTCAACAGTAGTTAACCAAATGGTTAGCCATATGAGCACTTTCATATCAACCATATTCTTTTTTACCATAACTAGTTCAAATGACTCAAATGAACTAGTTAGAGAGTTGTTCAATTGCTTAGATCTTTATAATAGACACAATTAAAACAAGAACTATTTGATTCACTCAATCGATTCATGAACTTTATAGCCACCATTTGCAATTATGCATTCCTTAGTTTATATAAGTTTAAGTTCACAAATAATCGTTTTTAGAAAATAACCAACTTAAGTACGCGAACTGGTATGCGGACTTAAGTACCCGGAATAAGTTTGTTTTTAGTTTACAAACTCCAGCAGAATTTCTCGGGATGAGAACTTCCGACAGTACGCGGACTCTAGTTCCGGTTTTCCTGAAAGAAAGTCACGCATACTTTAGTTCAAGGAATAAGGACTTACACACATATGTGTTACCACACAATGTTTATATCCTTCCATGGTTATATAATCTAAACTCTCATTTCAATCATTGAAACATTCTTAGAGGATGTTATATAGTTGTTATTCACAAACCATTTTTCACAAAGCCATTTTCAAGTGATTGAAACTTAATATGACTTTCGTCACTAGTAAATATGAACTTGGCCAAAGTGAAAACTTACCAATACATATTTCGAGAAATAGATAAGCAAGATAAACTCGGCTCGAAATAGCAAATGTGTATAATCATAGTCTATATAGAAAAACGATTTTTGTCTCAAGATATGAGATAAAGTAGATAGACTTTTGAGTTATAGATAAGTTCAAGTCTCCACATACCTTTTAGTCTATGAAGTTCCACAAGTTCCTTGAGTAGTTCTTCGTCTTTGTATGATGATCGCCGTCGAGTCTTGAGCACAACTACACTTTTTATCCTAGTTCGAGACTTAGCTAATAGTAAACTAGAAATCAAGACTTATATTTTTGATCACTAAAATTGACAAACATGCTTGAGATAGAAACGCATGTGAGTTCGACCGAAGCAGGTGATCTAGCAGAGTGCTTTTTACTTTAGTAAACCTGTAAATTTGTTGCCACCATAGATGCCATAATGTAAAACTGAAGACGCTTCGGGTTGTTGGTGGTATATTTTTGTCTAGCACTTGTTTTAGGGTGTTTAGTTGGTCGGGTGTTGAAGTTGTATTTTGGCTTCTAGGTAAATGTGTGATGATAAGATTCCACAGTTGGGTAGCTTGAGAGCATTCAAAAAGGAGATATTGCTCGGTTTCTCTTTGGGTATTGCAGACTGGACAAAGGTTTATTTGTGTGATGTTGATGTGATGCAGTTTGTTGAAGGTGGGTAGTCCTTCTAGGGAAATTTTCCATAACAAAAGTCTGATTTTTGGTGGACACTGTAGTTTTCATATGTGATTGAAGTCCACAGGTGTGAAGTCCACAAGACATTAACTATTACTATTGTTGACTTGACACATACTTCATTCACACATATGTGTATGTTATATACACCACTTTCAGTGTGATGACTGGCGGACATTATCAGATTGAGATACAAAAATAAAAACAATGAAAAACAACAAATGTTTTGAAAAGAAAGGACAAAAGACTAAGTATCCGCTGGAGAAATCCTAACACATATAAACGTTGAAGCAGCAACTGAAAAATTTCCCAACAGGTGATGTGGTAACCTTGAAAAGGTTGGGAAACATAATCTTTTGGCGAAGAGATCTGCCGACTGTTCTTTAGAGGAAACATGTTGAAGTTGCAGAAACCCTTTATCCACTAGTTCTATGACAACACTGATATTGTATTTCTATGTGCTTTGTCCTGATATGAAAAACACTAATATTGTCATATAGAAGTAAAGCAGGACCATCCATAATAATATGTATCTCACTAAGATATGAAAGCCACAGTAACTCAGCAGCTGGAACAGATAGGCATTTATATCTAGGTTTTGGTGAAGATTTAGAAATAGTCATTTTTTTTTTGATGATTAGCACAAGATTGGAACCAAGAAAAACTGCAAAACCATAAGTTAATCTGCTAATTAATACCTGGACAACATGCGTACTCAGAATCTGTAAAAGCTCTCAAACTATACAAATTACTTTATGTCAGTGTAGTACCTATACCAATAGTTTCTTTTAAGTATCTCAGTATTCTTTTGACTAGATGGGAATGCATACTTATTGGTGAACACATAATTTGAAAAACATAATTAAACCCCAAAAATATATCAGGCTTAGTAACAGTCAAATATTACGCGCAGTCTACCTACAATTGTTCTATAGTCAATAAGATTATCCAATTTAACACCATCATGAATAGAAAATATAGTCATCTTAGCAACATGCGTACCACAAGGTTTAGAATCCAACATTTTTGTCTTTTCCAATAATTCTAAAGTATACTTTCTTTTGAGTCAACCTAATAGAATCAAAACTTCTCACAACTTCTAAACCAAAAAACTCCTTCATAGCAAACTCTTTCTTCTAAGAAACAACCTGATCATTCAACATATTAGAAGAGCTTCCTATTAACAATATGTCAGCCAAATACAACAGAAAAACCATCATACCATTCTGAGAAGCACATACACATAGAAGATTATTATTGAGAAAATGGTACCACGAGAAACTGGTAATTAATATATTATATATAGAGAAAAGATTTTGTGTAACTTTTGACAAGAGTTATTACATATTTACATATCTTTATAGACAAAAGTTATGATGTAATAAACACATTAGTTGGACACATATATCACATGTCAAGTCAACACGGACTCACGTTGACTAGACACATACTTCATTCACGCGGACACATATGCCTAATTGTAGTAATGGGGGTTGTTCCACAAAACGTAATTACTGGTTTCAATAAAAAAATCACTCTTCATTCTGATATCATATGAAGTTTGCAAAAATACCCTCAAATCATATGGAATTTGATAACCCCGTAGTTGTGTTGGTGGTGGGCCAATTATAAATCTTGTTATGTATTTGTGTTGGTGGTGGGCCAATTATAAATCCACTTGTTCTCTTTTACTTTTTTGCAGAGTACTATATGTCCTAGGCATTCTGTCCCATAACTAGGAATACGCCAATTATTATTTTTGGTATGTGATAAGCAGGTAATTGCCCTCGAGATTGGGGCAGAGCTAATTGGAAACCTTTTTTTTTTTTTTCGTAAAAGAGGCGAACCTCATACATTAAAACAGAATTAGGATTGTTACATGACTGACTTTAGAGATTACAACCATTAGCATTTTCAAAGGCAACACATTCAAAGATTAAGTTACCAACACGTACTCAGGGACTCTCCACAAAGTTAGAGAATTCCACCATTACAACCATCAAAACCATCAAATGCCAAATGCGGATAGACCGAATCAGGTTAAATGGACAAATTTGACCTGGTATAAACAAAACCAACCAATTTAACATTAATTCACAATGTAGAGATGTTAGGGTCAACAAGTGACCCATCCATTTCTCAAGGGTTTTCATAACTAGGTTAAATGGCCATGTTTGGGTTGTAGAAGACAACATCAAACAATTTAACAACACTGCACAAGGTGGAAGTTAGGATCGAAGAAATGACCCACCCATTTCTCAAGATTTTCCATAATAAAGTAATAAACTAAAACTAAAATGTAGCAGAAAGTAACAAACTCAATCGGAATCGGTCATTGGCGATCTCAAACGGCCTGAACCGGTAAGTGTGGTATGAATCGGTTCAAAAAGTGTCTCAAGTGGATTTTGAGCCTCAGTGACTGGTGTTGCTGTTGTTGATGTTATTGTTGCTTTTGTTGCTATTGTTGTTGATGCTGGTTTAGCTTTCGCTGCTCGCTCATTGAAGTATTCAATGCTAGTCTTGTTCTTGCTGAAGGTGATATTCTTTTGGAAACAACCTCTCCAGTTGAGCTAACTAACATCATGATTTTATGAAGACAACAAGATTTTGAAACACAATCCCCTAATAACAAACACCAAAGATAATATGACAGAAAAATAAGAAAACTTAATTGAAAAGACCCAAACCTAAAAAAATTTTGAAAACCCTAAAAAGATTGATGAAATCAAAGATTCAAAACATCAAGAGATAGATCGAACCCCCAAACAAGGAAATCAGCAAAGGAATTAGGGTCAAGGATGATAGAAAAAACCAATTGGAAGAAATACCCTAAATCTAGCAAATGAAAGCTAAAAAACAGAGAAAAATGGTAGAGAGGGTGGTAGAACTATTGATGAGTTAATTGTTTGTGATGGTATGCTCGCATTCGCCCATGGGAGCAAACCGAAGGAGAGGCAATTAGGGTTTGAAGGTTTCTGTTATCTCAAGGGGGAAAAAGAGAGGAAAGAGAAAGATTGTAGATATTTAAGTCAGAGATACTATCTCGCTAATTGGAAACCTTGGTTGGATAATAATGGCGCAAGGCTTATCGATTGTGTATCCCATAACAAAAAATCTCTAAAATTTCAAGGTTTCTACAGGAGTTACTAAATTTTTCCTTGGGATTAATAATACGAAACAAAAACAAATCTCCAATCCAATATCCAAAGCCTTTTTTCCAGAGAGCAAGTACTGTAGGGGCGAGATACTATCTCGTAAAGATCTTATCTTCAAGATATGGTTAAGTTTCTACACCGCTCACCTACTCGGGGCAACTCCGTCGGAGACAAGAGTAAATCATTGGCACCTTCCGTGACGCCGGTGGAACAGGGGTGGTCACACCATTTTAGTAGGGCTTACGCATTCGCGACCATTAAAATAGCATAGCCACTTTATCCTCGCCAGTGGCATGCGGGGCTGGGAGGAGTTCCCCTTTTCACGATATCGTCGCTTTGCATAGCCACAGGAGAGAGTCACTCCTTTCATATATGCTAGGATGAATTCACATGTTCACTGTTATAAGGGACAACAGTCGATAACTTTTCGACAACTAAGCTCAGGGACCAAACTATTCTTTCCCTCGGATGACCAAGGAAAAAGCGGAAGAGGTAGTCGGGCTTGTTGTCGCCGCGTGAAACGGGGGCCAACCAGCACCGAAGACCAAACACCACTCATACGTCAACACTATTGTCCCTCAAGGAACGACCGTCACAAGAAGAACTAGCAATTCATGTTAGTGCTGACATGAGGAACACGAGCTCCCGGGGCAAGCCCTTCCCAATTAATGGACACGCTGTGCGCGAACAAAAACAACTCTCCAATCATATGAAAATCGATAACGCCATAGAGTTCGATAACCATGCAGCCATGATCGCGGTAAGGCAATTTTAATCCCCCGTTCTAGTTTTATTTCAAGCCCATGACTAGCAATAAGCTTGGTATAGAACCTTTCGATCAGGGGCGGAGCCAAGAATTTTGTCATGGGGTGCAAAATTTGCTATGGGGTGCACAAAAGTTTTTAAGGGGGTGCAAAAATGCAAATATAGGCTTGGATATAAAATTTTTTTCTTCTAATAATGGGCCTAAAATAGGCTTTGGAGCCAGCTGGGCAGGGGTGCAAGTGCACCCCCTTGCAATGGGCTGGCTCCGCCCCTGCTTTCGATAACGGCCCTCGAGCCAGGGGCAATGCTAAGTTGTCGACCTTGGTTAAAAATTAGTGGCACAAAGCTTATACAGACGGTATATTTCATAGCAAAAAATCTAAAAATTTGTAAGGTTGGTACATGGGTTACCAAAATTTTGAAGAGGTTACCAACATGAACATCAACCAAGAATAACTTTTCAATCATACGAAATTTAATGACCTCATAAATTTCAAGATTGCTAATAGGGGGTGCCAGGATTGGTGAAGGTGTCACCAATCCAAAGTAAAAATTATTTTGTCCTATATAAAACTGTTTTGTTTTATTATATGCAGACACCCCACTAATCAGACACCCCCACTTAATAAATTTTGACACCCCAATATAGCAGCCTTTTGCTGGATCTCCCAAGGATTTTTTAATGTGTCACATGGAATCTTAAGTTGCGTGGGAGCTTTTGTAAATTTCGTAGTGCAGTGACTAGTCTGCATTTCATTATAAAAGATTTGAAAAGAATTGAATGCGAAATGGAGAATCCCGTGCAAAGAATATGACAACAACACGCCACCACATTCACTCCCGTGTAAAATCCATACTTGGTCCTCAAGTCTATAATTTCCACAGTTTTGAAAGCTGCCGCCGAGTGTGGCACCATTATATTGACATCATCTGGTAATTTAAACCGACAACATTACTTGGTCCACAAGCCTCGAACTCTTCATTTTTATCTATTCCAATTATACCCTCATTTTCTTAATTGGGGGCCAATGCCCCAGAGCAAAATCTTGTCCTAGTCATGGAATTTGGACTGAATAGCTGCCGTAATTAGTATGGGACGTTACATACAATAAAAGTTGTTGAGAGGTCATTAATGGTAATAATTAAGGGTAATTTAAGTCATTTCAATAATTAAGGGTATTGTAGTCATTTGCAAAATTTTCTTATTTACAGCTCCCCTTTTATAAATCCCTCTTCCTCTTCCTTGTTTCATCTTCTTCTTCATCCTCTGGGTTATGCTTTTGCAGAGCTATATTCTTTTTTCTCCTTTGGATCAAACACAGATAAAAAGGTTGGTTTTTTATGCTAGGGTTTCTTTATTTTCTCTGTATTTAAATCTTTTCATGGATTTTTTTGGATAAAAATGTGATTTTTATGTTTGGGGGTGAAAGGGAATTGGCTCCCATTGTCATGTATTTTGCTTAATTGTTATGTGAAATTGATCTTATAGGGAAGATTAATGGTGGGTTTTTCTGTGTTTTCGTTATTCATAGTGTTATTGATATGTGGGGGCATTGGCCCCATGATTCAATGGTGATTCTGGAAAGGGGGCATTAGCCCCATTGTAATTTATTTTGGTTCATATTGTTAATGAAACAAAATGAAATTGGTGGTATTGGTCCCATGATTGAATGGTGATTCTGAAATTGTTAATTTTTGCTGTTTTGGTGATGAGACAGATTTAATCATTTTGGTTCATAGTGATGGGGGCATTGGCCCCATGATTGAATGGTGATTCTGAAATTTGGTTAATTTTTGGTGTTTTTGTGATGAAACAGATTACATAAAACCAAAAAAAACATATTGTTAAAATTTGGGAGAATTCAGGGTATTGGTTGAAGAGATAGCACAGGTTGCTGGTTTGTTCAAAATTTGGTTAAGCTGGGGACGTGGGGGTTTGAATCTCGGTTGCCGCAAGAAGGCGAAACCACCACGGCCCGTGATGGAAAAGATTGTCGCATATGTGCCGCGGCGGGAGATTTGCTGTGCAAATTGGCTGGAGGTGGGAAACAATTTATGGGTGGGGGTTTTAGTCATGAAAGCGAACATGATTTAGCTGTGATGGTCAGTGATTTCCTGGAGAATGGAAGTGGTGGAGGAGATTCTAGATGTAGCAGTGATAGCGAATCGAGTTATTCCGATCTTGCGCATCTCACAGAGAATATACTGGTGAGTTTTTTTGTTGTGCTTGTTGAAATTGATTGATGAATTGAAATTGATTTTAGGTTGACATATTAGGATTTGATTAATACCATGTCTTCTTGATTCCATTGTAGATATGGTATTCTTTTATTGTAATTGTTTCAATTGATTTGAAATTGATGTTAGGTTGATTAATACCATGTCTTCTTGATTCCATAGTTGAGTTATCATGGATTTCGAAAAATTGGTCCTGTAATTGAGTTATTGTTAGGTGGAGATTGTTCACCTACAAGGCTTGTGTGGATTATTAGATATGTTCATTGTTATGTGTAGAATTTCTTTTAAGGTCTTAGAGTTAAGGTCTTAGAGTAAATGGTTGTTAATACGGTAGTACTGAAAGGCTAAAAATTGAAAGGCGAAAAATGATGGATCATGTTCAAAAGATTTGGTTTGTTGCTGGTTTCAAAACACCCTTTTGTCTGAGATGCTTCATATCTTAGAAATTAGATTTGGTTTGTTAGGCTGATTACTTGCATTATAAGTTTAGATCCAACAAAATTATCTTTTGGTGAAAGTTCCATCTTTTATTTTGTCTGAAGATGCTATCATTGAATTTCAGCTTGCCTTTATAACATATTAGAAAGATATCAGTGACTGATAAATTCATGTTTGAGGCAGATTTTAGGATTCTTGATTTCAGAAAATTGCTATTTGTATGCACATGTGTTTGTATGATCCTTTAGTTTACACAAATGATTATGATTTTCTAGCTTCCGCTGCTGAACTAAGTTCACCCTTAACTTTTGTTTTGGTAGGTTTTTTTTTCTAACTGTTTTCCTTCTTGCTTTCTTTTTGTAGTACCACAAGCACACAGTAGATCAGTATGAGAGTGATTTGCTTTCTGCTGTCCATTCACTAGTACTCTCTATCAATGACAAGGATCTGCACATTGTCAAGCCAGGCCCATGCAATGGAAGCTGCATTAGATTTTATCTGGTAAAGCTTCTTAGGTCTTCTGGTTATGATGCAGCTGTTTGTACATCTAAATGGCAGAATTCTGGGAAGGTCCCTGGAGGTATGTTAATCTATCTTTCTTATGTGAAATTGTTTCATAAGTTGGGTTTTTTTTTCCTTTTATATCATAGTTTTTGGGAAGCATACTTGATTTGCTTGTGACTGCCTGACTGGGATGGACATATGCCATGCCCCTAAGGAAATTTTGTTATCTTAGTTGTGCTTATAAACTTCATATTGATTGATGTGATGGTCTTCATTTAGCTATCTTAAACAAAATGGACCATTTCCATTTTAGTACCAATGAATGAAACAAGCTGATCCTATTTCTGTTTTCTTCCTCTGTTTTGTAGGTGATTATGAGTACATTGATGTGGCCAATCACAGTGATACTGCGAGCTCAGAGCGCTTGATCATTGATATCGACTTTCGAAGCCACTTTGAGATTGCAAGACCTAGCGAATCATATGATGCTATAATGAATTCACTTCCGGTGATTTATGTGGGTACCTTATCAAATCTAAAGCACTTCCTTCATATAATGGTCGAAGCTGCAAAATCTTCTCTCAGACAGAACTCAATGCCTCTTCCACCATGGAGATCTTTTGCATATTTGCAGTGTAAGTGGTATTCCCCTTACCAGAGAAACATTACTCCAGAGGAGGTTACCCAAGAGATTACATCTGACCATGAGCAGTGCATTGGACATTTGAGGAGGTTGAAATCAAATCTAAAATCTGAAATAGCAGCAGAAAGATTGTTGAAGCCCATAAACATCGACAATACTAATAGGAAAGTGAAACAGGACAGGCGCAGACACTCTTCATTAAGGACCCTATGAAGTTCTCCAGCTTTTTGCAGAAGAAATTCAGATGCATTTTTCTGAGATATATATATTCTTACATAAGAGACCTTCTTCGTTGACGAAATATTATTTTTTCTTTCGGTATAAATAACCAGTATCCTGAAAGCAGAAGTCAATTTTGGTGGAGCCGTGGAGGCAACAATTTTTTCTTGTTCTTCCCATATCTAGTAAGGGAGTCAAGTTTCTGTAACATCTCTGTGCATCCATAGCACGCAGTGCAGAACAACTTAGTAGGATCAGCTCTATTCTGCTTAGTTTTCATTCAGAAGCTCTTTGCTAGCCCCCGGTTACTTTGCTTGACCCTGATATCCCTTTACAAGTTTTGTTTGTCTAATTTTTTTCCGTTTCCGCTTTTTACCATTTTACCATTATTATTGATGAGTTGTAATCCTTGCCTCTCTTACTAATATGGCAAAATAGGAAAATTTTGATTTTTTTGTACTTTTCTCTCATATATATAAAATTACAAGTTGCATATCTAACTCAGCAGTGTGTTATCGTTCTCGTCCGCGTTTGTTTGATGCTTTCTGATTCCAATTTGCTTCTGCCCTGTTTACTGGTTCAATTTTGTGTTCTGTATTATAAATCTTTCGCACCCAGGATTTTCTCCAACTTTCCTCTCTTTGTAAGTAGACTATCTAAATTCTGGATCCTCATTCAACTTAAGAAGACTTAATTTTCCTGGCTTGATTGGGGTATACCCAAACTAATTGGGGTATACCCAATGAGACAAAATAGGGTCATTTTGAAGTAAAGCCAAGCCACCCCTGAACCTTGTTTTTTCTAAATGGCTAAAATGCCTTTGTTTAATTAACACTAAAAATCTAATTAGCTTAATTAATTGAGTTTAGATTAAAATTTTGAAATTATGAATTGAAGAGATTAAATCTTTTTATCTCCCTTGTGAGTTCGATTTCGATCAAAAAATTTTGTTTTGAAAGTATAAAAGGTCGCGAGGTCCGGGTTTGAATAAGGTGCCTGCCACAATATAGTTAAGCAGGTATTTGTTTGAATAAAATGCACCAATTTTAGCCTATGCATGGTCCTTGGATGAATAAAAACGGCGACAGCTTTGTGGGCCGGAAGGGTCTTTGAATGAAGATTATGCCGAATTTCTTATGGTCGCACGTAAATATCTCTATACGTAGGCTATGATATAGTCGGCATGCATATAATTTATGACGTGCATGGTGTATGTGTAGTCAAGCATGTTAAGGATTTATAACTCTGCCGACATTTACATATACCAAACAGAAACGAATATCGGAAGATCTAATTCACTTTATTCATGCAATTTTGGTTACTACATTGATTGAAACGGAGAGTTTACATAGAGGTCTACCCACAAAACCTATACAAAAAGTTCTAAAGCCATCAATCTTTCCTCATCCAAGACGATACGGCATCCAAATACTCCAAGGTTATCCTCGTGGATTCTTTGTGCCAAGAAGTGATAGCTTGCATCGAACGCGAATGCTTCCCCTTTTCCTCCAAGTAGCGCTTTCACGACTTCGTGCTAAAAAACACAAAAACAAACTTACATTTGTTAGTGGTGTTTCATTGGAAGATAAAACAACATGGGTTTGTAAAAATAACCACAAAATTACTTACAAATTGTGCAATGGACAAGGTGAAGGGGCGAGTGTTAAAAATCCGGGGTTGGAGAGCCCAAAAGCAAGTATCGCATTTTCGATGACTAGGTGCCTTTCATGGACTTGTTGAATACTTCTTCCATTAGGATTACCAAACTCTCCGCTAAATTTGTTTGTGTACCCTAGCCCAAAGGTTGTCGGGAATCCTCCTTTCGGAGGATTGACGCCTAAGTCGATTTTCCGCATACCATGCTTTGGTGATTGCCAAATCTTCATTTGAATCAAATGAAGTCATTGTTGTTTAGCTATTGGGTGAGTTTGATGGATTGTATGATGATATGAGCTTTGGATAGTATATGGAACTATATGTTGTTTTGTAGAGAGAAGTAGTGTATTTATAGGATTGTTCCCAAATTTGGCCGTTATAGTGCCCAAGTACAAGTCAATCAATGAAATTGTACTTGTCAAAAAAATTGAATTTGAATTTGTAGTGAGATTTTTTTATCGTATGCTGGGACTACCTAGGGCCTAGCAGTGGTGAGAAGTGTATAACTATGCAAGTGAGTTATGATGGTTTTGCATCAGTAAATCATTTTCTTATGTCAAACGCCTACAATATATTTTGAAATTTCTTCGCGGCTATGATATGGTCGGGAAGGGGTATAAATTTAAAACCATGCCGGGCGTTATGATGGTTTTAGGCATCGAAGAAGAAGGTATTTTCTATAACAAATCGCCCGATCGTGTTCGAAAACATAATACACCGCCTAACTGATCTCGGCCGCTTGGTAATGATCCGACTCACTTGCCGACCCGGTATGTAAGCATTTTTTTCGACACGTGGCCGGCATGACACTTCAAAACCTTGTCGGGTTCTGGGTATTTTCGGCATGGTGAATTAAAATAACATGCCGCAGCAATTTTTCTTGAAACTTTACGTAGCTAAACAAACCTTTCATTCAACAATTAGAAATCAAACACTTGTTGTCCAAAATAAGAAAACATGTCCCATAAACCTTAAAACCATTTGTCCAACCATTAACCTTTAACATTTGTCCAACCCAACATAAATAAATAAATTAGGAAACGATTCATTCACCACGAAAGCACGACCACGCACCGCAGTGCAACAACCCTAGTTCTTGACAATCACTTTCACCTCCTCACATTCATCCTCAAGATCCCAAGTCTTAGTCATCGAGCATGAAGCTTGGCGCCTTATGAGACGGATAGCATGCTTGTGATCCTAAATACCAAAAACACAAAATGAAAGAAATACAAACACTTGACGCAAATTTAAGATAGTTACACACTTAAATGAAAAACAAAGACGGATTGAGATTACTTACGATAGTATTTTGGATTTCACATGCCCAATGAGTTTTTGTATCAAAAAAACATGTCCACCATCTTCGGGGTCCCTGGGGAAGCTCGTTTGGTTTCATTTAACCTTCAATTCGTGAGGAGGTATGTGGGAATTATGGGTTTAGTGATAACCCTTTTCTTCTTCCGGCTGCACTAGTACTTATGACTTGGGTTTGTTCCCCAACTTCTTCTTGTTGTTGTTCTTCCGCCTCTTCAACAATTTCATCCTGAATATCCTTACCTTTATCTCCATTACCATCATCATCATCACCATCATCATTACCTCCTCCAACATTAGGCATGTCTCGATCACCATCATCATCATCATCATCATCATCATCATTGGTCTTCATCTGGAGTCTCGTCTGAATCATCGGTACTGATGGTGGTTGATAATCATCATTCGTATACGGATCTTTGTCGTCTTAACATATGCCCCTCGATGTCTTGAAGTCAAGAGTTTGTCACCAACACGAGGAGGTCTTGAAGGAGGACTAAGAGCTTTTGAGTTTTCTTGTTTGCCTTTTAACCTTTGAAACAAGAAAATTAAGAAACTACAAGTCGGCAGGGTCGACATATACAACTAATCCGGCGGACCAAGGAGTCAAGGGTGGATATCTAAACAACATGCTTAGGCTAAAGCATAATCGCGTGGTTTTATTCCAATAACTCGCCGGCTTATAACAACTATGAACACAAGGTTTTCAACATCAATAGTCGGCAGTTTTTTTATTAAAAACAACACGCTAAGATAACGCCGGCGTGGTATTATTTAGATACCATTCCTACCTTTATCATTCAAGGCATCGAGACGCTAAAAATCGAAATCCCGTGTAGTTAAAAGTTTATAACCAACCGGCTTAAAAAGCGCCTAAGCAAAGATTATACGTTGAATAACATCCCCACCATGTGAAAGCAAGCACAAAAACCAAACCGCCGCAAGATATTCAAACAACGATCATCCCGGTGGAACCTAACTATGAAATCCGGAAGGGTCGTGAAACAAACACATTGCCGGCGAAATAACTGCAAATTCAAAGATTCGATTTTTATGACCTAATTTGACATGCAAACATGAAATCGAAGTACTAGAGTGAGTTTAAGTAGGCCCTTACTTTCTTAATCGCACCATTTCTTCGTTTTGAGCGGGTTCAATCTCTTCTTCTTCGACGGTTTTTTTCTTTCTTTTGTTGAGCTAATTTTGCAATTCCAGTGGTTGTATTGATTGAGTTTTCGATTGGCGCCTTTCATACGAAGTTCCCTTACGCTGTGGTGGTTCCAATGATGAAGATTACTCGGGAGTTTTCAATCGACGATGTTAACGAATTAATCGACGAGTTTTGGTGGTGGTGGTGGGGGAGGAGAGGTGTGGTTATGGAAGAGAAGAAGAGAACAAGGAAGATGAAAATAAAAAAAACTGATTATGGTAATAGAATTATAAAGGTCAAGGGTAGTATTATAATTTCAACCAAATTTGACCTCCCTCTAGTAAGGTCACATGTCCACTTAAAATTGGGTATACCCCAATTAGTTTGGGTATACCCCAATCAAGCCAGGTTAATTTTGGGTCAATCTAGTACTTATAATTTTTTGATTTCTTGTTTTTTTTTTTTTTGAAAGTAAGATTGAATAATAAAAGAGTGTTAATCCTTTGATTCGGTCCCATTTGAAATGGTGAGTGAATCACCGAATTAACAAGACATCAGAGAAGATACAAAGCAATGTTTTATGGATTACAACCGATACGTGCTTTGACGAGTCATAGGAAATTGAAGGGACTAAAAATAAAGGTACGTAATTTAACCAACAGCGGCAATGTTTTCTTTTCTTCCTTTTCTTAGCTAAATGCTATCGTTATTTGCACACTGTTTACATACTTAAAACCCAAAAAAGAGATAAGATTTTTGCTTTGAAAGCACCTCCTCTAAGATAGCCATGTTTTGCCATTGAACTGTTTGATTTTCCTTGGAGATAGTTGATAGTAGCCCGATTGTCTCCCTCATGGCCAAGTTTTGCAAATTTTTTTGTATGGCCCATTTAGTAGTATGCAGGAGAGCTAGTGCTTCTGCTTCTTCAGCTGTTGAAGCTCTGAAGAATCCCATTGTTGCTCCCGTACATGTGCCTGTACAATTCCGAAGAACACACCCAAAACCAGAGTTAGCATTTTTAGAAACCCAAGAAGCGTCGCAAT
Source organism: Papaver armeniacum (assembly GCA_023531295.1). Classification (NCBI taxonomy): domain Eukaryota; kingdom Viridiplantae; phylum Streptophyta; class Magnoliopsida; order Ranunculales; family Papaveraceae; genus Papaver; species Papaver armeniacum. The sequence continues at coordinate 658,929 of JAJJWW010001357.1, forward strand.
TCAATTTATTGGTATCAGTTGCAGGGAATGTCCAAGTATGTTGTAAGACAGTGTGCTTAGGCTGATGCATGTTAATATTCTTTGTACTCTGAGGATGCCAATAAGAGAAATGTCTTGCAATATCTATAGCTAATTTAGCAGGAGTTCTCTCTTGTTTTTCAAAGATTCTCAGACACCTTTCTTTCCATATGAACCAGCACTTTGTTGCTGCTAAGGCCATGGAGATGGAATTGGTGTCTCCTGACCGCCATTCATTTCTTGTTGCTTTCGAACTTTTTAATAGTCTTAAAAGATGCCGGAAGAAAATGTTGTACTTACTTCCTTGAAAATAGAAATAAAAATATATATTCTGCCCACTTCGCATCCATCTAGGAATATCCTATTCAAATTGTAGAGATTATGAATAGTTCAACTGTTTTATACTCAAGAGGACTATAGTGGTTGTTCCACTTGCAAACCGAATACAGGGGTGGAGCTAGAAATCTTGCTACGGGGGAGGCAAAAAAAAAAATTTTAAGGCAATTTTCTTTAAGGTGGGTGATCAAATTTTCGAAATTATTAGTTTGGGAGCCGGCTTAGCATGATGTAATAACATAAGAACGATCGACTAGACTCATAGTTCTCGAGCTCCCTCCCGTTACGAAGCCGAGATTCTAACTCTTGTAATAGCTTTTAGAAATCCTAAATGAGTGGAATTGGGAGTAGTCTAGGGACCACTATTCTATGATATCAAAAAGAGAGAGAAGAAGATGGAGTTACAAAAATAGCACCTAGGGGCAGAGCCAAGATATTTAGGTTGGGGCCTACTAGACACTGGAGTTAGCTGGGTAAGGGTTCAAATGCACACCTTGCACTGGGCTAGCTTCAGTCCTGTTTACACCCACATATTTAAAATCTTACTCCCTCCGTTTCTAAAAGATAAGCGTAAGTTCTTATTTATGTCAATGGGTATACGTGGAAAGTCAAATATTATGATTTTACTAGTATACCCATAAGAGGGACCACTTCTCCTCTCCATTTTCTCTCTTAATATTAAAGGGGAAACTTAGGAAAAGACCAAGGATAGATTAGGAAAAATCGCTTAAAAATTGGCTATAATGATTGGTTTTAATTTTTAAAAACCAAACTCGCCATCTTTTTGAATCAGGAGGGGAGTATTTTTTTAAATATGATTCATTATAGTCGGCTCAATGATAAAGTTGTGTTGCTAATTAACCTGAACAAAGATGAGCTAAAGTCTCGACTCTAGATATATGTCATTCAGTGTTTGAAAACCTTATATCAAATCCCAACTTATTGTATGGTTATGAGTTTATTATTTGCAAGGACCACAAAGAGTATGTAGCTCGACTAGCCGTTTCCCAAGAGAAGAGAATGAAATGATGATGAGCTGGTATATCGTATGGAGCAGAGCAAGAGAGAAACATGGGGAGTAGTCTGCTGGGATGGGGACCCTAACCAGACACCCACGACATCCTCAGCTTGGACGCCTGGGGAATGGGGGTTTGTTCGGCTAATCATGGACGGATGGACCGACCATAATAAGCTCCAATCCATAAGCAAATGCCCCCTCCCTCGAAAAAACCCCATACTGATTCTCTCTATCTCACACTACGTTTTGCCAGACCACAATAAGCTGCTAAAAGTGTTAACTACATTAGTGTTCCTTTTATTTTCATTTTTTATGGGCCGGCTTCAGATGGCTTCAGATGACCGTCCAGAAAATCTCCTAAGAAGTTTTTTTTTTTTTTTTGTCGGCAAAGTTAGAGTCTCACACAAATGCCATGCAGTTAAAAAAGTTTTGTTCAAATATACCGATTTTTCTTAGAACCCTAATTTGGGGCATACAATAAAATTTGGGGGCATACGAGATAAGACAAAAAAAAGGGTGCTCATAGTATTTTTAGGGTTGCCCTTATCCCCCTCTTTTCTAAAATGCAAAAATACCCTTCTGAGATTAGTGTTAAATTAGTGTTAATCGGATTAATTAGTTGTTAATGATTGTAGTTAGTTTAGTGTTAATTTAGGATAATAATTTTCTTTTTAAAGATAGTTAGTGAGTTATTTTAGAAAAAGAAGGAGGAAAGAAGAAGGATAGGAGGAAATTTTTTTTTTTTTTTTTTTGTGATTATTGAGAGATGTGTGATACAAATTCGAGTGAGGAAGGTGAATCTTCATCACATAAAGCTAAGAAAATACATATCAATTACGATGGAGATCCAGGACATGGCTTATTTTGTTGGATTATGAAAATGATTTTACCCAAACTCAACTTTTTTCTCAAGATCAAGATGATTCCTTTATGGAGCCAAATCTCAAGATGAGTACATGGATGAGGAACCCAATGCTAATAATACACAGTGTATGGTTGTAGAAGTTGTTTAATTTCCGTTTTTGTAGCTTGATTTCACCAAAAGTTAGGATTTACGCAACTAGTCCTAAGGCATAAGAGTAAGGTTCCTGCAGATAATATATGCCGAACCATAATAAATAAGAACAGATTGTCTTCGATTGAAATATATACGCGAATCGTCATTCAATTATTTTCGCGCAAATAATTTTCATGGTTAGCTAACCGTGATGTGATAATAACAACCAACCGCAAAAAAAAAATAGGAGTTCTGATGTAATGTTTAGCTTTTACACGTTATCGAGCTTCTAACAATATTTTTTGTTTTTCATAAATTTCAAGTCTTACGGTTCGGCTTATAATATTAGTTCCCAATCGGCCGATTCCATGTTCGACAAGTAGTTCCGGCTTTATCTTCCAAATACGAACAAGCCGAACCCGAGATCGGCTTACATAGAGTACATATTGTGAGCCGAACCCGACTCAAAACTCGTAAACGATATTCTTGTAGATTGTTCCTCAAATGGAAACTATGGAGGATCAACCACCACCTTTGTTGATGTCATTCATGAAGATACTAAAGATCACTTCCAAACTGACTTGGTAGGTAACTAACGTAGTTTATGTTTTTATTAATTTTCAAGTATGTTATATGCAAAATCATTAATAAAACTTAAGTTTTGTACTTGTGGATATGTAGACGTGGAAAACCAAAGAAGAAGTTGTTAAATGGGTTGAGGAACATGCTTGGAAAATCAATTGCGTCCTAGTTAAAGGTAGACAAAGCCGAAAGGAGGGTTGAGATGGTTTGTGAGAGGGGTGGGAAGAAAGTAAGCAAGAAGGAAAAGGTAAGCCATATGTTGGGAAGATAGGAAAAAATATAAGACTAAAACAAGGGAAGATAAATTGTCCTTCAAGATCGTCTTAAGTTGGAACATAGATGAAAGAGTTTTCACAATGAATAAAGATATGGATTGCCGCCATAACCACCCACGTCCAAAGGATCTTCATGGACATTATAGAGTAGGAAGACTCAAAGCTCATGAATATGCTGAGGTAGATAAAATGACACGAGCACGTATGGCACCCTCTAAAATTCTTAGCAAGTTGAAGGCGGATGATAAGAATAATAAGACTACGTTGCAACAAATCTATAACACGAGAAGTACTTTGAGAAGAAAGGATTTGCAAGGTAGGTTGGTAATGCAACAATTATTGTGGTTAAGCAAAAGAAGAAATATGCTTGCCAAAAGAAATTGGATGAATTCGGCCATGTGACGCACCTTTTTATTGCCCATCCAATGCGTAAAGTTGGCGTTATGCTTCCCACAAGTTCTCATATTGGATTGCACTTACAAGACCAATAAGTATGAGATGCTCTTGATGAAAGTTGTTGGTCATACGTCAACCAAGTCACCTTTCACCGTTGCTTTTTGTTTTTGCATGATGAGTTGAAAGAAAGCTATGTGTGGGCATTGGAACAAGTGAAGTTAATCTTAGGGAGGATGCTCTTCCAAAGGTCAAGGTAACCGACCAAGAGGCGGCATTGATGTTTGCTATAAGGAATGTATTTCCGAACGCGCAAAACTTTCTTTGTACCTTTCATGTATGGAATAATGTTCGGAAGAAATGCCAAGGATAATCCAACCGCTTAAGTTGAAAGAGCTAGAGAAGATTGCTACATTAGGATGGAGAACGAGAAGTGAAGAAGAAAGAATTCAAGCAAGCATATGAGGCTAATGAAAGGATGTGGGCATGTTTCCACAATGATTGGGAAGCTTTGACTTGGTCCATCACCGAAGAAGTGTTTGAAGAAAATGTTGCAAAGCTCATTGCGAAATTGGGGCGTCAAATACCTGAAGGGAGATAATTATATATTTACGCAAGCAATTTTTGGATACCAACGCACATAGATTTGTTAGTGCATTTAAAAACCACCACAAGCACGACGACAACCAAGCTACAAGTATGGTAGAGTCGGCTCACTATCGTTTGAAGAGGAATCTATTTGGGTGCGTGGACACGTTCGTCATCATGTTTGACGCAATGGAAGACTATTTCATGAGTGACGTTATAAGAATTAGAAACGTTATTGAAAAAGTCTAATGATGAAGCATGATGATTTCCCGGATGATAAGTGGCTCCGGGGACTAACCCATAGGGTCTCTCATTTGTGCATTGAACTTATAATGAAGGAAGTGGATTTGATGGACAAAATGGATGCTAACTCCTCAGTCATCACCAAGAGTGTACAACATATATGCTGTTGCAGTTTGTTTCACTAACTCCTCAGTCATCACCAACTTTCCATCTTTAACCCTCTCCGCTGTTTTCTCAAAATAGGTTTTCAACCTCAACAACTTGAACTTCTTGTTTTTCTTGTAGGCTGCACCTTTATCATCATGGGTAGAAGTGACATCTTTCACAGAACAACAAAACTCTAGTTCGGTTATCGATTTTGGCCAACCTAGAGTTTCCTTCGCCAACTTATACAACTCATCCCAACTCATATTGTAAAACGCGCATCCACGTTTCGCGGTGACACTAAGGCCCGTAATCTTATTCGCGTCGTCAGGAGTGATTGTCATCTCGCCAAAAGGGAGATGAAATGTGTAAGTCTCAGGAGCAAATCTCTCGGCAAAGGCGGAGGCTGTACCTCTATCACATTCGATGACCATATTTAATGGTGGCCATAAACGGTCTTGCACTATAGCAATCACTCGCACCTCTTAAACAAATCCCAATGTGCGGCCTTTGATGCCTCAAAACTTTAACCATACGACAATGGTCAGGAGTCTCATATATCCTCTTAGCCCAAGACTCTCTGTAACCAATCAATACCTTGCCACCGTCGGCTGGAAGACCGTGTGGTAAACCATCATCTCTTGGATCTATTACATCATCATCATTAGGAATGTGAAACCCAACAACACGAGGATTAGCATCTTGCTTCTCTCGGTTGTTGTTGTTCTTCCACTTCAAAGTTGCTCTTCCCGATTTTTCATTTTACCCTTTTGGTTCCTATAAATAGCACAAATACATAAATAAGTATAATCCTTTAGAATACACGGCATATCCTTAAAAAAATATGTTATCGAACTAAGTTCGGCGTATACGTGCGCTGGACGAACAAAGTAGGAACCAATGAAACTCAAAGATCGGCGCTTTAATAAACTCAGTGGAATCGTTTTCATTAAAGGTTCGGCATCTAAAGATTACTTTGTATGAGCCGAACCTTTCTCTGTGTTCCAAAATAACCTAAGTTTTCCAATTAAACCTAGTCTAACATAATAAAATTCATTAATCAACAAATTAAATGGTAGGGTTTGTATAACATACCTTCTAATCCTCATTTTGGGGTTTCTTCTTCACTCGATTGAACGTCTTTTTCAATTTCAGTGTCAACTCCTTCTAATGGTTGTTGGTCTTCAATTGATGGATTAGAAGAAGATTTGGAGCGCCTACCAATTGATTTTGTTTTCCACTTAGCCATTTTATAGTTGTGTTTAATCGCGATCAAATTTTTATGAATCGACGATCAATTTCGGCGATGAAATATGATTTTTAACCGTTTTTCTCCGACTTGGTTTGAATAGGAGAAGAGGAGAAGAACCGAAAAGGTTCTTTTGATGTTCCTTATGCTTTGACCCAAAAGAGAATATTTTGCTTTTATATCAACGTAAGGGTAGTATAGTAATTTAAAAGTAAATAAAAATACTTTGCAAATAGTTCGGCTCTAAACTAAGATGGCACATGGTGCCGAACTTACAAATAAGAGAACTGTCGAATGTGACAGTGTAAGGTTCGGCTTATACGCGTTAAACACTTATAAGCCGAACCTTTTACTTAGAAAATAGAGTAATGAGACTATGGTTTGGCTAATACGTATTACATATTTATGTCACTAACATGATACCAGAACTTACGTTTCGCAGTGCACTCAAAGCTTAGCATTTCACTTAAATATAAAAGCATAACATTGTAGTTAAACATCAAAACATTGTACCGAAAACCAAACACATAACATTGTTTTCTTCAAGTAAATAAAATTGTGCTAAAATCAAACATTACTTAAAAAACCAAACCATAAAAACCTAGTGTACTTCAATTTGAACATAATCATCTATTGAGCACGGCGTCTTCCACCACCACGACCTTTTTAGCACCACTTCCACTCGCACCTTCACCTTTGTTGATTTCCATCCCAACGGTCACATATATTCTTGCTCTTCCACCGCCATATCCACATTGCAATCAATTTTCTTCTTCATAGCCTTCAACACGTCGTTACCCTGACCATCTGAGCAAAATTTAGTTAAAACATATAAGCAACAATAGTCAAAAATATTGAAAACAAGTTTAAAAGTATGCACTCAATATACCATAGTTCTAAGTAAGACTTGAAAAATCTTCAACCATGCCCTTTGTGTTCTTCCTCGCCTTGGCTCGACTTCCTTTTGTGTTCGCTCTCCCATCTTACCATCTACCAAAGCTTGACTTTCCTATTAATGATTAAAGGATGTGAAATTTGGTTATACCAATCTATATAAGCCGGGTCACATTCAGAAGGATCGTCACGCAACTCTTCTAAGTCAACCCAACTTAAATTGTTATATTACAATTTATCCCAACAATCAATGGTAGGATCGGGATCATATTTGCATTCCATGAACTTTCCGTACTCTTTGTTCCCTTAGAACCCTTGGGCAACAACTTGAACTTTGATTCTCTAGCACCGGAATCGTTTGGATAAATCCATATTGACGGAGTACTCGACGGGGATCAAACATCGTAAAGCCTTCGGGATAAAACAATGGCCCATAGTACATCCCCAATGGCATATCTTCACTCAACAACTTCATCATCTTCTTCATCCTTTTGTATGGTTGAAATACAACTTGTTCAACAGTCAAAGAGTCTAACTTTTCTCTCAAAGCTATCAAGATTTCCTTTTATTCCTCTTCTTATTTTCCTGAAACTCCATTTGGCCAAGGTAGAAATGTGTCTACCCATTTGTCATCTTCCTGGCTAAATTCAAATCCGGAAAATGGTCATATATCCATACCTACACCAACAATATAAAAACAAAAAACTTAATTATTAGGATCAGAGAATTGGATTGGATCATGGAGGTTGTAAACTTTGGGAAGTTGCAAAGTCGCTTATATTCAAAAAACAGTTTAATGCCGAACCTACTAAGTTCGGCTTATTAAATCAAAAATAACGAAATTTAAACTTTGGAAAGGTAGGTTTGCATACACAAAACCAAAATTGAAAGCCGAATTTTTTTCTTGAAAATGGATCTACAATGTGTAAACATACCCGAAGCATTGTGAAATAACCTCCAATGTTTCTACTTGTTAACCTAGAAAAAGGTGTCTCTGCTTTTATATTCAAAAAATGGCCTAATGCCGAACCTACTAAGTTCGGCTTATTAAATCAAAAATAATGTGGTTTAACCTTTGGAAAGGTAGGTTCTGCATACACAAACCAAAATTGAAAGCCAATTTTTCTTGAAAATGGATCTACAATGTGTAAACATACCGAAGCATTGTGAAATAACCTCCAATGTTTCTACTTGTTAACCTAGACGCAGATTCCAAGTTGCTCAAATAGGAAAGAAAGGGCCGCGGTTCCCAAGAGTACTTGTGGCGGCTTTTCAAATCCCTTAACAATTGGAGGTATTGAGCGTTAACCTTGTTCCCACTGTTATCGGGAAATATAACACTTCCTAAAGTATACAAACAAATACGCGGTAGCAGTGCGATTAGTCAGTGACCTCGTCCATAACCAACTCCCCCTTTTGAAATTTTCTCCTTTGTGTCTCCAAAGCACTTTTTCAAAGTAAGAACTTGATTTTCTTCAACTTCTTAGTGCTAGAATCCACAAAATTCACCTTTTTAGCAACAACACAGTAAACCCAATTCTGTTTTGTCTTTTGCCAACCAAGAGTTTCTCGGCAAGTACATACAACTCATCCCAAGTCATTTCATAAACCGAGTACACATTTTCCCATGTGTTCTAAGACCACTAATCTTCTCGTGCATCAAATGGAGTACTTGACATCTCGCCAAAGGGGAGATGAAATGTGTAAGTCTCAGGACAAAATCTCTCACAAAAGGCTGAGTTTGTAACTTGATCAAATTCCTCTTGTGCATAGAAAATAGGTGCCATAAACTGAGCCTTGTACTAAAGCCACCACCTCAGAGCCTCTTTGAAAATATCCCAATGTGCGGCGTGTTTGGTGTCTAAGTACGCTGATCGCATCCCCGTGATCCGAGTCTCGTAAATTCTCTTCGCCCATGACTCCTTGTAGCCAATCAACACTCTTCCACCATCTTGGGAGACCATGGGGCAAACCATCCTCGCGAGGACGTATCACATTATCCAGGATGTGGAATGTGCTTACCTGTCTCCCTTGATGTAATAACTTTCTCTTGTTCTTGTTCTAGTTCTTCTTCTTCTTGACCTTCCTCACCAACATCTTCATCATTGTGATCCTCTTGTTCTACAGCAAAGAGCAAGTCGTGTCAATTCCCTTTTGCCTCGCATGTAAGTTCTTTGTGCCACCACCTCGAGGTTTGGGAGTTTTTGAGTTAGAAGGAGTCACTTCCATTGTTCTCCTTTTAAGTTTCTCTTTGAATTTTCCAGGATGGGTGCTAAAACAAATGACAAACCTTAATTAGTTTTCCAAATTAAATAAATATGATTCTACTACACAATTTGATAACTCACCGACAATCGGACAAGTTTAGAGGAAGCTATTGGCCATACACGATGTAAAGTTCTACATTCGACATTTATCAATATGAGCGAACAAGGTGCCCAACAGTTTTAGCCATGGTCGAGAAATGTTCGGCACATTCGATATTAATCACAATGAGCCGAACAATGTACCCAACAGTAATAGATCGGTTATTAAACAATGTTATTTAAGTTCGGCTGATTATCATACAAATTTTTTTGTGCCGAACTCATTGGTTCGGCTCATACGATATTCAAAATATCACAAATTTAAGCCGAACTGTTCTTCGTCTGTATAAAAAAACAAGTTCTACTGCGTAATTTCCGCCCTGAACACTACCCCCGAAACTAACAACAACCTAGACGAATCTCCGATTACATGTCATAAATCAACGAAATACGAAAAAATAAACAATGGGTTTGTGGGAAATACCTTTTTATGTGCAATTTTAAAGAATCGGCCTCTATTTCTCCCTCTCCAACACCAATCGATCCACTAACCACTTCATCTCCATCTTTTCAAAAACCCTAGATTGAAATGCTTGATTCAACACCAGGATTCGTCACAAAGTATTTCTAGGCACGCTTAACACGAGGTGCCATGTATGTGTTTAATCGACAAATCAAACCAACAAAGTTTTAGAAATTTTCGTAAATTTTGGAGAAGAAGATAAGAAGAAGAGGGAGAGAGAAGGGTTTTGGTTTTTAAAACTTTTAAAAAATTTGTTATATTAGTGGGTAATGGTTAATTAGTGGGAGGGTAGTTAATTAGTGGGAGGTAATGGTTAATTAAGTGAAAGGGTAGTAATGTAATTTAAACTAGGCAGGGGTATTATAGTAACTTAAGCATCATTATGGCAGCCCTTATAATTTTGCATTGGGTGCCATAATATCTCGTATGCCCCCAAATTTTATTGTATGCCCCAAATTAGGGTTCTTTTCTTATTATCCCGCAAATGTTTAGGAAGAATAGGAGAGCCATCTTAAAACATGGGTGCACACCAAGCACAGCTGGGCTTCAAGCCCAATTCAAGTTATGTTAGGCAATTTTCTTGGAATAAAATGGTCTTCCAAGCATTTTGCACCCTTTAGCATGGGATTGAATTTTTCTTCTTTTGACGCCATCTTCTCAGACCTGGTTCCGCCCCAGAAAATGTTACCGGGTTACTATTAGCAAGAGGCATAAAATTTATTTTCTACTCCCCTAGTTGTAGCATCACCAGGGAAAGAGAGTTATAATTACCAAGTAATTTGGTCTCTTATTTCTTGTTCCTAAATCAAACACAAGACAAAGAAATGGGAGAAAGAGAAGGGAGCAAAGGGATCACTAGATGTCGGGGGATACTAACTCAACCAACTAACTAACAAGAACAAGATCCCTGGCAACTGAAAATCTGTTTACGTATTGTTTACTACAAGTATATTTTACATTACTCGCGCAAATCAGGGACACTATAACGAGAGAAGGAAAAAAGACATTTCCCGAGAGATTACGAGTCTTATGACGTAACAAATCGTGGGTCATGCTTCTTCATTTCCCAACAAAGTCGGCACTCGGATAGTTTGTTTTGTATTTTGAGTCAGATCTGACTCGACTTCTAACTCAGACATAATCCTTGATTCGAAGCCGTTTGAGTCAAATAATAAAATACCCATGATCTATGGGATCAAGCCGCTTACTCACGTATTATTGAGTCAAATGACTCGGATCTGACTCAAAACAAAAATATCGAATCAGATCTAAATGAGTCACGTTATTTCACTCATACCCAGACGACTCATATGAGTAAACATGCATGATGTTAGTCTAGAATCGATTTTTGGTACGAGTATTATTTTCCTTGCCAACTCAGATTTTTAGTGTGCAACTCACACAAAATCCATAGTTTTTCTTTTTCTTTTTAATAAGCACACATAATTCATATATAGTCAATTATCTTACTTTAAAATTGATACTGAAAAATGAAATCTCCCGGGAATGTTGCTACCTGTTGGATTGCAAAGCAACAAATAACGCGAAATATTCTTTTGTCTCCTAAACTCCTTGCGTTTAGACCACAAAAGAATCATACTTGTGATTTCCAAGTAATTTCGTCTACAGCATGTTTCCTCACTTACAAAACAGTGGGAGAAAGAAACTGAAGCGAGCATAGGGATCATTAAATGTTGGGCCTCCCTGAGATATATATATATATATATGATGTAAACAAACGTCAGGGATGCTTCTCCCTTTCCGGACCAAATATGGACCCCGTCCGTACAGTCTATACACTGTAATCTGTCCGTGTGTTTGTGTTGTCTCTTCCTTTGTGTTCTCTGGGCGGTGGGTTCTTCAGTCCACGCTTAAGCATGCACATTCCCCGAGAGTCAGCAGCAACTAGACAGTCCTGTACTGCTACTGATGAGAGGCTGTCATCACCTTGCCTGGCAGCATGCAGCTCTTTCTCTTCCATCCTATCATAATCATTCTCACTTGTCAAATCAATTCAAGTAACCCCTCACCATCTATAAAGGAGTAAACAGTGCGCCCCATTCAGTAGACTCCATTCTATCCTCTCTCTCCCTCTTTACTTCACCTCACTCTCACTCTCTCCTTTCTGAAAGAACTTTCAAGGGATAAAGAAGAAGAAGAAGAAGAGGAGGAGGAGGAAGAAGATGATGATGATGCTAGACCTCTTGGGTTTAGTGCAATGTAAGCAGTTCATTTCAATTTTCTGGTGCCATTTTTTTTTTTTTTACCTTTTCTTCTTGAATATGCTTAGGAGGATTTTCTGTTGCCATTGTCAAGTACAGGGTTCTTGATCTGTCTCCGTAGGCCACTTTGATTTTGTCTCATGCTACATTTTTCCCAATCACATTACTAAAACCATGTACTGCCTTTTTTTGTTGCTCAAACTAGAATTACTTTTGAAATATGTTAGGACTAATTTCCAATTGGGTTTTGACCTTATTAGTTCCTAGGATTACAATATTACAGCTCTAATTGGGTAATGGAGAAGTAGATTAGAAATTCTTTCTACAAAATCCAAAAGAAGACCAAATTGGCACTTCTACCGGTCAAAATTGGAATTTCAGATGGAAGCTACCCAATTATGAGTTTGAGGACCCCTTTTGATCAATTAAGGAGGCATGTGTTTTCGGTGTATATGCGTCTGTCATGTGATTTTGTTGTTTGCGGTTTGTGGATTGAAATTTCTGAAATTCCATTTCATACTAGTGTAATTCTCATTGCAATACTGTTGTTAGTCTAATGTTTCTGTGATTTCCCCTGTTCAGATGCATTATGAAGAACCAATGATGCGCAACGGTTTACATGCTCATGTTTGCTACTGGAAATGAAGGACAGACAGCGTTGGACAAGTGAAGAGGACGCCATATTACGTGCGTACGTGAAGCAATACGGTCCTAGAGAATGGAACCTTGTTTCAGAGCGAATGAATGTATCCATCCATAGAGATGCAAAATCCTGTTTAGAGAGGTGGAAGAACTACCTCAAGCCCGGAATCAAGAAAGGATCCCTGACTGAAGACGAGCAGGGCCTTGTGATTCACCTTCAAGCCAAGCACGGAAATAAGTGGAAGAAAATTGCAGCTGAGGTTCCCGGTCGAACCGCAAAGAGATTAGCCAAGTGGTGGGAAGTGTTCAAGGAGAAGCAACAGCGGGAGCAAAAGGAGAGCACCAGTTCCTTGGAACCAATTGAAGAAGGAAAGTACGACCGCATACTCGAGACGTTTGCTCAGAAACTAGTGAATCAACGCCAAAGCCCGCAATTTGTCATGACTACTGCCCCAAATGGAGCTTTTCTTCACTCAGCCCCTCCTACTCCTCCAACACCAACTTTACTTCCTCCTTGGCTATCAACCTCCAATGGTCTACCTACTAATTCAAGGCCACTGTCTCCGTCCGTGACGCTAACTCTGTCACCCTCAACAGTCGATCCAGCTCCTACCATCCCATGGTTGCATCCTGAAAGAGGCTTGAATAATTGTTCTTTTCCTCCTTCACATGGTAGAGATAATCAAATTGTTAGTGAGCTTGTGGAGTACTGTAGAGAGCTGGAGGAAGGACACCGAGTTTGGGCAGAACACAAGAAGGAAGCGGAGTGGAGAGTTAGAAGAATGGAACTTCAATTGGAGTCGGAGAAGGTTAGTAAGAGAAGAGAGAAAATGGAGGATATTGAATCCAAAATTAGAGCACTCAGAGAAGAAGAGAAGGTGATATTAGAGAGAATCGATTACGAGTACAAAGAACAGTTAACAGGTCTGAAAAGAGATGCTGAAGCCAAGGAACAGAAGCTAGCAGAGCAATGGTTTGCAAAACATGTGCGTCTCACTAAGTTTCTTGAGCAGAGAGGCTGTGTTTCCAGCCCCAAGGAGCCTAATTTTTAGTAACGAATCTGTGTAAAATCATCATAAGGTTTCTCAATTGAATCCTTTCCATCTCATTTGAGCTTTCCTGTTGTTTGGCGGTAATGTTTGCATTCCCCTCTTGATGTTGCTATCCAATTTAACAAGAAAGCTATTATAGAGGGGCTTCACATAGATTCCCAATGACTAAAAAATTGGCTATGGGGTGTCTTGATGCAATATAAAATGTCTAAGTTACCCTCCATCTAAAATCAAAACCTAATTCTAATTCAAAAATCTATCATTTTAATTCAGATCCGAGTACCCTTTTTTGTCACTCTTGCATTGTTCATGCCAACTCACCACTTGAAATAGAAACAATCGATACTCTCCTCAAATTTGGCTTTGAGTGTTAATTCAAACGAGGAATGAAATGAATCTAGCATCAATTACGCAGTGTCCCTGCTTGGAAGCCATATGACTTCAAGAACTCTTCCACGAGGCATTGGAAGATGGTTAAGAAGAAAAAATTAAAAAGAAATGTCCCTGCTTGGAAGCCATACATTTCAAGCTTTTTAAAAGGTCCGATTCCACTGTAAGACCTACTCTTACTGCAAACTTACACTGTTGGTGGTCAGCAAAAGACTTAACCGTGTATTGTCAGCCAAAATCAACATTTATCATTTTAAAGATGTCTGAAACCTAGCGCTCTTGCATTCTTCCCTTTTCACCATTGATTTTTCGTGTAGAAACCCAAATAGGTTTGTGTTGATATACCTGGAAAATGTCAAAGTAAAATGTCAGCCTCCCCATATCCAAGAAAGAAATGCTAAACAAAGATTCCCTCCAAGACAAAAATCTCCCCATATCCAAGAGAAACCACTACATAGCACCTTTCCATTGGGAGACACGTGCACAATCCAAGTCACGTGGGTTCATAAAGAAGAATCTAAAGTACACTTGTACTTACGCTAGCACGAGATGTAAGATAAGAAAAGATAGGAGAGGATACATATTTGGACATTCTCATTTCAAGAAATGTCTATAAATAGGATCCTCTCTCAACTAATAGATCGTAGCTAACTTCTTTGTGGTTAACCATGTACTACTTTCTGCAGAGTAGACTTGAGGCTCTACTATGATATTTGTACCCATTACATTTTGGCGACCACAGTGGGAGTCTATCTCATAGGATTAGGACATCGGTTCAACCACTGAAAGCTCATAAATCAACACGAACAAAGCGCCATTGTTTGACCATTAGCGTCATTTTTAACGCTCAAGCGTCTTTAATCAGTACAAGCGGGACCATGAAATCACCAAAGAGCCCCCATTCCTCCCAAGAGTTTGTCTAGGCGCCTCCTTCTCTCCCCCAAATTTTGTCTAAAGCGCCTCCACCCAATCGCCTCCCCCTCCAAGCGCCTTCATCCCTCTCCAAATTTGGTCTAAACGCCTCCATCTCTCCCAAATTCTATCTAAATCGCTCCATCCTCTCACCCCACCTCTCTCGATATTTCTTTGACTTCTCAAAAGACAAAACCAACTTCAACAGTTCAAGCATATATCTCGCCAACGCCTGTTTACTCTTCTCTCCAACGTCCGAGCGGTTGTTTCTCTCCAGCGCCTCCATGTCTCTCTCGAGCGCCTGTTTACTCTTCCCAGCGTCAACCTATAATCACCAGCAGCGCCTCAATAACCTATTCAGCGCCTCCAAGGAGCTAGCGCCTCAATAATTCATCCCCTTCAACACCTCCATCTCTCTCTCTCTAACTTCTCAAACCATAAAAAGAACTCACCATCTGAAGAGTCTTCAGCATAACCACCTCCATCCGTGCCCAGCGGCATCATCCGTGCCCAGCGGCTATCACCTCATCAGCGTTCACACTTTATCCCTCAACAGTGAACACCGAGTCATTAAGATCAAACAGGGGCTTCACTTCACGCTCTCCCGTTCTTCATCTCGCGTCTTCATCATCACCACTTTCAACTATAAGAGCGTGAAGAATAATTGAAGGAAATCGTCATCAGCATCGAATCAAAAGATAAGTTAAATATCTTTTCATACTTTTAATTCAATCGTAAAACTTGATTAATCGACCTTAGAATTGAAAGTGAAATTTCTGAGAGTTGTTTGGGTTTCAAAATATCAAAAAAAAAAATACAAAAAAAAAAAAAAAAAAAAAGTGTCAAATCATCCCTATTATTTTAAGAGAAAATGGGTTATTTGTCCAAAAAAATTTAAAACACGGTTCAAATGGACGAGTAAAAAAAAATACGGGTGAAATAGCCAAGAAAAATAGCAAGGATGAAACTGGATTCATCCTGACTTATACTTAAAAAAATAGCAAGGATGAAACTGGATGCATCTTGTGTAAAATAAAAATAAAAAAAAAATATTTGAAAATGGACAGGATGAAATTGGTTACATCCGCCTATTTTTAAATTTTTGTCCATTTAAACAATGATATCTTTTTAATTTTCATTTATTTAAATGTGATATCAAACCTAAGTGTCTTTTTCACCTAGAATTGTTGATTTTGGTCTTTTTGGCCCAATTTTGTGTTATTTTAATTCTCTTGTTAGCTGTTTTCAGAGGTTAAAAAAGAAATGAAACTTGGTTTAGAGCTTGACTTGGTCCCGTGGAAGTTGATGACGTTCATCTTGTTGGTTAATATGAAGAGACCATCGCCTGCACATCCGCCGCTTGTAGAAACTCCACAGGAGCTTGTAGATGAATTTCATCCTCTTTCAAAGAAGCACGCCAGGAGGATTAATTCCAGAAGTTCCTCGAACAAAAAAAAAAAAAAAAAAAAAAAAAAGAAAAAGAAAAACCGTACCACAAAGGCACACCAAGGCGTAGAGCAATACCTGCAGCCGCTAATGGATAAATGGATGTGTTCTAAACCCCAAAATTTCATGCCGGTTAAAGAGGCATCGAGCCAGTATTAAGAAGCCGTGGAAATGGAAGACCAGGTCAGAAAAGGAGGCAAGGAATAGATGACCAGTTCCAGCCGCTGCGAGTTCAACTTTTGACAACAAGGGAAATGCGACGATAAGATAATCAGCAAAATCGTCTCCACGAGTCTCCACAGCAACTATTATTGTAGGAGGCGAGAATCTCGCAACAGCGATTTATATCCTAGCGAAATTATAACTAAAGTGTGATTGCGAAGGCCATCGTGAGTGCTAGAGAAATGATGTAGTGAGTGACGTCAACTTAGTCATAAGGAAAGTGTGAAGATTCTGCGAAGATCGGGATTATCTTGTGAAGCAAACCCTGTGAGCCTCGCGAAGACAACGCGCGATCATATCCGAAAATAAAGGATGACTGCATTGTCATCCACTATGTAATCTCCCATATAAAGAGCCAAACAAAGTGGAGAGAAGGGGGATCTTTTTAGAGAGTAGGAGAACAAATAGGAGAGAGAAAAGTCCAGAGCTATTTTGATTTCCTTTGTAATTCTCATTACTTTTGTAAGATTCATCAAAGAGATTAATAAAAATTTGTTAATTGATCATGAAATTTAACTAGAATAGCATTCAATCTTGGAGGGGTGTGGTTGTAGGAAATCCTGCAACCACATATTGGCGCTAAAAATAGGGACTAAAATTTGAAGATTATCTGAAAATAAGATTGAAGGAGGATATTATGATTTGAAAAATTGAAGTATTTGGTGAAGAGTTTGTGAGGTGTATAGCAAGTTATTGAAATCAAAAGAGATAATGAAGAAAATCAGTAAATTGATTGAGGAAACGATCATCAAAATCAAAGAAGACTGTAAGAAATTGGAATGTAACTTAATTACAAAGACAATGATTAATGAGTTTCATGAAAATCTCAAAGGAAAATACATAAAAGAGATTTTGAAGGAAAGAAAATTATGACAGAAGGAAAGGCGCCACCATTGAAGGAGTGGGAAAAGCGAGAAAAATTACATTCACAACAAAGAGAAATACCGAGAGAAAATTTAAACCACACGGCTCAGATTTGGTAATCCACAAGAATCTGCAAAGACGAAAGGAGAAAGATGGACCAAATGAAGTCTATAGAAGAATGGGCAAAGTGAATGGAACTCTAATAGATACGGGAAGTCCAAATCGATATAATATTCTACAATGCATTCAAAGGGATGGGGTACAAAGACGAAGATATGGCTTGTTCAACATATCATATCCATGGATTTGGTAAATTTACAACAAAACCTAAAGGAGAAATAGTGGTGCGAATACTATTTAGAGAAATTGAAACACACGTGACATTGTTTGTGGTGGATATGGAGTCACCTCACAACATGCTATTAGGAAGAGCATGGATACATGCAACTAAAGCGGTATCATCCACATTACATCGAGTGTATAATAGAGTAGGTGAAATCAAAGGAGACGATAATGATGCAAAGATGTGTCATCATATGGAAGTAGAAAATTACGAAGGACGTGCAAAGAAGCGAAAACTTCAGTAAAATGGCGAAAAGAAGAAAAATTTGATAGTGATGTTTCATGCATTTTGTGATCCATGTGATGGAATTGTACTTTGTGTGATGGTTGTGTTTTATGATGTGCACGCTACAGAGGTTAAAATTATGGTACCATATGTGGAGGTGGGCATGAAGAGTGTTGTGAGGTTGTAAGAGCTATGAGATTCTTTTAGATTTGGACTGTGATATGACAATGACATGTATTTCCTGGCAACTCCTAAGACTTTGATCTATATCTCGGATTTTAACATACCTGGTATACGTGCATTCACAAACCTTGTTTTCAAGATTGTAGCTTGTCCTTCCTTTGAGTTGGGAGCTTGACATAGAGTGGATTGGGAGTTGGAGCCAAAGCCAAGCTACGGTTCAAATGAGGGCAAGAGGTTGTGTGTGGGATTAAGCAAGTATAATGTAAAGGACTTGGCCTCTGGGATGAAATCTTATTGGGCTTCCACTATCGAGTTTAAACTTGTCACCGATCTTGGTCACAGTTGCCGTATTGGGAACCCGCTTGTCAACAGCCTGCCAAGTGTTAGTTGCCAGCCTCACGAATGACCAATAATGGGATAGCGTTCACTAGGTCCTTGCATGTAAGCAGTAGGTTCGTGCCTCCACGATATCTCTATTAGATGATCTCGAAGATTGAAATTGGATGGGTGAGATTTGTTGTGGTTTGATTTCTCATCCATAAGGCCCGTTGGGGGAGAGAGTAAATCTAATTTCCAACTCTGTAATTTTGTAACTTCCACAATCCATCTTTGCAATTTCCAGTTATAACTCCAAATTTTGTAGCTATGACTAAGCGAGATTATGTTGAGTATTTGAATCAGAATGATCACCCCTCCATTTTGACTAATCAGGGATCCAGGGGTGAACCATAAGATAAGAAGGCCAAAGTTAATGTGCCAGAGAACCAGGTATTGATTTTTGATAATCATGGAAATTTTGGTTTTTGGATGTTGATAGAGTATTTCATGTTTGTAAATTGTTTTATTGATGAATGTATATGTGTTGTTCATTGGGTTTCCCTCCTTTTTCCAAATTGACAGGACATAGGTGTAAGCAAAGATGGCAATGGAGGAGAGCCAAGGCCAAGCATGCACGTTG
Organism: Papaver armeniacum; assembly: GCA_023531295.1. Classification (NCBI taxonomy): domain Eukaryota; kingdom Viridiplantae; phylum Streptophyta; class Magnoliopsida; order Ranunculales; family Papaveraceae; genus Papaver; species Papaver armeniacum. The sequence continues at coordinate 677,954 of JAJJWW010001357.1, forward strand.
GTGGTGAAGGTCTTTGGAGATGTCAAGGAGAAGAGAGTGGATGTGCATAATAGTTCCAGTGCTTATGTCTTTGGATTCTCAACTTCCTCAACTTCAAGGTGCAAAGGAGGGGTGGGTTGTATATGCTTTTATCCCGACGTCAGGAGGCCAATTTGTGGTTAATGAGGGGTGGTGCTTGTTGGGGATGAGCGGGTAGTTTGTGGTGGTGCAAGACGGGGTTCTATTATGCACTAGTTCCTTTTGCAAGTAAGGCTAGGATTCGAGAGAATGAGTTTCTTGATCTCCCCAAAGTGATGTGGTCGTCTTCCCCAATAGCTTCTTGTTGGCACCAATGATTGATAACTGGCGGAGTCTCGTTTTATGAATCTTGCTATCTTTGGGCGGAGTAAGATAAACCGATTCCAATGATGTTCACAGAAGATATTGTAGTGCCTTTGCCTCCTCCCAGGGTAATTTTTCTCGTGCCAAGGAGGAGAGTCGCACCCGCAAAAGGATGTTCTTTGGCGGGGAATGTCGCACCAAGAGCTTGACCGCATTTCCACCATTTCCCACCGGTTGGTACAAGTAATACTTCCTAGCATAGTTTTTTTTTTTTAGACTCATGTAAAAGTTTTTCTTGGGTAAACTAGTAGGACTGGAATCGTTGGATGTAGGTTTAAATGCCTCTGTTTTATAGATAATGGTTCCAAGAACAATGTTGGTTGATTGAATGTTTAGGTAGTTTTGGATGTTCTGGATGTTGGTTTTATGATTGGGTAAGAGTCTCTGTGTTTGAATTTGGTGTTGGTCTTGACATAGAAACCATATAGATTAATAGGAGATTTTTGAGGGGTGGTTGTCAGGAGGACTTGCAATGGAGTTGGGAGGTTTATATGCTTATCAGGGTTTTCAAGAAAATCTATCCAACTTGTGTCATAGTTAAACAAACCAATCCAACTTGTATCATAGTTAGATTTTGTGATAAGGTAATAGTACGATAAGTTGTTACATGAATCAATATATTGAATGTTCTTACGAGTTGTGAAGGAGTTAATTGAGTGATTGTTATACCGCGTACATGATCGAGCAACGATAGTACCTTTTAGAATCGGTCGGAGTAGGATCTCGTAGCTTATGTTAATCCAAATCAAAGAATTTCCTCTCCGGATTTCTTAGTAAAGACAGTGAAGCTTTGCAGAGTAAAAATATCCAAATCGGAAGTGGGATTGAGATGAGTAGACTTGAAACCCTTTATAGCTTGCAAAACATGTATATCCGAAACAACTCTAGAGGTGGTTAAAGGGTTGGTAATGAATTTGATGGGTGATTTGTTTGTGAGAAATGTTAGATTCAAAATCTTACAGGGTTCAAAGAAAGTGATGATTTTAGTAACTTGGGAGATTGGGTTGGTGTAATTGTGAGTTTCTAGGTCGGTGATTGTAGAATTGCAGGTAGGGATGTGATTGTGCTCAATGCAGTTGCATTGGCCGTTGAGGGTTTGAGAATTGCTGTCCATTAAGGGATTCCGGTTAGAACATCAGGCAGAAAATAGCCGTTGGGGCGACCGTTGGCAGAAGGAGACAGAAGAATCGGAAGTTTTATACGGATGGGGTGAGAAATTAGGTGAGGTGAGAGGAGAGAGGGGAGAGCTCATCCCATAACAGAGCAGCTCCTTTAGGTCAGTCACTTAAGTGAGGACATGAATGGATAAATCAATCAAACTGCATGCAGTAGGAAATAATATCAGTGTATGTATGTCTATTTCCTTGTCCCACCAAAGATTCTTTCATTTTTTTTTTGGAGTTTTCTTCATTGGATTATCAAGGCACAACCACAAAAATATTTTGTCGGTGACTTGCAACTTTATTGAGTCAATGGGAAAAAAAAATTTATGCTGATTCCAATTGATTACTCCGGATTTGCTTGATTATTGATTGTGCAAAGTTAGATTAACTCATCTTGGTTTATCTCCAAATACTTCTGGTTTCACTTGTTACTAAGAATCTATCACACTTCAGAAACCTAGAATTAGTCCAATTTACCCCATTTCTTTTACTTCTGGCAAGCATTTGTCAGAAAAACAATATCTTCTATGAGTTTCATAAAAAGTGACATGAATTTCTACAATTTTGACATTCAATTGGATTAATATTTAACGAAATAAATGAACTCATAACTAATAGGATGAAATCATTATACATACCTCTCCATTAATGTAGTTCTATTTGTGCATTGGTTCTTTTTGGTGAAAAACAATGTTAACTTTCCTTCTTTAGACATTATACATACTGTACGGTTGCGGAATTTCACCCGGAAAGAAGAAATTAAGGCTTTAGTTGATTTTATTTGCGCCAATCACAAGACTGTACAGTACAACCTACGTACTCGTAGGGGTGAGCATGGGTAGTATGGAATGGTTTTGCCGCCTCATCCGCATCCAATCCATCGGGTGACCACGGATTTTAAATTTGGCATCCAGATTCAATCCATATCCAACGGATTTGCATCCAATGGATACACGGATGGGCCAGTTGGATGCGGATAATCCATGATTGTTGTACTTAGAATTTATAGTAAAGAAAATAAAGCTAACACAAATGACTCCTTATAAAAGCTACATATCCTATACATGTATACAAATACCAAAAACGCCATGATACAACACCCCAAGCAAACATTTTAAAAATTCCTAAATGATCCATGGTATTTCTAGAACTATATAAATGCCTTAATTTAATCTGGATATGGATGTCCAACTGATTTTCAAGGTTACATCCGGACCCGATCCGTTATCCGTTGGATTTTAAAAAAATTTATCTCAGATCCAACCCATTAACAAACTGGCCAGGCATCCATCCGCAAATGAACGGTTGGTCCGTATTAAATCATGCGGATTGGGCCAAATGCTCACCCTTACGTACTCGGGAAGGGATTTGCAGTTTAGGACTTGTTATCTGGTTAATGGGTCATGTGGTAGGGATTTGCAGTTTAGGACTTGTTATCTGGTTAATGGGTCATGTGGTTATGGAATATGGGTTAGGTGTCTACAAGTGTCGTTAAGAATGCGAATAGTCATGTGTACCACCCACATGTAGAGGTGTAAATTGGGACTCGGCCAAAGACGCGTTTATGGCACAAAGACAAAGATGTTAAAAACCTAGGCACAAGACCACGACAAAGACGTGGACCATGGCCAAAGACGGGCACAACACGTTTGTTTAATGTGTTGTCTTGCATGCATAAAATAGGGTGATTATTGACCAGCAAAGACGCGCAGAGACGTGTTAGCACACGGCCCGGCAAAGACAAAGACGCGAAGAAAGCACGCCACGTCATGCGTAAATACTACACAATACATCACATTTGATGCATATTTCACAAAAAAAATCATTGTTTTAGCCAATTTCACGACATTTTATCTTTGGTATGCTAATTTATTTCTATAATAATACATGTACTAACTAAAATATCTCAAAAATATTTATTTTGGAGAACATAAAATAAGTGTCTAGCAAAGATTGTGACGTTTATTTTTCTCGCACAACACAAAGACAAAGACGCAAGCCATTTAGCACAAGATAAAGACAAAGACGTCTGAATCTCCAAGATGTTTCAGCCAAAAAAGACGCTTAAGCACGTGACACGATGAAATTCAGAACATCTTGGCAAGACGTTTTACACCTCTACCCACATGTGCCTGTAGGGGATGGGATGTTGTTCCAATGTTTGGAAGTTCAAGACCTACTCGTACAAGATTTGCGTCTATTTATTTGTCCCACCAGAGACTTGTTTTTCTTCATTTTGAATATTCTTCCACCAGAGACGTGTTTTTCTTTAGACTTGACATTTTGATTATTATTCCACCGGACACTTGTTTTCCCATCATTTTGATTATTCTTCCGTTGGATCATTTTGACTTGCACTTTATTGAGCCAATGGGGATAAAAATCATGCTTATTCCTTAATTTTTATTTATTGTTCTGATTATTGTTCGGGTAGAAATGGCCTTTTCTTTCTATTCTAGTTTTTGGTTTTTGTCATGCGCAGTAAACCCCATCATATATTCTCTATCAGGAGATCAAACTATTATGTTTGGGTTGCTAACACAGATGCGCTTGAGTCTTGGAAATGTGATATAAGGAGGAACAAGGTAAAAGAAGGCGGTATTTCAGTATACCTTATGTGTCTATTTCCATTGACGTCCCACCCACCTAAGACATCTTTCTCTTTCATTTTGATTATTCTTCATAGGATCATCAACTTTAGTCTTTAGTCGTGCACAACCACAGAAAAATTGTGGATGACTTACATTATATTGAGTGTATGTGAGGAAAAAAAAAAAGTGCTTATTCTAATTGCTTTGTTTCATTTTGATTAATCATTCTGGGTTAGCCTGATTATTGTTTGTCTAAAGATGGATACAATAAGAAACAATTCATGGCCTTTCGTCTTTGTGTTCTACTTTTTGGTTTTGTCATGTGCAGTAAACTCCATCTTACAACTGCTGCGGATAAAATATCTCTTGTGATTCTCTTACCGGAAATCAAACTATTATATCCAGTGGAGGAAATTTTGAACTGGGTTTCTTCAAACCAGGTAATACGTCTCAGAGTTACTATATTGGTATTTGGTATAAATTCTCAGTTCAAACTGTTGTTTGGGTTGCAAACAGAGATTTAGCTATTCTTGATCTAGCTTCTTCAAAGTTAACACTCTTAGATGGGAACTTAGTTTTACTTAGTGATTTAAGCAGTATACCAATTTGGTCTACTAATGTATCTACAAGTACTCTGAATGCAACGGAAGCACTTCTTGGTGATGATGGAAATCTTGTTCTAAGAGATGCGTCTAATCCTTCAGTTGTCATTTGGCAGAGTTTTGATTATCCAACTGATACTTGGTTGCCTGCTGGAAAAATTGGGTTCAATAAGAAAACTAACAAAATTCAGCAACTTACTTCATGGAGAGGTCGAGAAGATCCAGCCACTGGATTTTTACAATTATGTATTAGGACCAGATAGAGCAAAGGAGCCAATTATATATTGAACAGGTCCGAAGAAATCTGGAGAAGTGGGGGAATGGGATGAAAAATTCAAATACTTTTCCTTCAGTTCCTGCACAGATATTAAATAGTTTTTTCACTGGGGAAAAATATCGTTTTTGGTCCTTTTATAAGTGGCCATGCCTCATACGTTTAGTCTGGCACAACGCTTTTTATCGTTTTGCATCCATAATTATTTAAAAATACAGTAATGGACAAAAGTACCTTTCCCAAGTTAATTTTACTCATTTTTTGTATCGAGTTCATTCGTAAATGAAATTTCATATAACAACATAAAACCGGATTTCATTCCGTAAGTGAAGTCCATATAAAACCTTTTTTTTTCTTCATATCAAAACCTATACAAACCGTAGACTTCATTCCTAAATGAAGTCCATATAAAACCTATACAAACCGGATTTCATTCCATAAATGAAGTCCATATAAAAACATATATAAACCAGGACTTCATTCGTGAATGAAGTCCATATAAAACCTAAGAAAAAATGACTTCATTCCTGGAATGAAGTCCATATAAACCTAAGAAAATGTAGACTTCATTCCCTGGAATGAAGTCCATATAAAACATATACATAAAACCGAGATTTCATTCCAGGAATGAAGTCCATATAAAACCTAAGAAAAATGACTTTCATTCCTGGAATGAAGTCCATATAAACATAAGAAAAATGCAGACTTCATTCCTGGAATGAAGTCCATATAAAACATATATAAACCGACATCATTCCGTGAATGAAGTCCATATAAAACCTAAGAAAAATGAGACTTCATTCGGCGGAATGAAGTCCATATAAAAACCTAAGAAAAAGACTTCATTCCCCGGGAATGAAGTCCATATAAAACCTAAGAAAAAAAAGGACTTCATTCCAGGAATGAAGTCCATATAAAAATAGACTTCATTTGGGAATGAAGTCCATATAAACATCACAACATCATCTTCATCTTCTTCGACGCCTTCAACAAAGAAAACAACATCGTCTTCAACACCAGGAGCAACATCTTCATCTTCAACAAAGAACATCGTTGAACAACAAAGAACATCGTTGTTTGTTCGCTGCCTAAATCTTCATCGCCTCAAAAATAAAGAACAACAACAACATCCGTGTTATTTTGTATCTTAAAAATGCGAGACTTCATTCCAGAATGAAGTCCATATAAAAATGAGACTTCATTTTGGAATGAAGTCCATATAAAACATCAAAGAACATCATCTTCATCTTCTTCACGTCTTCAACAGCTGAAAGAACAACATCGTGTTCATCATATTCATCTCATTTTCTTGATGTCTTCAACAACAACAAAGAAGCAACAACCACAACAACATCTTCGCTGTCAGTCTTCAACACCAAAGAAGAACATAAATCGATTCAATATTCTCAAAAAGTCAAGATCTTCTTCAAACAGTTAGCTTATTCAAACAACACGAAGTTCAATCATCGTCGTCTTTATCAAAACGGATCTGTTTCATCGCCGCCTTTATCAAAACAAGATGCGTTGAGAATGAAATCAAGAAAAACACGTTTACATCTTAAGCAAGATCAACGATTTAAGATGATTTCATCTGTAATCAAAACAAGACGATGATTGAACATCATCGTCTTCATCTTCATCTCTGTAAACAATTGCGGAGCGAGAAAAAAAAAAAACCTAGAAAAAATGGCGGAGGCGAGAAGAAGAAAGAGAGAATCGTGGAGTGAGAGAAAGTAAATACGAAATAATTTTTCTCTCTCACCAATTGACTTTATATATGGTCCTTATCCAAAGGGTAATTTGTCACTATGCAAGGTGACATTTATATCATCCATGACATCGTGGACCAAACCATAATTTCTAGACTAAACTATAATTTATATTACCAAATAGGACCAAACAGACAATTGACTGGGTCAAATGGACTAGACTCTCTCTAATATATTATTCCTAGGACCTAATGGTATTTCCTACTTTTTCAATTTCACTTACATTTCAGATGTGAATGAGACTTATTTTACTTATTCTTTTCACAACAAGTCTACTATTTCTAGATTTGTTATGGATATTTCTGGCCAATTTAAGCAATTCAAATGGTTGAAAGCAATTGGACTATGGTCTGGGTTATACCCAAAGATTGTGTGATGTCCGTAGAATTTGTGGACCTTTTTTTTGGCAACTGTAACCAGGATACTCAGAAGTGTGAGTGTTTGCCTGGTTTTTCACCACGATCACCAGATGATTGGAGTCTCCAAGATACATATGGCGGCTGTGTTAGGGGCACACCCTTGCAATGTGGGAGTAAAGATAGTTTCTCACCAATCCCGTCCTCAAATTTGCCTGACAACCCCGATTTCCACAAATCTATAGTGCCAAAGAATGCAAATCATCTTGCCAGGATACATGTTCTTGTACTGCTTGCGCTTTTCTCGACAATAGTTGTCGATATTGGGATGAAGATATTACAAATTTCAAACAATTTAATACGTCATCTGGCGGAGCAACAACTTTCTATCTCAAACTTGCAGCTACTGAAATTGCAGCACTGTGCCCAATCCCAGTAGTCCTGCACCTGTCTCTAATGCTCAAGGTAAGTAATATGTGAGGTCATTCCACCTTAACTCCTCAATATATTATGATCTTTTAACTCAATCCTAGAGTAAAATAAAGTGTTCTTGCATGTCTTCAAAATTTTCAGCTAAAAAAGAAATGTGCTAGTTTGGAAGATCGTGATACCTGTTTTCACTTTGGTGGCAACTATCATGTGCGTGTTAGGATACATGTTCAAGAAAACAAGGAAAATAAAAGAGGTAAACATACCTTTTCCTTTGTTTTGGAGGAATACTGCATCATATTAACAACACTGTCAACATTATTTTCGCAACTATCACTCAATAAATTCAGTCTAGTTGTATTTACGAATTGCGTCGTCTATTAATCTCTTCACTTTTTTTCCTTTCTTCATGATATACCCAGGAGGATTGAAAGGACTTCAAGGGGTGTTGACTGATTTGCTAAAATCCAAGGCTACTCCACAACGACACTCCAAATACAAACATGTTTGATAATGGTAACAAAGAAGGAGAAACACAGGAATTGCAAATATATAACCTTGCTTGTTTATCGGATGCTACAAACAACTTCTGCTTGGAAAATAAGTTGGGAGAAGGAGGTTTTGGGCCAGTTTACAAGGTAAGCTTACATGTGCTTGATTATTATAACAATAGGGGTCAACTTATTGGACATTCCTTGTAACTAAAATCATTATATGGAGGATGGTTTTTCTAGGTAAACTACAAAACGGGCAGGAAATAGCTGTGAAGAGATTGTCTACAAACTCAGACAGGGTATCTAAGAGTTCAAGAATGAGGTTATATTGATATCCAAACTTCAACACCGTAACCTCGTGAAACTGATGGGTTGTTGTGTTGAAAGAAAAGAAAACATGTTAATTTATGAGTACATGCCCAAGAGAAGTCTAGATGCATTTCTTTTTGGTTTGTGTCTTTTCTAATTTTCTATTAAATTTTCTGAAAATTTCATTGAAATTAGTTCTAACTACCATGTATGTTTACATTTATCACAAATCAAATTCTAACGTTGCTTATTTAAGGATGTCTTTACTGACGGCAGATCCAAGGAAGAAAGCACAGCTAGATTGGGATAAACGCCCGATATAATTGGAGGGATTGCTCGGGGCCTTCTTTACCTTCACCGCGATTCTCGTTTGAGAGTTATTCATAGAGATCTCAAAGTCGGTAACATTCTATTGGACGAAAACATGACCCCAAAAATTTCAGACTTTGAATGGCACGGATATTTGGTGGTGACCAAATTATAGCTAATACTAGCAGGGTTGTTGGCACATTGTGAGCTCCATATTTTGTAGGAATCATCCTTTAAATTTAAATAAATCGTCTCACTTTTGATATACCGTCTATTCATTTGATCAAATGCAGCGGTTACATGTCTCCAGTACATAATGGGAGGCACATTTTCAGAAAACTCCGATGTCTTTAGTTACGGAGTGTTGATACTAGAAATTGTGAGCGGGAAGAGAAATAACAGCTTTTACAATCCTGAGCAACCAATAAATCTCCTACTTCATGTAAGTATTTATATCGTTCAACTCTCTGACGGTAGATTAGATTAATGTGCTATGAAGTGAACTAATAGCTTATAAGATTAGAAATTTGTGTCTCAGGCTTGGAGACTTTGGAATGAGGGAAAATGGTCAGAGGTTGTTGACGAGGGTTTGGGTGATTTGTACTCTCCATTAGAAGTGCTAAAATGCATAACTATCGGTCTGTTATGCGTACAGAACAGAGCAATAGATAGGCCAACCATGGCTGAAGTGGATAACATGCTCGGCAATGAAACTGATCGTCCGGATCCAAAAGAACCCCCATATACTTTCCCAGGATCATCAGATATGTCTGGTTTTCAACGGATTCATTGCTCAGATAACAATTTCACTATAACTACGGTTGAAGGTCGATAGTGTGTTTCAGAAACCAATTCACTGCTCAATAACTACTCTGTCACTCTTGCAGCACCTTGGACACCATCTGGATAAATATCCAGCAGAGATTTATTTACGGCCGTATCAATTACTCATATCCAGTAGATGTTTATTTATTTGGATTATCAACCGTATCAGTTACTCATATGTCATATGTGTTACTATTAAATAAACGAACACAGGAAATCTTATTTAACATATTAAAGAAAAAATCTTCAGTTTAAGCAAAATGCAAGTGCACATTCAGAGCATAATTACACGAAAAATGGTTACAGTAAATTGTTACACATAGGACAATCGTAAAATTCAACATCTGTTTATCACTCATCTGAAAGTTCTCTCCAAAATTTCTACACTCAATTACATGGCAAAAAAAAAAAAAAGCATTTGAAAACAAGAAGGAATCTCATCGACAACAAGAAAATATAGTAGAAAGAAAATTAACAAGGTACCAAAGTTTGAGTTGGCTATGATTTGACTCAAATTGAATCTTTGGCGTGATCTCTGTTTGCATCATCAACTTGGTGAACCTGACAAACCTGAAGAAATCAAATTATTGAATGAAGAATTTGATTTCTGTTTGCATCATTTATTCGGTAATTACGACTTATTATAAATTATAGTTTTGGTAAGAAATAATGTTGCCTTTGGTAGTAATATTGTTGTGGTAAAAAAGAAAAATACAACATACCAATAAAACAATTACTTCAATATAAGAGAAAGCAATTGTGCAAATATGAAGTGGAAAAGACTTGGTGGTACAGATAAATCAGCTGGGTGCCTGGCCTTAGTTGCAACCAATAGGCAAACTGAAAGAACATTCAACGGTGGTAATCACTCGGAATAAGGAACAGATGCATGATTGATGTAATATTTTAACTAATGAAATAACTATTGATTGTACTCATGTTAAGAGTGGATGAATGAACAGCAAATTGGTCTAAAGTTAATAACTAATGAAATATTGTTTTACGAGAGAAATGGTTAACCAGAGAGGATTGATCTCAAATCTACATGGATCATGCCGGTGCGCATGCACCGGGTTAGGGGCTTGTATCTAATAACAGGGGAGAGGATTTTTTTTCACAAAGCAGTTCAAGAGCATGGATAAACGAGAGTCCTTGGAACTGTTGTGGGGATCAAAGATTGGCATGAGGAGCTTCACCAAGTGTCCTTGGATATGGCAGTGACGGTGGAAGCTCAAGGTGACCAGATTGACAACATTGAGCATCATGTCACTAATGCTGCACATTACGTGAAGGACGGCAGCAAGGAGTTTCACGAGGCCAAGGGTTATCAGAGAAACAACAGAAAGTTTACGTGTAGGTTTGGTAACTTCTCATCCTTATCCTTGTGATTGTTATCCCCATTGCCACCCAGTTTCAAGGGCTCCAAGGAATCTACCTGTACATTCTGGTGTTGAGATTTTCTACTTGTCGGCTACCTTGAGAAGACATAATACCAGACTGTGTTCTGAGAAAGAAATATTGCTTCACAAGGTTTCTATGAGATTTAGGGTTTATGGTGTATGCAGGATACCTAATGGGGTTATAAAACCTTTGAAAAATACGAGAATCTCTCTGTTCACAATATTTTTGAATTTGAAAATTCTTGAAACTTACCCACTTTTGGAGCTACAATCACGGCACCGACTGCTGGCCGATTCATAGAGCTTAGTTTCCCGGGTTAACAGACTGAATCGAGATCTAATGGATATCATGATGAAAAGGATTGAAATCTACTGATGACAGGCTAGATAGGGTGATCCAGAATACAATGGAATACCAATGACAATTAAACGACTTTTAACTCACAGCTATAATGAGGAGTATCAAAAACACCATTGTTCTTATAAGCAAACACTACTGTGACAATCTTCAGAATCAACCTGATCTCAAGTGTTAAACACTACTGAGTTACCACCACTGGGAACTACATAGAAACAACTATGGAAAACCTGCAAAACAGATTAAAACCACATTAGACAACTTATAGATATTACTCTATTTAATACTAGTAATGATCGCCACACGTGGGAGGGCCGACCGAAAAGAATCGAACATGGGGTTCGTCACGATTACTTTCACTTCGTTTCAAAAAGTGATACTTTCGCCCCATTTAAAAAGTGATACTTTCGCCCGTTTTCGGAAAAAGTGATACTTTTAGGTTTGAGAAAAAGTGATACTTTTTCCAAATGGGGCGAAATTATCACTTTTCCTAAAACGGATAAAAGTATCACTTTTTCCGAAACGGAGCGAAAGTTTCACTTTTCCGAAACGGGTTGTGAAAGTATCACTTTTCAAACGGAAAATTAGTCGATCCATAAACCAAAATATGGTTGCATGATGTGTTATGCATCCTTTGTGGTGGTTTGCATAATGGCTATGCATTCAATTTTCGAGAATTGTGCCTAAAATTAAAGTTTCATTTTTCTTGAAACTATGAGGGAGTACATCGGTTTATTAGTTGGAACGGAAAATTAGTTGATGCATAAACCAAAATTTTGCTACATAAAGTATTATATATCTTTTGTGGTGGTTTCCATAATGAATATACATTTAATTTTCTAAAATTGTGCTTAAAATGATAAATACCTCCTAATTTTTCGTAAAAACTCTAAATTTGATATTGTTATTTGTGCTCGTTGGATAGATTTTTTTATTAGCTTTCCAACAAGATAAAATTTGTAAAATTCCAAGGCACGGATTTTTAGATATGTTATATTAAAGTTTGTTTTTCCAATTATACCCCAAAAAATAGGATATATAAGGAGTTATAGTAATTGGGACTAAAAGAGAGGGATATTTTTGGTTTTCAAATGGACCATTCTCAATCTTTTTGTGGTAATTGATCACTTAGATTTACAAAAAAAATGGCCATATAAAGTCCTCACTCGCTTATTCGGTCGGCCCAATAAGTAACTCACAAAACATGAGACTGGGAAACTAAAACCTTCTACAAGAGTTTTAGAAGAAACAAAATATTCAGATAAAGACGTAAGCATCCCTAGGATGTAACATGAAAGGACAAAAGGATCAAAAAACTATAGTAGAAGTCCATGAAAGAGTGACAGATTTTTTTTTTTTTTTTTTTAACTCAGTTTTCTCCCGATCCTCGGCCGATCATATCACTAACCCACGACATACAAATCCACCCGATTATGACTACTGGCACTTTAGGGGTGAGCGAGAATATCCAAACCCGTGAATTTTATCCGATCTGATCCGTATTTTTCCGTGTGTACACCCGGTTTGTTTCTTGGCGGATCGGACGTGGGTGAATTTTTGAATATCATTTTCACGGGTAGGATGCGGATGGAACATCACCCATCCGTTGGACACCCGATCCTAAGGATAACGTTAGTATTATACGTATATGAAGGTTATTATACAAAATTGGTAGATAATACATAGAATTTCCTATTGAGATGCATTGAAGTTCCTCAAAGATATTAAAAAAGTATCAATTTGGATTTATCGGAGGCCCTCATGTCAATAAAAATTATAATTTTGGTTGTTGGAAGAAACTATGTTACTCTTGTTATGTTAATTACTCATATTTCGGTAATCTAAGTTTTAACTAAGTTATATTACTCATCTTCGACATTTACTTGTTTTCATTTATATATTTTTTTGAATCCCAAATTCAATTGCGTCTAATCCACTCATCCGCTTACTTGTGGGTGTCAAATTCAACGAATGATGGTTTGGACATGGGTGAAAATCTCAAATCCGCTAGTAAGACAGATTGGACGCAGGTGATACCAAATCCACACCCCATCCGTTGCTCACCCTACTACTCTGTGTTTGTTGGAATAAAAAATGAGGAAAATGAGAAGCAGAATTCTGGAGAAGGTTAGAGAAAATACTGCAATCACAAAACTAAACTACTCATCCAAAATCAAAATCGAAAATTCACGATAAAATATTTAAACATAATTTTTCTAAATGTGAACATGCAATGCTTTACAGTCAAGACAGGATGAACAAAAATTCCATACCCAATTACTATACTAATAAGTTCTAAACTAAAAATACATATCTAAAATATTAATACGCAAACTACGTTATAGATGGAGTAATTAAATATTCTTATGCTTTGTCTTCGCTAGATTACTCTATTCGTTCTTCCCCAATTACCTTCACAATTGTTCTCTCCCCTTAGGTGTGCTACATCTTCAACTAACCTGATACTCCTCAGATCATATCTAAATTTTAAGGGATCTATTCTCTCCACAGGATCCAAAGCTCTATTAAAAGTAAAAATCCAGCCTTCTCTTTTAAAATCTCTTACGGAACCAATTTTAAGTAAACTTTAATTGTACAGTCTTGGGTATTTGTCTGTTAAAGCTCTTTTTTCTAGACACCATGCAGTATCAGCACACCTATGGAAACATTCCTTATCCTTAGAGCAACCACAGTCATCGACTATAACTAAAAATTTGGTTGAAAACCCAGACGCTACGGAGAGGAGTATCGATCAAATACCAGACTATAACCAAAAACCAAACTATATTTGGTCGATAGTATGGTTTTGGTCGGGGCGTAATTTAAGACTACGCCCGAGCATCGGGCGCAAATATTAGTTGCGTTTCGAGTGGGCGTAATTTTAATTTGCGCTTGGTAGTCAAAGCGCAAATAATAGCAAATCTGTTTCAAACGTAACTTTAATCTACGCCCGATGGGACGTAGTTTACATTTGCGCCCGATATCGAGCGCTATGTTACAATTGCGCCTCAAACTATTGCGCCCGATGGGACGTAACTTTAAAGTCCGCCTAAAGCCGGGCGCAATTATTAGTTACGCCTTAAACTATGTGGGGCGTAATTTTAAAATACGCCCCATCACTCCACCAAATTAACAAGAATAATTATTGTTGTATACTTTTTTTTTATTCAACATTGCGTCCATAGATCAAACACAGAGTTTACATAAGTCGTCGAATATATAACTAAACAAACTTTACACGCTCATTGACATAGTCATTAATTAGTTGATAATAAACTAAGATAGGCCAACTTAACTAAGCAGTTCCAGTAACACCAAGATCTTGTTTATCATCATTTTGATTATTATCATCACCAGCTCCAGCACCAAAGACAGGCCCACCTAGACCAAGAAAGCATCTTCAACTTTGTCTTTAATTTATCAATCTGAATCCCTCCAACATCTTCTTTTGAATGAATATCAGTCTTCGTTTTGTTTTCTCCTCCTACCGACTCATATGTTGTTGCTGTGAGATGACCCGGGTGAGATGACTTCGTTTTGTAAGTTTTTGTGGCCTATTTTAAGAGACGGATGGAAACCATGAAACGAAGTTTGCCTAATCTTCGAGAGATAAAGAAAATCCTGCTACTTTTTTTTAAGCAAATGAGTTATACCTTCGTGCCCCATCAGGCGGGTTTCCCAGTTGCGCCCCATCAAAGCGATTGCAATTCCGCCCCATTGGGCGTAGTTCAGTTGTTACGCCCCATCAAAGCGTAGTGTTTTAATTGCGTCCCACCGGGCGTATTTATTAATTGCGTCCCGTCGGGCGTAGTTTCAAGTTACGCCTCTCCTTGAGCGGTTTTATATATTACGCCCGCACCAAACGCAATTTTAGGCTACGCCGACTTCAGCGTAAATTAAAGTTACGTCCCACCCGAGCGCATTTTTATACCTACGCCCCATATCGATTTAACTCTTATACATCCGCTCCACCAAATTTATTCCAAGACCGTAACGTCTCAAAGACCGACTAAACCCATTTTTTAGTTTTCATTTGGTATTTAGTCTTTAGTTATAGTCGTATGAGGTTGCAGTTGCTCTTAGTTATCACTTGCCACAAACTTCTCCCAATATGATCCCTACTCCGACTAGGTAACAAAAAACAGACCTCATCATTAGCCTTTTCACAATACCATTTTTTCTCCACCACACATCTTTTTCATTAGCATACCCCCTATCTATGTTGTAAAAGGCGCTAGGCGAGGCGAGGCGCCAAGCCCAGTGCCTAGCGCCTAGGGCGCCTAAGGCGAGCGCCTAGAGCGCCCGAGATTTAGAAAACAGCAGTGTAGGCTTTATTTTTGCGCCTTGGGCACTTTTTTTTCTTAGGTGCCCCTTGGGCGTCTCGTGCGCCTACAACGCCTAGGCGAGCGCCCGGGGCGCCTTTTACAACATAGCCCCCTATGCCATTTAGCTAAAAGTTTACATTCCTTTCTTATACCTTCTTTGGTTTATTAATCTTGTTCCAGCCAACCCAGCTCATCTTCCTAATATTTTCGTTTTCTCCCCACAAAAATCTTTTCATAATAGTGTTTAGTTTCTTCTCCACAGCTACCAGCATATGCATAAGATAAATAAAATAAATAGGAATACTCTCCAAACAACTTTTGTAAGTGAAATCCTACCTGTTTTATTCAAAAACCTGTTTTTCCACTGGGGCAAGTCGTTTTTACATTTTTTCGATTCCCACACTACCTAACTCCTATTTGTAGCTCCTACAGGCATACCCAGATAAGTAATGGGAAGACTATCTATTTTGCAGCCCATTTCAAAAGCAAGCTCTTGAACAATCTCATTTGCACCTATACTTGTCATTGAACTCTTGTCCCGATTTAACTTTAACCCAGTAAGAACTTCAAAGAAAATAAATAAAACATGCAATTTCCTCACCTCCTCTTTTGAAGCATCCAAGAAAATAATGATGTCGTATGCAAATTGCAGATGAGAAACCACATAGCCACCAGTTTTCACACCGAAACCTTCAATCTTGTGATTCCTCACTGCATCATTCAAAAGAGTAGACAACACTTCAACCAGAAGAAATAAGAAGGGTGACAATGGGTCTCCCTGTCTGATGCCTTCTGTTGGATTAATCAAGCCAGTAGCACTTCCATTTAGACAGAAAACTGGGACTAGTTACTATCCACACTATATGGTTAGGCTCTACCAAATTGATTCAACTTTAAACTTAAGCATCAACTAGATCCACGTCCTGAGTGACAACTTAGGTCACTGTTTTCTGACTTGAATCTTAAAATTTACTAATCATTAGCCTAACTCTTATCTGGGTTCCAAATTCAACATTCAAACAATGCTATCTCTGCTTGATTCAAGGATTAAATTTTATCGTTCAAGCAATAGCTTGACCTAATCCTTGAATCACAAGACTTGGCCATGGTTTTGATAAGATTTAGACTTAGACTAGGCCTAAGACAAAGCAAGCTATGTCTTGCATTGTCTTAGGCCTAGTCTAAGTCTAACTCTTATCAAAACTTGGTTGCCGTGACGCCAAACTCAAAACACCAAGCCCAGTCTTTTTAAGGAAACACCCGGTACTTTAAAACCTCCCAAAATGGAATAGGGATAGCCGTTAGATAGAATAATTCAAGGATCAAAAATTAACCCTAATCTTTGTTACAAGTATATATAGATAGAGATGGTGTCTTCTTGGCTCTGTTCATTTGGTTGCAGCTCCTTCCTTAATACCATCTCTGTAGAGAAACATAAACCCTATACACAAACATATACAGATCTGTGATCTTCTTACAGAAATGAAAGAAGAAGATCATGGTCGACTCAATTGTTTACTCATCGTCACCAACCCAAACGCAATGTTTTCTCACAATGATTTTACCTCTCAAAAATTGATTTTTGCCATTTCTTATTTGGGTTTCTTAAGGGCTTCTGCAGTGCTTCCTCAAGGTGATATCATTAGTCCAGAAGAACCACATTCATGTCTATCAGGAAAAATGATTTCTATAGATGCAAGGTAAAAATAATTGCTAATGCAATCGGGGAAGTTAAATAAAATATGAGAGTTGCAATTTTTAGACATATAAAGAGAAAAACAGGTATGGTTCAGTTCTAATTTGAGAATGGTTAAGAAATCAAACTAAAATTTGTATTGCATTGTAGATGTAGAATTACTAAAACCATGTATTGCATTTTTTGTTGCTCAAACTAGAATTACTTGTGAAATCCTGTTAGGGAATAACTTCAAGTCAAGAATTTGATGATTTAACCATTCAATTAGGATTTGACCCAATTAGTACCTGAGATTACTATCTCACCTCAAATTGGATAGTGGAGTACATTAGAAATTTTGCAAGATAATTGGTGAATGGGAAGCTCTTCTATTCTTCAGCGCTCATACATGAATAGTGTGTGTGTCAATTATGAATCTGAGGATCCCCTTTGGGAGTCATATGTTCTCAGTGTGTATCCGTGTGATTTTTCTTGTTTGTATTAATCTTATCATATCACGTAAACGAATCGGCAGCAATTTGTCAGTATGCAGATAAAAACCCCTTGTGACAGGATTGCATTTTTTGTTCCTTGTGAAATTCTTGTTTTAATGTTTGGATCATGTTCCCATTTATTAAGCGTCTAATGTTTCTGTGAGTTCCCCCTGTTCAGATGCATTATGCAGAAACCAACATGCACAGCGATTTACACGCTCATGTTTGCTACTCGAAATTAATGACAGACAGCGGTTGAAAAGTGAAGAGGACGCCATATTACGTGCATTTATGTGAAGCAATACGGTCCAAGAGAATGGAACCTTGTTTCACTGCGAATGCCATCCATAGAGACGCCAAATCCTGAGGTGGGAAGACTACCTCAAGCACGGAATCAAGAAAGGATCCTTCCTTGTGATCCACCTTTAAGCCAAGCACGGAAACAAGTGGAAGAAAATTGCAGCTGAGGTTCCCGGTCAACCACAGAGATTATTAGCGTAGTGGTGGTAAGTGTCAACCTCAAGGAGAAGCAGCAGTGGGAACAAAAGGAGAGCACCAGTTCCTTAGAACCAATTGAAGAAGGCAAATACGATCGAATAGACATTTGCTCAGAAACTAGTTAATCAATGTCAAACCCCGCAATTTGTTACCACTATTGCCTCAAATGGAGCCTTTCTTCACTCAGCCTCTCCTACTCCAACGCCTACTTTACTTCCTCCTTGGCTATCAACTTCCAATGGTCTCCCTACAAATACAAGGCCACCGTCTCCCTCGGTTTTAGACTAACTCTCTCACCCTCAAGTTGGTGTTGCTATCCAATTTAACAATTCAGAGGACCCTTTTTTGTCACTCTTGCACTCACCACTTGGAATAGAAACAACGATAAGGGTCATTTGATCATTGATCGACGCCCCTAAAATTTGGCTTGATTGTTAATCCAAACAACTAACGCTTGGACAACATCTCCAAAAAGAATCAATGGGATGTAATGAATCTAGCATCAATGACGCACAGCGTCTTGAACCCATTTGACTAGACATTTCAAGCTTTTTACAAGGTCCGATTCCACTATAAGACCTACTCTTACTGCATACTTACACTGTTGGTGGTCAGCAAATGCGGTCCGTCATAAAACACATATTATCCGTTGGATCGTAAGCTAAAAGTATATCAATGATCCTAATTAAACCCTAATTTACACGGGCAGAACTTTAAGCCATATAAATAGAAAAGTTGTTCTTCATTTCTCTTTTCATTCCACCCAGATCTGTGTAGAGAAAGAAAGAATCCATAATTCAAAGCCCCCTTTACCCTAAGATTCAACAACCAACAGATCTGTAAATCTATGATCCATCAATGGAAACAGAAACATCCACGACAAATTCCTCACGGCAGATTCTTCAACAACAACTTGTCAGCAAAATGATGTCTCCTCTCAAAACATTAAGATATCTTTGCAACAATGGTTTTGATTTAGTTTCAGGGTTCAGCGATGAAAGATCACCGAAAGGTGTTTTCAGGGTAAGAAGGATTGTCTATTAGAGTTGGAAGTTCGGTTTTGATGTTTTCTTGTAGAAATTATCTCTATTTAGACTATATTTGTATTAGTTAATCCATCTATCTTAACTAGTTGTAATATAGATCATTTGAGTTTGTTGTATATGAAGAAAAAAAAGCAGGATAATTTAAGATCAAACCCAGTTGTTATTTGCAATTACTAGTGTTGTTTTCTATAATCAGATCTACTAAATATGGATTAAATTGTTGGTAACCACTATAACAGCCATTTACAAAACATAACAAGAATTAGTGAATTCAATTTGGCTCCATGGATAAGTGCGATTAAGTATCGATATTCTTTAGCTAATTAGCCAAGATTTTGCCTTTCACATACAGTCTTGAAACATTTCCAATTTTTAGATGGATACAATTCATGATTTATCTGAGACTGTGTCATTAAAGTAGGTGAAAAATGGATTAAGCTAAGTCCGGTGGTTTTTCGGTTACTGTTTCTTAATTTACTCGGACATGTGATAATCTCATATTTGGATTTGTTGCAACTCTTAAGAGGAGGATATTTGGATGATACAATTGCTTATTTGGTGAAACATTTTGATTCTGTAGGCAGAAGTGAACTACTTGGGGAAACTATACCATTTCATCTTGGTATGTGCGGAATCCGAAAAGCAGCAAGTAGCATATACACATTTTCATTTATGAATTATTGTTTGGATTTCGTGATTTTCATTTTAATTTACTTTAAGATTCTTATGTGTGTAGGATTGGATTCAGGTAGTAAGACATCATTTGCTTCAGTTCCGCCAACTCCACGAAGTGAAGGCGAGATCTTACAGTCTTCTAATTTGAGAAGTTTCAGTTTTAATGATCTGAAAACTGCTGCAAGGAATTTCAGGCCAGATAGTGTGTTAGGTGAAGGCAGATTTGGGTCTTTTTTTCAAGGATGGATTGATGAGAATACATTTACAGCTACAAAGCCAGGGACTGGAATTGTTATTGCTGTTAAGAGGTTGAACCAAGAAGGTTGTCAGGGTCATAGAGAATGGCTGGTGAGTACTACTTAATCTGCTGATTTAGGAATTTATGGTTGTTTAAAATTCCGTGAAATGTTTAGTATTTTAACTCCTAATAGGATTTTTGGATTTTCAATTTGCTTATTCAGTGAAATGTTTTGATTCTGTAGGCAGAAGTGAACTAATTGGGACAGCTATACCACCCTAATCTTGTCAAGCTGATTGGATACTGTGCGGAAGATGAACACCGACTTTTGGTGTAAGAGTGCATGCCTTGCGAAAGCTTAGAAAATCATCTATTCAGGAGTAAGTTCTTTGTGCATTGTGTTGTTTAATTGGTTCATTTTTCGACCTTACCTTGGGATTGATAGATTCGAGATGTTGTTTCCGCAGGAGGATCCTACTTCCAACCACTTTCGTGGAATGTGCGAATGAAGGTTGCTCTTGGAGCAGCAAAATGCCTTGCGTTTCTTCACAGTGCAGTAACACAAGTCATCTATATAGACTTTATCACTTCAAATATCCTGCTTGATTCGGTATGCAACTCTTCCTTCACAATGTAGCTCCAAATCTGTAACTGTGGTGATCATTTTAGCATTTTGACTAATAGTATATTTATTGTAATGTTAAAACTCACAGACTTATAACGCAAAGCTTTCGGATTTTTGGTTTGCAAAAGATGGTCCTACTGGTGATAACAGTCATATGTCTGCTAAGGTCATGGGCACCTATGGATATACCGCTCCTGAGTATCTAACGGCAGGTAATTTTAGCTTCCCCTGAGATTTTTTTTCAGCAGGAATTGGATGTTTGTGTTGGATTTATCATAAAACACGCACAGAAGAAGTTTTCCTGATTCTGAATTTGTTTTTTTTTTCAGCTGGAATTGGATGTTTTTTTTTCAGCATAATGGTATTTCCTCTCAAAACATTAAGATATGCAGGATTGAAGTTTCTTCTTGTTGTTTTGGTTCAGTTTTGTCCTAGCTAATATATCCGGTCTTAGATCATTCAGATCTGTTCAATTTGAGATTCGGCATAGTTAGTTTTCTTCTTGTGGTTTTGGTTAAGTTAACAGTTAATTTTTGTATTAGTTACCCATATTAGCTAGTCTTTCGCTTTGTTATTACAGATCATTTGAGTTTGTATATGAAATGACAGCATGTTAATGATAATTTAAGACTAAATCAAGTTGTTATCTGTATTTACTAGTGTAGTGTTGTTTTCTATAATCCGATCTACTAAAAATGGATTTGTAGTTACCAAGATGAGGGGTCATCTTGGCCCCGAGTTTTCAATTTTGGGAAAATGCCCAGCTATATAAAAGTGGAACTCCAGAGAATGGTAGTAATGAACCGTGTGAACATTAAGAGAAAATACTGCAATCACAACACAAAGTTCTAAGAAATTCAGAACTGCGCGCAAAAAGTAAAAACCAGAGAATACAAAATAGTTACCAGAAAATCTAACTAGGCAAATGGGATGAACATAAATTTTGTACCCATTTTCTAACTATACTAATAGATTCTACCCAAAATACCTGAAATATTAAAGCGCAAGTATGTTAGATGGACTAATAACACATTCTTGTGCTTGGCCTTCGCATGATTACTCTATTCGTTCTCTCCTAATTATCTGATGTAAAAATATGCTAACCTTTTTAATTTTCTTTCGATAGCAATTCCATGCTTTGGATCATATAACACCACATATCCCAATTACAGACTTGTAGTTGTCATTCTCACCATCATATCCAACACCATTTATGCAGGATTGAGAATATTTCTTGTATTCCCAGTGCCTGGGTTCCACGACAGAAAAAGCCTTACCACCACCATGTAGCCTAAGGAAAACCAGACCATTACAAGAACCGAATAATCTAACACGCCTGAATGTCTAGTTTGAAAGGAAACCGTATTTTCACATAGAATCTTGTAAATCTAGCGTCAATTGCGCTAGCGTCATCTGAATTTTTCCTTTCGTTTGAATTCCAAGCTCTCTTTCAGAAGACTAGTAAGGCCACATGTGTGATGCACATGCTTGAATCGGAATCTTTTAACAATACAAAATTTGATAATAATGGAAAAAAAAAATCTTAAAATAAAAATTTAATATCCTTGTTTGTACTCATTACGTAGATAATTTAAAGAGCTTTCCAAATATATTAATTTTGCAAAAATCCGATGTGTATTTTTAAAGATATCTAAGTATTAAAATTTTTGATCTATTTTTAAAACAATGGCATTCTCAGAATATATAAATATTAACTAAAAGCTTAGTTAATGGGGTATTATTGTCATGTGAAAAGGCTTCACCAAAAAGAGCTCTTTTCTTTATATTAGTACTAGTAGGGCCACATGTGCGATGCACATGCTTGAATTGGATTCTTTTAACAACACCAAATTTGATAATAATGGAAAAAAAATAAATTAATATCCTTGTTTGTACTCATTACGTAGATAATTTAAAGAGCTTTCCAAATATATTAATTTTGCAAAGATCCGATGTGTATTTTTAAAAATATCTAAGTTTTAATTTTTTTAATCTATTTTTAAAACAATAGCATTAGTTAATGGGGGTATTATTGTCATGTGAAACGGCTTCACCAAACAATTACCTCTTTTCTTTATATTAGTATAAGATAAGATAAGATGGTTTGGAAAAAACAAGTGAAATACCGGAACTTGGATGGCCGGCGTTTGACTAGACATTTCACGCTATTTTAAGTTCCGATTCCACCGTAGGACCTAGTCGTATTGCAAACCGACACTGTTGGTGGTCAGCTAATATGGTCAGTCATAAGATGCATATTATCCATTAGATCATAAACTAAAAACAAATCAACGATCATAATTAAACCCTAGACTATACGGGCAAAGCTCTAAGGCATATAAGTAGAAAAATGTTGCCCCTCAGTTCTCATTTCCACCCAAATCTGTGTACCCTAGATTCAGCAGCCAACAAATGTGTAGATCTATGATCCATCAGATTCAATGGAAACAAAAACACCTGTAGAAATTCTTCAAAGCGGATTCTTCAACAACATCTTCTCAGCAGAATGATATCTCCTCTCAAAACATCAAGATCGGCCGCGGCTTCGGCTTGACGTATTGTTTTGGTTCAGTTTTACACTTGCTGAAGTCATCGATCTATGTTTTGGTTGAGGCGTGTAGACAAAAGGTAGTGTCGTCTTTTAGCAGAAAGCTCCTCTTGTTCTTCTCTTGGTATCAGTTAACCCATATTAGCTAGTCTTCAATTTTTCATTACAGATCATTTCAGTTTGTATATGAAAAAAAGCAGATTAATGATTACTTTAGACTAAATCAAGTTTTATTTGCATTTGCTGATGTTGTTTTCTATATTCAGATCTACTAAAGATGAAGTTGTTGTTAATAATGATCTTGGCCATTTACAAAACATAACCAGAATTATGGATTAGCCAAGATCATGCCAATCCCAATTTCTAGATCTATAGATACACAAAAATATACAAAATGGAGTGACAGCTGAGAATTGATTTGGATGTGGTTAAGATTTTTCAAAATTTCAGATCAATTAGATGGATTTTTTCCCATGAAGTGTTTCGATGGATAGAATTCAGCTCCATGATTTATCTTAGACTGTCAATAAAGCAGGTAAAAATGGAACACACACCATATAACGAAGTAGTAAAATGAGTTAAACAAAGTCACCAGCCAAAGTTACCTAATTGTAAGGTCAGTAGATGTATTAGGAAACACTTCTCGAAGGGTGTTTTTCTTGGCTTTGGCTAGATTGTTGCCAACAACAACTACTAAGTAAGAATTTATCAAGAATCTGGTGGGAAGCCAAGCTTTGGCTTGCGGAAGTAGAGTTTCCATAGTGGGCGGAAATTGAGTTTCCATATACTCCCTCCGTCCCTAATTAGATGAGCTACTTGTAGTTTGCACAAATTTTAAGGCAAGGAGGAAAGTGGAGTATATTTAAGTATTTTTTACAATTATACCCTTACGGGCAATAATTAGTAAAATTTAGAAACGATTTATCTCTTAAACTATACCATGGTTTTTTATAAACTTTATACCATTGAAAAACATTTTAAAACACTTACGCAACGAATATAAACATGACTATCAAATTATACATATTTCTTATAGAAAAAATAATCAATTAAAAGGGTAGTTTTAGAAATATCCCCTTGGTTAGTGAAATAGCTCATCTATTTGTGGACAAAACTAAAACCAAGTAGCTCATCTAATTAGGGACCGAGGGAGTAGTTTTCATTTCCCGTACCTGAACAAGTCCAAGGCCAACCGGGTCACCATTGGGAGCAGCTACACAAAGGCACCCCCCCTCTTCCAACACACCCACAGTCATAAACTCCGAATTTGGCACTGGTGGTAGTTGAATTTGTTTGAATGATGGCGTATAATTGATATCCAATTAGACTATGCAAACCACACATTCCCCTTTGGCTAACCAATGAATATCCCCATTGACAAGTACCCCGGTTTTCCACAAATCATAAGCGGTGCTCGGGGCTCAAATTGGATTGCTTTATACTGTTTGGATTTAAATTTTCTTATAGAAATCCAGCGTCAATGATGCTTGGAGTCATACGAATTTTTGCTTTCGCTTGAATTCCAATTTCCAAGCTCTCTTTCACAAGATATTGGAGGATAGTTTGGAAGAAAAAAAAAAAAGTGAAATACCCAACTTGCATGTGGTTTGACTAGACATTTCACGCGTTTTTCAAGTTCCAATTCCACCAAAAGACATACTCTTACTGCAACTCTACCCTGCTGGTGGTCAGCAAATACGGCCAGTCATAAGATGCATATTATCCGTTAGATTATAAATTAAAAGTAAATCAACAATCACAGTGAAACCCTAAGCTAAACAGGCAGACTTTTAATTCATAAAGTAGATAATTAAGTTGTCGCTCACTTCTTTTCCACTCAATTCTGTGTAGAGATAAAGAAAGGACCCAAAATCCAAACTTCCATATCCTAAGACTCAACAGACATCAGATCTGTGAATCTATGATCCATCAATGGAAATAAAAACATCAACAAATTTATCATGGCAGATTCTTTAACAACATCATCCCAGCATAATGATATTTCCTCTCAAAACATTATAATATCTCCTTCTTCTAAGGTTTTACTAGTTGTTTTGTTCGGTTTTGTCCCAATAGTTAGAGGTTGTTTCGGATCAATAAGACGTGTTGCAAGAACAGCCGGATCCGTTTTTTTCAAGCATAAGGCGAACTCCTTTTGAACCTGCTTCTTGATGTTATCTTTTAGAAAATATCTCTGTTAAGAGTTAAATTAGTTTCCCATGTTGATGTTATCTAGTCTTCCTCTTTGTTATTTCAGATCATTTCAGTCTGTATATGAAAAGGGGACAGGTTAATTTAAGACGAAATCAAGTTGTTATTTGCATTTACTAATGCTGTTTCTATAATCAGATCTATTAAAAATTAAGTTGTTGTTAACCAGGATCATCGTACAAAAGCATAACCAGCTCCAGTGGATACAATTCCGTTCCATGGATTAGTAAGATTGCTATTGAAATTATTTAGTTAAGGTAATGTTGGCCAAGATTTGATTTTTGAACTTTCAAATACATTGTTGGAAGTTAGAACTTTTTTTTTTTTTTTGTTTGTAGATAAATCCATAATGGAGTTGTTGAGCATTGATTTTGGAAGTGGTTAAGATTTTTCATTTTAAAACTTAAATTTGTACAAAATCAAAATTTATCATTTAAAAAAAGACTGTATCATCTGTGCAATTAGACTTAGGTTTCGTATTCGATGGAGATTAGGATATCTATAATTCGATCTACATTAATTGAAAATTGATGGGAACTTATTGAAGAGAGTACAGAGATCTTGATTTGAGGTTAGATGGCCTAAACATGAATTATTAGCTAATCCCAGCTCAAATGTGGCTAAGTATTCTGTATTATTAATAAACCATTTCTCATTTAGTTGCACCTTAGAAATAGAATCTTTCAAAAATGATGACATAGATTTTTATAAAAAATTTCATGATTGTCTGGACTTTAGATTGCGTCAAAAACTTAACAAAAATGATTGAGTTTATTCAAGTCTCACTCATACTTGAGCTTGAGGCCTAATGGTTGTCAAATTAGATTTATTGGTAAAACAGCTTTAAACACTGCGCAACCGTGCTGCGGCATTTTTTTCTTTCACCCTTATTTTTTTTAGTTTAGTGGGATACGACTTGCGAGTTTCAAACACCAGTAACTTTATCATTGTACCGCAGTCACATCTGGGTATGGAGGCTTGTTTTGCAGGTACCCACCAACAATGAAGTTACAACGATGAGCAGCATCTGATTTTTTGACGCTCCTATAAAATTTGGCTTTGAGTGTTAATCCAAATGACAAACGCTTGGAGAACAGCTCGTATAAATGACGCATAGAGACTTACCCTTTTGTTTAGACTTCAATGTCTCTTCCATGGGTCATTGGAAGAAGGGTTGGAAGAAAAAAATGAAACGTCCCTGCTTGTAAGCCGTTAGACTAGACATTTCAATAATTTTACAGGGTCGGAATCCACTATAAGACCTACTCTTAACACTGTTGGTAGTCAGCAAATGCGGTTAGTCATAAAACACATATTATCCGTTAGATAATAAACTAAAAGTACATCAATGGTCGTAATTAAACCCTAAACTAATTGGGCAGACCTTTAAGCCATATAAATAGAAAAGTTGTCCCTCATTTCTCTTTCCGTTCCAATCCAGATCTGTGCAGAGAAAGAAAGAATCCAAAGTCCAAACCCTCATTTACCCATAGATTGAACAAACAAACAGATCTACAAATCTATGATCCATCAATGGAAACAGAAACATCACAGCAAATTCTTCATGGCAGATTCTTCAACAACAACTTTTCAGCAGAATGATATCTCCTCTCAAAATATTAAGATCCGCATAAAGCAAGGTTTGCAAGTGCTGTTTCTGTTCGGTTTCATCCCATCTAAGTTCAGCAATCGAAGATGATTGAAAGGTGTTTTTATGGGAAGACTTGTCTATAGCATTCGCAAAGGTCCTTTTTGATGTTTTCTGCTAGAAAAGTATCTCTATTTAGATTCTTTTTGTATTAGTTAATCCATCTATCTTAACTAGACTTTCTATTTTGTTATTAGAGATTATTTCAGTTTGTATACACGAAAGAAAAGCAGGTTAATGATAATTTAAGATGAAATCAAGTTGTTATTTGCATTTACTAATGTTGTTTCATATAATCAGATCTACTAGAAATGGATTAATTTGGTGTTAACCACGATCATAGCCTTTCACAAAACATAAGTGGGTTCAATTTGGCTCCATAGATTAGTGCGTTCAAGTATTGATAGTTCTGTTAGCCATGATTTTGCACTTTCACACAAAGTCTTGGAACATTTTTTATCATGCCAACCCCAATTTTTAAATCTATAGATATAGAAAAAGATACAAATGGAGTGGTTAAGATTTTTCAAAATTAAACTAGAGAGATTTTAGATCAATTGGATGGGTTTTTTGTACCATGAACTTCATGAAGTATTTTAAATGGATACATTTCAGCTCCATGATTTATCTCAGACTGTCATTAAAGCAGGTAAAAAATGGAACACACACCATATACTGAAGTAGTAAATGAATTAAACAAAGTCACCGGCCGAAGTTACCTAAAAGTAAGGTCATTAGACGTATTAGCAAATACTTCTCCAAGGGTGTTTTTCTTGGCTTCGGCTAGATTGTAGCCAATAACAACTAGTACTAAGTAAGAATTTATCTTAAATCTGGTGGGAAGCCAAGCCTTGGCTTGCAGACATAGGAGTTTCCATTGTGGGCATTGGAAGATGGTTTGCCAGAAAAAAATTGAAATGACCTTGGAAGTCATTTGACTAGACATTTCAAGCTTTTTACAAGGTCCGATTCCTCTATAACACCTACTCTTACTGCAAACTTAGACTGTTAGGTGGTCAGCAAATACGGTGAGTCGTAATATGCAGATTATCCGTAAGATCATAAACTAAACGTAAATCAACGATCAAAGTTAAACCCTAAACTAAACAAGCTCATTGATAAGCATTATAAATAGAAAAATTGTCCCTCATTTGTCTTTCCAATTCAACCCAGATCTGTGTAGAGAAAGACCGAATCCAAAGTCTAGAGTCGCCTTTACGATAAAATTCAACAGCTAACAGATCGTTAAATCTATGATCCATCAATGGGAACAAATAAACATCAAAATAGATTCTTCATGGCAGATTCTTCAACAACAACTTGTCAGCATAATGATATTTCCTCTCAAAACATTAAGATTTGCCATAGTGAGGTTTTCTGTGTTGTTTGGGTTTAGTTTTATTTTTAGTTGACGTCTCCGGTCTTAGATCACTGAGTTCTGTTCAATTGAGATTATTACAGATCATTTCAGTTTGTCGTATATGAAAAGAAAGCAGGTTAATGATAATTTAAGACGAAAGCATGTTGTTATTTGTATTTACTAGTGTAGTGTTGTTTTCTATAATCAGATCTACTGAAAATGGCTTTGTAGTTAACCAAGATCACAGACATTAAAAAACATAAACCACCATTAGTGTGGATTCAATTCGGCTCCATGGAGTATTAATTAAGGTTCTGTTAGCCAAGATTTTGAACTTTCAGAGAGTTTTGGAACCATTTTTATAGATAGATCATGCCAAACCACAATTTCTGGACCTATAGAAACAGAAAATATATAAAATGGAGTGGTTGAGAACTAATTTTGGAAGTGGTTAAGATTTTCTTTTTAAGACTTAACTTTGTAATGTCAACCAAAATCAAAATTTATCATTTTAGTGTGCAGCTTCCGTTTTCACAATTGTTTTCGATCATTTTAGTTTAGAAACCTGCAAACTAGAAAAAGTGTCCCAATATGAGGGGTCATATTGGGGACATATGCCACCAGTTTTCAGATTCAGGGAAAACGCCCTAGCTATATAAAAGTGGAACTACAGAGAATGGTACATCAACCAGAGAATAACTGAGAACATTGAGAGACCAAATAGTTAACCACAAATTTTAACTAGGCAGATGGGATGAACTGTCATGAACATAAATTTCATTCCCATTTGCTAACTATACTAATAGATTCTAAAACTAAAACAAATTTACTAAAAAATTGAAGCGGAAACTATGTTTTAGATGGACTAATAACACACTCTTGTGTTTCGTCTTCGCTTGATTATACTCCCAATTACCCCACGTAAGTACTGGAATTGAGTGAGACTAAGCTTTCTAAATAGTTACCATCTGATCTACCAATACAATCTTCCAATTCTTAAAAGACCACACAATCTCCAAACAAAGGTATTTAACCATAACTGCCTTAGTTATTGTGTCTTTGGCGGCCGCAACAGTAATAAACTTCATGGTAGTTGAATTTCTTTGAATGATTTCGTACCATTGCTGATATCCAAAATGACTATGCAACTGCCACATTACTCCAGGTTTCTGCTCAGCATAAGTAAATCTGTAAGGAGGCATACGAATTTTTGCTTTCGTTTGAATTCCAAGCTCTCTTTCATAAGATGGTTTGGAAAAAACAAGTGAAATACCGCAACTTGGATGGCCGGCGTTTCACTAGACATTTCACGCTATTTTCAAGTTCCGATTCCACCATAGGACCTACTCGTACTGCAAACCGACACTGTTGGTAGTCAGCTAATATGGTTAAACATAAGATGCATATTATCATTTAGATCATAACTCTCTTTCATAACTTGACCGAGAGTTATGATTTTGTTAAACATAAGATGCATATTAGCTAATATGGTTAAACATAAGATGCATATTACCATAGCTCTCTTTCATAACTTGACCGATCAAGTTAACAGAATACTTAACGTGTGTGGCATTAAAACAGTGGCACTTTCTTAAGCCTGAAATTGGAAGTGTGGCAGTTTGTTAAAATTCCCAATTTTGATTTTGTTCAATAATAAAAATTTCAGTCTTAAAAAGAAAAATCTTAACCACTTCCAGATCAAATCTCAACCTCTCCATTTTGTATCTCTTTTTTGTTTCTGTAGGTCTAAAAGTGTGGTTTGGGCCTTCTGGTCTAAAAGAGACGGAAACATTTGGGCTCCTTAGCTAATCAATGAGAATAAGGAGTGTCTACTGTCTATATTCAAGATTACCACCACCAACAGTGTAGATTTGCAACAATATGAAAGATGCAAAGGGGTGTACTTGGATTCAGTTAAATTGTATAGCAACACAAAAGGGGGATGCAAGCATTACTGCTAAACAACAGGAAAAGCTCAAATGATTCAATTGAGAAACCTTTTGATGATTTAACATGGATTCGTTAATAAAAATTGGGCTCACTTTGTCTGGATACACAGCTCTTATACTCAACAAACTTAGTGGGACGCATATGTTTTGCAATCCATTGCCATCCTAGGTTTTGGTCCTTTGCTTCAGCATCTCTTTAAACTTGTTAACTGTTCTTTGTACTGAGACCTTTGTACTCCAGATCCTTTTCTTTCGTGTCCAATCATATATTGCAGAAAGAGATGCAGTTTCGTCATAGGACTGTGCTATTGGGTTGGGTCGTGTGTGTGCCATTGCAATTGAATAACAGAAGATGTGCTACACTGCCTACTGCACTTAGATCTACTGACCTAGGCGAAATTGGTCTTCATGCCTGGTAATTTTACATTAAAAACTAAAAGCAATGTAAAAGTCTGTAAATACAACATCAAATGAAACTCAACGTTTTATGGTGAAACAACTTTCCAAAAGGCAAATTAGAACTGATCTTACATTATGATTACTCATTAACATACTTCTCACATACAAATTTGCAATTACACAAGTAGAAGACTAGCTAAGCTTAAGATAAATGAACTCTTAAACGGAGATATTTTTTTAAAATATGTCACGGTAAAAGAGAGCTCTCAAATTCATAACTAAAGATTCCGCTAAAAATGTTATGGGATGTGTGGTGAGCAATATCCGCAGCCGCACCTGTGCAAGGAAGACTCGGAGAGCCTACATCAGGCTGGTTCACCATTTGATGAAGAAACATAACCTGTGTTAAAATGTTGCAAACAGGTAATAGAACCTGAACACGAGGTTGACTAGAAGATTCAAGCTTAATTTCTGAGAGGAGAAATCATTATGCTTAAACATTACTGTTGTTGTTGATGATGCTTTCAAATAGTTGGCCATGAATTTTGAAGTGATATTTTTGAGATCTGGTGCCGTCAAGTTTCAGGGCTAGGGTTTTATTTCTTACTCTTCTACTGAAGAACTAGAAAGAGGTTATCAATTTTATACAAGTCTTTGGGAACTGCCCGTTTTAGTAGGGTTTAATTATAATCGTTGATTAAGTTTCACTAAATGATCTAATGGATGATCAGTATGTTATGACTGACCAGATATCTGCCCGAAGAATCTTTATTAGAGAGTTGTGATTTAGCGTCGGATACACGTGGAAGAGTTTTAAAGAATTTGAACCCGATGGCATGGCTTATAGAAATGAGGCATCTCTTGGCTCAGCATTTTGCATTTCTCAACTCATCTCCCGATTCGATTTCCTCACTCTATTTCGGCTCACTGATCTTAAATCTGTTCTGAAAGTCAATTTTACGTTTGATCAAAATCCACCTCATGAACAAAAATTTGCACTATGCCCTGGAATTTAATCTTGCAACCCAAAACCGACATTCAAAATCTAACAATTGGTTGTACATAGCGTTTTGCACTTCCGATAGATCAATATTTGTCAGACTAAAAAACGCACAAAATCAAAAGCATAGCGGTCAACGGATGAGGGGTATTTCATTGCTGCCATGTGTAGCTGACCGGCATATGTAATGATAAACGGTTACGATGGTGTGATAATAGTCGAGGCAGATTTAAAGGATGGCTCGGCGCAAAAACTTTGTAGCAAGGCCTGTTGGAATAGATTTTGGGGTCACCTATCTTTCAGATAAAGTTTCCGCCTCCTCACTCACCTCTTCCTCCAGTTCTTTTAACTGACTGGATTTTACTTGTTCCCACCTCTAGTATTTACCTCTTTATTCCAAGATAAAGCTCAAGCTCAAGCAAAATATCATCGGTATGAACAGTACCCATTTGTAGATAATTATGAAACTGACTCGGAAAGGTAGAAATCTATAGGCTCTGAAGTGGGAATGATTCAACAAGTTCTAACCCTCGTTGGCTAGGTTCAATTACTTGGACAAGAAAGGGAAAAAGATGGATTTGGTGTAGACAGCAGCTTAATATAGTTTTGGCTTTTTTTTTCAAAAATCATTTGTAATTTGTAAACCCATTTGTGATTAAGTTTTTATCTTAGTCTGTTGTGCATAATCAGATGTACATCTAACAGATCCAAGTAACCAACAAAAAAGAAAACCAATGAAACTATTTGGAGACTATAAAACAAGCCATAATTTAAGTAATCTCATATTATATGTGATTGTTTTTTCACTTACAAACTGAAAAGATCTTTAGTAACAAGTAGATGACTAGCTATCCTAAAATGTGTTAACCTATACATATAAAAATTAACGAGCTATTACATTCCAAGATCACCACCATAATATAATAGTAAACCCCAAACACAACCCTGCAATGTCATGGAGGAAGCAAAGGTAGATATGGGATGCATTTGGTAGGGGGAACAACCAAAAAGGGTAAAGCCCCCAAAAAATGACAAATATCAACTTTCTTGAGAGGAAAAATCATTGTGCTGGCAAGTTGTTGTTGTTAATGCTTTTGAAGAATTGGACTTTTGTTGTTCATGTTTTTGTTTTCCATTCATGGATCACTGCAGATTTACAGACTAGGTCTCCGTTTAATTTTTAGGGTGAGAGGGTTTTGTTTGGATTCTCTCTATTTCTCTTCTCCACTATTCTTTTTATACGGCTTTGAGATATATGCTTATAGTTTAGGGTTAATTTGTGATCGTCCGTTTACTTTTACTATTTGATCTAATGGACGATGCTTATTTGTCCGGGGGCAGCTGACCCGGAAGACGACACTACCTGGTATAACACTGAACCAAAAAAACACGTCATGATGTTTTGAGAGGATGTTGTTGAAGAATCGCTTTGAAGAATTTGTTGTGGTGTTTTTGTTTCCATTGAATCTTATGGATCATAGATCTATAGATCAGTTGGCCGCTGAAATGAGAACTGAGGGGCAACATTTTTCTGCTTATATGCCTTAGAGCTTTGCCCGTATAGTGTAGGGTTTAATTATGATCGTTGATTTTAGTGGATGAAACGCAGATTGCAAAGTTGTATTGCTTGGGCATTAGTTATGCAAAAATCAACAATACTTAGAGAACAATGAAGACATATTTCCAGGTTCAGTGCATGACCGAACCAGGCTTTTCTTTCTTTTCAAAAAGACATATATGTGTGGCGTTGTCTACATACCTGGGATTCTTGGTTAAAAAAAAGATCAGGTATGTTTTGAGGCACTTGATTCCTCGTTTCGTATCGAATCACCAAAATAGGTCGTCTTGATTTGGGATTTAGGGTTTACGGTAGTTGTTGGTGACGATGAAAATTCTGATTTTATTCCCTTGAATTTGCGTTTCAAAAATTATACCCAAGGTTAATAATCACGGTTAGGGTAAATGGTATTTTGGGGAAAAAAATCAAAAATTAACTCAATACACATATCGACCTAGTTAATGAGTCAACTACGATTTTCGCTCTCCTCGGATCCGTGTTTGCTCTCCCTTTAACAAAAATCTTTTTGGATTACGGCTAGGACGTACCAATTTTATATCCGTAGATATATATTTTCTTACAATTTACGGCTAGGAATAAGCAGCTTCCAACCGTAACAGGTTTTAAGATTTATCACGGTTAGGAATTTCTAACCTTAAATGAAGTTCGACGGCTAGGTTAGGTTGTATAGTCAACCGTAAATGGAGTTTTACGGCTAGGTTAGGTTGTCTAGTCAACCGTAAATGATGTTTTACGGCTAGGTTAGGTAGTAGACAAACGTAATGATGTTTTATGGCTAGGTTAGGTTGTCTAGTTAACCGTAAGCAAAAAGAAGGCTATTATTACGGCTAGGTTGGGTTGTAGATATATATTCCATCAGATGGATTTGATTTGCAAGGTTGTCTAGTCAACCGTAAAAAAAAAGTCACATTGAAGGGTAACTTAGACATTTGATATTGTATCAAAACACCCCATAACCAACTTTTTAGTCACTAGGAATCCATGTGAAGCCCCTCTATTGGAATGTGACGCCCCAATAATAGCCTTCAAAAAAAATCAATATGATAATTGGTGTTTTCATGGTACACTGCCGTTGTTAATTGAGATCCCTTCTTGGACGAGTGCGGGGCTTCGCCCAACTGAGAATCGATTTCGTCGTACCCGGTTCGAAACACGGGTTAAATACTAAAAAAAATAACTGATTATGTATTTATAGCTTAACATATTTTAGTTTATTTGTAAAATTGATTATTATTTTATTATATTGCATAAAATTAGTTTTCAAAACCATGTTAGATCTTCAAATCATAATAATATTATATATTTGATTATTATAAAGTTTTAACTGTTAAATGTCAATCTATTGGATAGTAATTCTATATAATCTTATTGAAACTCTTATTAGGACGGGTGCGGACGAAGCCCCGTCTCAGTGAACATGAACTGACAATGTAAGAAATTCCAGCAGTCCCGATGCGTAGCACGAGTTTCAAGCTAGTTAAAAATTAAAAAAAAAAACTAATTAAAATTAATATTAAAAATAAATTAATTAATCAAGGGTATCTAAATAATTTAACCACTCATTAGACACCCCTTATCACCCATACTAGTTAGGGTCATCCATATGTATGCCCCAAATTTTTGGTTCTAAAAAAATATGGATGAAGGGCATTAGGTTTTAGTACGCAGTAACCCATGTTTATTTGATGTGCTTTGAAAGTTTTTGTTCCTAAAATAGAGTTCCTTGCCATAGCCCTACTCTAAAAACGAATCACGTGTTGGGCCAGAAGTAGACTACCTATTTTGGGCCATAAGTGGACTATCAATTTTTGCCCACAACAGTTCCTAGAATAGAATTCTGGAGCACCTTCTAAATATTGACATCCTTCCTACATTCCAATTCCCACGTCAAGATATTATTTATATACACGGCAAGATTGTTTTGTGGCTTGTTATTTGCACCAGAAAGAATTAAAGAAGACGCATAAAAATCATCACAAAAGGATTTTTTTTTTTTTTTTTTTTCCTTTTTTTGTGAGAAAGGTTGATCTATTCACCATGAAAAGGAAAAGAGAAAACGAAATAAAAGATGAACGCCTATGCAAGTCTAGAGGGAGAGCCAACTCCAACTCCAAGAGGATTTTGTTGGAGGAGGGAATGATGGAGAACTTAAATTCGGATATAGTATTAGAAATACTTACTCGATTACCTATTAAATCAGTCTTGCAATGCCGAAAAGTTTGCAAACTCTAGCGAAATCTCTTGGGGAAACCAAAGATAGGTATGCTTTTTGCACATAGTCCAAGAATGTATCGTGGTGAGACCCAACTCTACTATAGAGAACAATCTTCTCCGATAGTAAGCTTAAATTCTACGGAAGAACAACAGAATTTTTACAGGACAGTTACAAAGCTAAGCGTATCAAATTTGCCTAAGCCCTTCAACTTAGTTGGTTCTTGCAACGGTTTGATATGTTACAAAACTTCGAATCCGCGGTTATTCGATTATGTTATCTATATTTCCAATCCAATCACTGGTGAACGTATTCATCTTCCCAATTCGCGGCGGAGATGTATTGAGTCTAAATGTTTTCGTCCTCACAATTCACAGTGGGGATGTAATGAGTTTGTTGGATTCGGTTATTGTCTTTCCACCAAGAAGTACAAGGTTGTTACCATTGATAAGCTGAGTAAAGACAAGATTCGCCAAAGAGTCTATACTGTTGGTGATGGGAACTGGTGGAGGGAACGAGAACTTACATGGGATACAAAGATGTTTACCGGTTGTCAGCCATTAGGCGTTTTTGCTAATGGGGCTCTTCATTGGTTAAATGAAAGAAGTAATCGTGAGATTGTAGTCTTTGATTTAAAAGATTATACCCTTCGGCTTCTCCCATCTCCACCTGGTCATATTCATTCCGGCTCCTATAAGAACGTTCATCTCTGTTCGCTTGAAGGGAATCTATGTATTTTTTACATAAAACATAGTGGACTGGTGGATATATGGGTATTCAGGAAGAACAGCTTCCGTTCGAAAGAGCATACCTACTTTAACTCGTTTACTTGGACAAAGGGGCTCACCAGAAAATGGGATTCAGAGACTGAAACTCCCTTATCGCGCAATGATAGTGAAATTCTGCTATGGGAATGTGAGAATGGCGTTCTCTCTTGTTACGACCCTACAACTTTTAAGAAACTATGGCATGCTAAAGCTCCAGAAGGGGATGTTGAAGCAATTCCTCATATGAATAGCCTTGTTTCTCTGAAAAATCTCGGCGAAAACCTAGTTGATTGTTAACATGCATTACGTGTGCCTGGAAAGTTAGCTTGCACAATTAAAGATGAGTGTTTAATTCCATCCCAGAAGTCTACAATACTTTTGAAATATTGTTATTTATTTTATGTTTTTTTCCATTTACTACTTAGAATGCCATCGTGTTATCTAAAGCTTGAGATCATATCTGAGTAGAAAATTCCATTTACTACTTAGAATGCATCACTGGAATTTATTATGGGATCTGGTGAACAATATCTGAGCCACACCAGAGCAACGGACAAGTATACCGCAGGCACCCGCGTTCAAAACAATTCAAGTTTAATTCTTGGATTAGCTAATAATTCATGTTGTTAGGTCACATGTTTTGGTCAACTGACCTCAAATCAAGATCTGGATGTCGTACTCCATCGAATGAGGAACCATTTGAGTGAAAATTGGTGTCAATCATAGAAAAGGGGTTGAGATGATTTGGTTGACAATAATACAAGCTGTTCAGTCTAACAAAGAAAATTTTAACCACTTCCAAATTGATACTCTCTTCTTGTTTAATTGTAACTCCCACTTACGTTACAAAGAGATAACTTCTGCAAATAACAAGTAGAGATATGGATTACAACAAGAAGAGTAGAAAATAAAACCCATAATTCTCATTAGAAAAAACAATTACCAGCAGCTTACATATTTTCTTGAAATGAAAAGAACTTCCCCAATTACTTTACCAGACATTTTTTTGTTTTTGTTTTTGTTTTTATAAAGTAAGTGGGAGTTACATTAGCAAAATCGTTCAAACACACAAAAAAAAAGATATCTTCTCCATCCACAGATTTGATTCTGCCTTGTAGAGTTGAAATGGGTACTTCCAGAGTAACGTCCCAAACTCCTTTAAGAGAAAGCAATGAATAAACACAAAAATCATAAATAGAGAAAATAAAATCAATTTTTGAGAGGAGAAATCATTATGATAAAACATTGCGTTTGTAGTTTGTGATAATGAGTAAACAACCCAGTCGACCATGATCTTCTTCTTCATCTTCTGTATGAGATGATAGACAGATCTGTTTTTGTTCCTCTACGGAGATAATAATAAGGGAGGCGGCACAAATGGATAGAGTGACAGAAGAACACTACTACATCTTATAAAGTTTATTAGGTTTTAGTTTTGAGCGGTGAATTATTTCATCCAACGGCTATTCGATATACGGCCATACACCTCGACGGTTTTAGAGAGTTGGGTGTTACCGATGGAGCTGGGCTGGTGTGTGTTGTGACTTGTGAGTTCGGCGTTACAGCTACCAAGCACCTTTCCGAAGGCCGCTCTTCCATTAGGAGTTGCTGTTCCCAAAAAATCCTAGTATAAATTTTTAAGTAAGATAAATTTTACTAGAGGTTTTCTAAGTATCACTTGAAAATTAATTTTTTCCAGAAGCAGAAATAATTTTGAGAAGTCATGAGCAATTCTCTATTTATTTATTTTATTTTTTATTTCTTTTTGCTAAACAAGTTACGAATTTTGTTGTATTTTCCTCCGCGTGCGTGAATCTACTCTTTTTGCTCAATTTTCATTTTTTTCACTCAATCTCTAAAATTATTACGGGAAACCGAAAATATTACGGATTGGTTGTGCCTATTGTTTTATTCCAAAAATCCCATCCGCACACAACCCAGTTGCGAACGGTTCGAGCAACCATCCGCAAAAATGCGGTTGGTCCCGGTTAAATCCGCGGAATACGAGCCAAATCTGCATCCGGCTCATATCAACCGTTGATTCGCGGATGTCAAATCTGCGAGTGATTGGGCCGGACAAATTGCCATTTGTTGTATTCGAGAGTTACTAATCTTAATTATTAGTAACAACGTGCTTTATTACGCTTGGTTCCATCAGGCGGAGAAATTTATATACTCATGGTTATGGGACTAACACAGCAGCTCGTCCGGCCCATAAAACTTGCGGATTGGGTTTCACCCGCAATTTTGCTAACGGATACAGGTGAAACCCGCGGTTCCGGACTTTTTGCTCACCCCTAATTTTTATACTTAGCCCAATTAATCAATGCATAAACTAATTAGCCCATTTGATTTCATAGAGCAAACGGCAATAGCAGCCCACTTGAGAAATACTATTGAATGAAAATCTTAAGCTTATTACCAAGCCTACTACCATTACTAAGATTTTACTCGGACATCTTAACCTCATACTTTTTCCCGTCTAAAAAATTTTCAGCTGGTTCCGTCCCTGCACCAAATGAAACAGCACACTAGATGTCGGTTCAACAGATCCCAAAAGAACGTTTCAACTTCCACAGGTCCTAGCACCCTCATTGATAGTGAGGGAACTTTGTTTAGGCATTTCTTGAATAATTTCATTTGTAAGTTGTAATAACTGTAAATTTATATCATTACTATCCTTTTTTTTTTTACCTACTGTAATATCGTCTAAATTGTATCTAGACTTGTGGTTCCATTAAGCAATGCATTGAGACTCATTAAGAAAACAAGCAATTAACTGCTGCAAATTACAATTGATCTTCATATATCATGGTTTTTCTTTACGTAAATTAATAACAAGTAGTCAACTGATACAAAATTGAAGTACCCATTACATTTCATGGTAAATAAAATCATCTACTAATGCATTCCACAATTGATCGACATACTACCCAGACGAAAAATTGCACACGCTATGAATGGAGACATTATAAGGTGACAAACCTGCCCCGAATCAGAACATAAGTTACATATCAATTTTCTGAGAGGAAATATCATCATGCTGTTTTGTTTTGTTGATACTTTTGAAAAATCGGCCATGATTTTGTTTCTGTTTGCATCGATGGATCTAGATCTATAGATGAGAGCTCTGTTAAGCTGATGATTGATTTTTAGGGTGAGAGGCTTTGGATTCTCTTTTTCTCTTATACACAGATGGGATGGGGGAGGAAAAGAGGGAGACAACTATTCTTCTTATAAGGTTTTGAGATTCCCTGCTTAGATTAGGGTTTATTTTTGATCGTTGGCTTGGTTTTTTTTACTATTTAATCAAGGGATGATGCGTTGCTGCCCTTGGGTAGCTGACCGGCATATGTATTGATAAACGGTTACGATGGTGTGATAATACATCAGGTAGATTTAAAGGTTGGATGTTGTATTCGTTTTGGGACACATATCTGAAATCTGAATTGATGACGGTTTGAGTTGTTTTTATATGGTTTTGGCTCCTCACTCACCTATTCCGTTTCTTCGACTCGCGTTAACTCGTTCCCACCCTCTACCTCTCCGAGATGAATCTCGTCAGGTTTTGATGAAGTTGATTAAACGAGACTGTTTCAATTAGACTCATTCTGTATTCGGCTCACGTGGGATAGAGTAAAGGTAACTTGGTGCGGACAGAATGAGTCTAATTGAGTCTAATTGAAACAGTCTAGGGCACATGAGTTCGATCGGCTTTTAAACCTGACGAGATTCATCTCGGATAGAGTAAAGGTAACTTGCCGGAAGACTAGTTCGATCGGCTTTTAAAGAGAAATTATTTGTAACTTTTAGCCCATTTATAATTAGCTAGGATTATCCCGGAAGAAAAATGAAGCTGTTGAGTGACATTGTACTAGTTCGGAATGATAATTAGCAAAGTGTTGGGCAAAATAATCCATCCAAAATGAACAGTTCAACAGGTCCCAACACCCACATTGATAGTAAGGAAACTTCATTAAGAAATTCAGTTTATTAAGAAGTTAATTAGTTGATTTTGGACTTGCATAGGATAAGAGTGAAAAATCTTCACCAAAACTATGATCTTCATGTTCAGTTACCTTAATTAAAGAAATATAAGGAATGTAAATGGTACAAAGTACAATTACAGCTGATTATGGCATAGTAAATTCATATCATTACTATCCATTTTTTACCGCTGTAATATCCAGTTACATTTGTAATTAGTTGTAAATGCATTTTAGACTCTGCTTCTTCCCCCAAGTTTTTATCTCAATCTGTTCATAATCATATGCAGATCTAATTAGCTGCTGCAAATAACAATCAATCTTCTTATATTACGACTGCTTTTAACATACAAACTGAATAACTGATACAAAAATTAACAAATTAATACACAAATTAAGGAGCCATGATATTTTTTGGTAAATAAATTCATCATCTAACACATTTCATAATTTCTTGTTACAACATACTACCCTACGAATAATTTTTTGATAAATCAAATGACAATTATCTAGGGCACATGAGTTCTTACTTACATTAAGTTTCTAAGAACTAGTCTTCTTACATTATTATTAGTCCTGCTTTTTTCATACACAAACTTAAGGAAATAGAAAACTAGCTTACTTTAAGATTTTCTAAAAGATATGCACTTAAACATGTCATGGTGCGTAAAAAATCCGAAACCATCTAATTGTATCTTTTTCTGTATCTATAGGTCTAAAAATCGTGGTTTGGCATGATCTATCTATAAAAATTGTTCCAAGACTGTATGTGCAACTGAGAAATCTTGGCTAATTTATTAAACAATATCAATAGCAATCGCACTAATCCATCGAGCCTAATTGAATCAACACCATTGCTCGTTCATGTTTTTGTAAATGGCTATGATGTTGGTTAATAACAACTTCGTTTTTAAGTGGCTATAAGTTTTAAGTGCTTTCTCAGCACTTTCTTGAATGAATTTTATCTTTTCCAAAAAAAAAAAAACAACTTCGTTTTTCAGTAGATCTGATTATAGAAAACAACATTAGTTAATACAAATAGAAATCTAGCTAACATGTGTTAACTAATAATACAAAAATTAACTCTTTTCACGGAGAAAATAATAAAAATGGATCTTTGGTTATGCTAAAAGACAACCTTTCCGTGTCATCAAACATCTCTAAGTGATTTGAGAACATCTTATCTTAATGTTTTGAGAGGAAATATCATTGTGCTGACAAGTTGTTGATGAAGAATTTTCCGTGAAGAAATTGGTGTGATGTTTATGTTTCAAGTTATGGATCATAGATTTATAGAT
Organism: Papaver armeniacum; assembly: GCA_023531295.1. Taxonomy (NCBI): domain Eukaryota; kingdom Viridiplantae; phylum Streptophyta; class Magnoliopsida; order Ranunculales; family Papaveraceae; genus Papaver; species Papaver armeniacum. Next base: position 719,747 of record JAJJWW010001357.1, read on the forward strand.
ATGTTTGGTTGTTGAATCTCACAGGGTAAAGGGGGTTTGGACTTTGGATTTGGGTGGAAAATAAAACTGAGGGGCAACTTCTCTACTTATATGGCTCTGAGGTTGCATTTTAGTCTAGGGTTTCATTGTAATCGTTGATTGACTTTTATGATCTAACGGATAATATATATCTTATGACCTAACGTACGTATGTATGACCACCAACAGTGGTAACTTCTACTTGTGGTAGCCAAAGAGATACTAGATGGAGTGGTGGGGAATTTGAGCTGGGATTATCATGTCGTTGCATCTAACCTCGAATTAAGATCTTTAGCATTAGACTCCAATGAATTATCATTGAATCTGGATATATGAGTCCATTTGAGCGAAATTTTGTTCCACACAGAAATGGACATTTTTGAAATGATAAATTTTGATTTTGGTTGTGACAATACAGATTACATAGTCGAAAGTAAAAGAATTCTTTAACCACTTCATTTTGAATACATTACAAAGAGATAACTTCTGTAATAACAAGTAGAGACATGGATTACATATATAAAACAAGCAACAGTAGAAATAAAAAACATATAGTTCTCATTACAAATTTTCTTGAAACAGAAACAACTTCCACCAAACACCCTATTGTTTCGTTCCTTCCATGTGTTTCAAATCAAAGCATAGAGATATATATTCATACTTCTTTGTAGCATCCTCTCAATACATTCCAACCCCATGCTTCAAACAGCTTAAAAATGAAGGGGTTAATACTCAACCCTTCATTTTGAATCTCAGATACATTACAAAAGTCAAAGAGATATCTTCTATAATTAGAAATTAAAAAACATAATTCTCATTATAAAAAACAATTACATCTTACATAATTTCAGTCAAAAGAACTTCACCGAAGTTAGCAGACATTTTTTTTTCTTCACATTGGCATCTACATATTTCATTATTCCTAGTAAAGTTCAAAACGGGTCTCCTGGACTACAGGGCTGACACTAGGACAATGAACCTTTGAATAAGTCGAAAAAATCCACTCATAGGAAGAGAATTTAATTTTTGAGAGGAAAAATCATTGTGAGAAAACATCTCGTTTGTGGTTTGTGATGATGAATAAACAATCGAGTCGCCAAAGATCTTCTTGTATTTCAACGAGGTTTCTGCATGAGATGATTATAGATCTGTTTTGTTGGATGTCTAGGGTTTTTGTTTCTCTACAGAGATAAGGAACAAGGAAGGATGCGCAAATGAACAGAAAGGAGAACAGAAAAACAATATATCCTATAAAGTTTAGGGTTTGGTTTTAATGGTTAAATTATTTCATCTAACGCTATTCATAACCTATCAGTACTGACCAATATATGGCTCGGCATGTGTGTGTTTTGAGCTCGGCGTCAAAGTCTAGCTATGGAGTATTTGCATAATCCTAAAAGTCTAGTTGCCAACTTAAAAAGTCGGAATTTAAGTTGGCAACTAGAGATTTGATAGTTAAAAACTACCTTCTTTTTTTTTTTTTTTTGTGAAGCTACAAGCAAAGTAGTTTCCACTTATAAGATGTAGAAAGACTTCAACTTGCAGGCTATTTTCATCAATTGTTCCAACATTTCTAATCTACTCCATTATCCAATTTGAGGTGTTAGATAGTAATCTCAGGTATTATTAGGTTCAAATCCTAAAATCATCAAATTCTTGACTTGAAGTCAGTCCTAACAGGATTTCAAAAGTAACTGCTCCAATTTGAGCAACAACAAAAAAATGCAATACATGGTTTTAGTGATGTACTTGCGAAAAATGTACCCTGAGACAAAATTCAAAGTGGCCTAGTTAGAAGACAAATCTAAACAAATAGATTAAACTCCATGCACTTCACAATAGTAATAGAGAATCCTCTTAGGGCAGAAAAATACCTTGAAGGAGTACATTGTAAAACTCTTTCTCTAGAGTAATAAAATTAATGTTTCTATTGCAATATTTTTGTGTAGTGTTTCTACTCCCGACCCCGTAGCAATTTTCTATCCAACACATTGGGTCCAAAAATTAATAAGTGGTATCACAGCTAGAACGTAAAAAGATAAACAATGTTTTCGGTGATGAATGGAAGGGTTTCGATGAAAGGGTAACGCAGTATTATCATTAGATCCTAATATTGATTGAAGAAATAAAGCTATGTTTATTGAGATAAAGAATCAACTCAATGGAACAAAGCAGTCAAGAACTCAAGAAGGCGAGATTGTGAAAACTGATGCTAAGTAAGTAAAATAAGTCGCCATCATTACAAGTTGTGCAAGACTTACTCTAAAAGTGAAGCAGCAAAAGAAGACCCGATTCTAAGTATTTTTTCAAGAATCATCACGGAAACAAGCTTTTGTTTTTCTCCTAATTATTGTATTTTAAGTGACTGTGGTATCAGTTTCTTAGTAACCCATTATGACCACCACTTCATTTACTTTCTTTTTTTTCTCGTCTCCACCACTTCATTTACTGAAAGTGTAAAAGTTTGCATAATATGATAGTTGAATTGCCCCTCCGGCACTCCCACTTTGTTCATACTCATTGCAATTCTTCCGGATTAAAACTTTAATAACTTCATTTTTTTTTAGTAAATCTTAATAAGAGATGCAAAAATTAACGCTTAAAAGATATTTCCCAAAAGAAATACACTTGAACACTTCATGGTAAAAATCCATCCAATCGATCTAAAATCCCTCTAATTGATCTTAAATATTACAAATCTTTAACCACTTCCAATTCAATTCTCAACCACTCCATTTTATATCTCTTTCTGTTTCTATATGTCTAAAAATGTTCCAAGACTGTATGTGAAAGTGCAAAATCTAGGCTAAGTAACTAAACAATATCAATAGCAATCGCACTAATCCATGGTGCCGAATTAAATCCACAACAATACTGGTTTATGTTTTCCAATATAGCTATGATCTTGGTTAACAACAACCTCATTTTTCAGTAGGTCTGATTATAAAAAACAACATTGGTAAACGCAAACAACATGTAAATGAACACAGACTGTAATGATCTGTTATACGAAAAAATGTGTTAACTAATACAAAAATTAACTCTTCACTGAGTAATACAAAAAAAAAAAAAAAAAAGGAGCTTTCCCCATGCTAAAAAAACAAGTCTCTCAAAACATCTAACTGGTGATCTGAAATTGTTTGGTGACCCGAACGTTATCGATCTGAAATTGTGGAATAATGCCGTCAGATCTTAATGTTTTGAGAGGAAATATCATTATGCTGACAAGTAGTTGATGAAGAATTTGTTGTAATGTTTTTGTTTTCATTAATGGATCATAGATCTATTGGCTGTTGAATCTTAGATTTAGGAGGGTCTGGACGTTGGATTCTTTGTTTCTCTACACACAGATTAGATTTGGGTGGAACTGAGAGGAGAACTGAGGGACAACATTTCAACTTATATAGTCTGGTGTTTAGTTTAGGGTTTAATTGTGATCGTTGATTTACTTTTAGTTTATCATCTAACGGATAATACATATCTCATGAGTTACGACCGACCGTATTTGCTAGCCACAACCGTGTGAAACATTCGCAGTATAGTAGGTCATACGGTGGAATCGGAGATTGAGAAAAGCCTGAAATATCTAGTTAATGGCTTCTAAGTAACTTTTTTTTACTATTATTTTCCAAACCATTTTCCAATGTTCCGTGGAAGAGAGCTTGGATTCCGTAAGAAAGCAAGAAAATCGTATCTAACTATAAATGTTAGAACATACTAATCGAAATTGCATTATGCGTCAATCTAATCTGGTAAATGATAAAAATTCAAAGCTATCTTACCAATCTAGTATCTAATTGTTTGTGTTGCCAATCATTTTTGTTAAGTTTTGGACGCAATCTGAAGTCCATAAAATTATGAGAAAGTTTATAAAATTCTTTGTGTTAACATGTTTGGAAGATTCTACTCATTAATATTGTAAGGTGCAATTGGATGAGAAGTGGTTTATCAAAATTAGAATAACAATACAGAATATTAACCGCATTTGAGCTGGGATTACCTAATCATTCATGTTGTTGGTCACATGTTTAGGTCAGCTAACCTCGAATCAAGGTCTCTTCATTTATTGGGGAAAGTGGTTCCACACGAAAAATGATTCCAAAATCGATGGGAAAAAGGAAGCTACAAATTTAAAATGATAAATTTTGATGGGGATTTTAATAAAGTGCCACACTTTCAATTTCATGTTTAAGAAAGTGCCACGCTTTTTTCTAATTTATTTAATGCCACACATTTGACCTTTTCCATCCAGTTTTTTTCCGCACATCCGTTAGTGCATAGGTGGCGCTTATCCAAGCCTTAGTAAAAGACATCCATGCCCTCAAAGCATCTCACTATAGCCGAGTTAAATCAAGTCATCGTAACGAGTCATTCCGAGTTAAGTCGTGAGTCGAGCATCAACACTCATTCATACTCCGCAATATCCCCAGCAGTAACATAAGCCTCAACTCCACCTACAACAAAGATAATAGCACCACCAACAAACACCAAAATCTTCAACCGAACTACAAGCTCATTGCAAGAGAACACAACTCCAACCATTCTCACCATCAGAATAACAACATCTTCATCTCAATACCACCTCAATCCATAGCCCGCACTTCATCTGCAATACTTGTATCTTCTCGCCTTCAAGATCCATTCTTCTCTTGCTAAAATCATTTGATGTAGCACCACCCACTACTCAAAACAAAGATCCACCGCAACCTGTCACCCAGCTACCAACTTTTCCTTTTCATTGCATTATCTTTACAACCCATAACAGCAACATCAATATACACTGTGATAACCATCACCATTTAGAAATATCTGCTCATGTAGTTTGTACCTACCCTAGACATTCATCTAAACAGTTCCATACACCTTGTAATAACATCATTCACTTGCAATGCTGCCAACATTAGACTTGCAGCTCAACTTTATTTCAAAGCACGGTACCAACACAAGCTAACTGCAGCAATTCCTGTAACTCCAATTTTATATCAGACTCATAGTTGTAGTTATGAATCTCCTTGTAATCCAAGGCAACCCACTTAGTACAACCCATTTCAGTTTTACCTCATACCACCTATAATCGCCATCACCGATTCAACCATACAACCCAAATTTGCAGGAACAATCATTCATCTATACTTTCACCCGTTGCTTTATTCTTTCATTTATCCAACATCTAGTAAATGCATCTTATCCCTGCAATGATTCAATCTAATAGAAACACATTCAACTTCTATGTGGAGCTCTAAATTCTTCTCTGCAACCCATAATTACCTACAACAATTACCTAAACTCTATAACTCATCACAGTAACAGAAATTCAATTCAATTGATTGAAGAAATTACCTCAGACCCAAACTCTAACCTCTTACAATTAACCAATCTTCACTGCTAGCTCAGTTCAGCTTCAATCAACACCAAATACCCATCTCAAATCCTTCCCTGAGTTCTTATCATGAAACCCTATATTTTCACCCAAAATGAGATTCGATCACTAAATCCTTCTCTTGCTCGTAACAGAAAAAAACCCATCATCAATTGATCGATTCTGTCATCAATTTCTCCCAAACCCAAAATTAGTGTTTGGTACCTAATTTTGAATCTCATTGATTTCACTTTTCTTCAATCAGAATAGAATCCTAACCAATTCATAACTCCACAATTCTATCTCCTTCACCATTCATGCAGTTCACCAACTAATTCCCTTTATTCAATTTTCATTTTCAAATCCAGTAAACCTAACTAAGTCTTTTATTTACTTTTCGTTTGAGTTTGAATCAATCGTACACAATCCTCACCACCCGCAATCATTCCTTAATGTTCCTCTAATATTTTCCGATCTCAAAACCTCAAAATTATCTCTCAGAATCGCGAGAAATGAAGAACAGGGGAGATGAGGAGAAGAGAGAGGACGAAGAAGAGAAAATAAAATCTCGGCCGAGTTTGGATAAAACCAAAGCATAAGGAAATTCACAAGGTTAGTTAGGTAATCATGCTATATTTTTTGACTTTTTCTACAAATTACCAAAGGGAGAGATGGTTTCAGATGTACGATCAACAAAACCTCAAAATGACCGAGTTCAGCACCAAGTGAATTAGTACTAATTTTATTTGTCAATTATAATCTATTACTACTGCTAGGTCTATAATCCATGGACAACACGAATCACACGATTGATGTCACCTTTACTACTAAATACGGCGAGTATGCAAAACAAAATCCGCTAGTGATTTCCCTTGATCATAAGGACATTGATTTTTCCTACGAACTCAAATTTCCAACACTTGCAAGTGAATGCTCGAGATTCGCTCCATCACCATGAACTGTGTGTTTTCACATGCGTTTGTGAACTAATCTTTTTTATGCATCGTCGTTTATGTACAGTTGAAATATTCATCGAGCATGTGAAGGGTAAACTTTTCCGAGTCAAGACTCATTATAAGAATCGGTCTAGTGAGTCAAATACGGTTTTCGTTCTCCTCGGATCCATTTTTGCTCTCCCTTTAACAAAAATCATCCAAAAAAACACAATGTTTCGGACAATTATAAATCATAATCAATAATTTAATCTAAAAATTAAGGCTGTTTAGCCATTATGAAAATATTTCATATAAGGGGTTTTTAGATTTACTTATGGGTGACCCTTTTTGTCCTATTAGGTGACGCCCCTCTATTGGAATGTGACGCCCCAATAATAACCTTCTTTTTTTTTGAAGCAATCATTTAGTAGATTAACAATCGGAACCAAATTATTCACCACTTACATATTGTTTAAAGTGTTGGAGATTAAGAAATCCTCTTAAATAAAATACTTTTGAAAAATTATACCGATCTTATAAATCAATAAGTAGTTCATTACATTACATGTATCAAGTACTATTGGTAGTTAATCGAAACATCACACTTTCTATGGAGTTGTATCAATATCCGATATTGGAGACACTAAAAAAATTAAACTTGAGTTGTATCAATATCTGATATTCAAATCATGGCTGATTGTTTCATAGCATAATGATATCTTCTCTCAAAATTTAAACTTGAATTATTTTGAACGTGGGTGCCTGCGGTATACTTCAAACCTGTTGTCAACATCTTTGAACCAGCAAGATGGAGCTTCTCCAAATCTCCGTTGCTCTGGTGTGGCTCAGATATTGTTCACCAGATCTCATAATAAATTCCATAGATGCATTTTCTGTTATGAAATCGAGAAGCTCCATGACATGTTTTTAAAGAATTAATTTTAGATCTAAGTGTAGTAGGCAGTGTAGCACATCCTTTGTTGGTAAACTGCAATTGGACTCCCAAGTCCCAACCCAATAGCAAATCTTATGATGTAAGTGCAGCTCTTGCTGCAATATGTGATTGTCCATTAAAGAAAACATATTAGAGAGAATCAATCTTGAGTACAAAGAATAGTTAACGAGTTTAAAGAGAGATGCTGAAGGCAAGGAACAAAAACTAGCAGAGCAACGGATTGTTGAAAATATGCGTCTCACTAAGTTTCTTGAACAGAAGAGCTGTACGTATCCAGCCCCAGTGAGCCCATTCTTTGTAACCAATCAATGTAATATCATCAAAAGGTTTCCCAATTGAATCCTTTCCGTGTCATTTGAGTATTTCCCCTCTTGGTGTTGCTATACAATTTAACAACTTATCCAAGTACCGTTTTTCGTCAAGCATGAACTATGATCTCCAGCTTTAGATAACACGATGGCATTCTTCTAAGCAGTAAATGGAAAAAAACATAAAATAAAGAACAATATTTCAAAAATATTGTAGACCTCTCGGATGGAATTAAACACTTATCATTCATTGTGCAATAACTTTCCAGGCACACATGTTAACAATCAACTAGGTTTTCTCCGAGATTTTTCAGAGAAACAAGGCTATTCATACGAGGAATTGCTTCAACATCCCCTGGTGGACCTTTAGCATGCCATAGTTTCTTAAAAGTTGTAGGGTCGTAACAAGAGAGAACACCATTCTCACATTCCCATAGCAGAATTTCACTATCATTGCGCGATAAGGGAGTTTCAGTCTCTGAATCCCATTTTCTGCTGAGCCCCTTTGTCCAAGTAAACGAGTTAAAGTAGGCATGCTCTTTCAAACGGAAGTTGTTCTTCCTGAATACCCATATATCCACCAGTCCACTATGTTTTATGTAACAAAGACATAGATTCCCTTCAAGCGACCAGAGATGAACATTCATATAGGAACCAGAATGAATATGACCAGGTGGAGAAGGGAGAAATCGAAGGGTGTCATCTGTTAATTCGAAGACTAGAATATCAGGATTACTTCTTTTACTTAACCAATGAAGAGCCCCGCCCATTAGCAAAAACGCCTAATGGCTGACAACCAGTAAACATCTTTGTATCACATCAATCATCAATAATGTTATTAGTAGTTATAATTTCTTTTTGCTATAAATCTATAAATATGTCGCAATGAGGAACAATTAAAAATACGGTAAACAGTCCCCATGGGACATAAAAACAGATATGCTCGGAAAAGTTTCTCGCGTGTGGACATAAAAAAGAATTAAATTTCTTAGCAGCAGCAACAACAACAATAATAACAAGTCCATTTCCTAGTACTTTTTTGATGTTTCTTAGCAGTTAGCAATTGTTCAGTTCCACCTCTAACAAATGAATTAGCTCTAGCAACATGACTTTGAATATCATCTAATTGTTCGCCTTGTACTTCAACTAATACAGCCATATCTAAAAACACTTGATGTAAATCATGTAATCCCTTTTCAACTTCCTTGACAGCATCATGTCTTTCTTGAATTTCACTTATAGTATCTAAAACTCTTTCTCTTCCTTGTTCCTGAATCGCTTTCTGTAAAAACGATTCACTTTCCCCGGTCGAAATTAAGTTTTCAACAATTGAATCAGCTGGATTTTCTCCAGTAACCGTGTAATATATTCTCTTAACTGTATCTTTATACTCTGATGAGATCTTTTCACGAAGAGAATTGAAATTATTCATTGAATCTATGAGTTTTTTGCGGAGTCCGTTGACAACTGATGTTCTTGTACGATCTGATGAACTTCCTGGTCCGCAACCTGGAAAGCTTCGATTGGATGCGTTTGCTCGATCTAATGCTTCTAATCGAACTTTAATGAGTTTAGCTTTTTTTAAAGCTAATGAAATATCTGAATCCGTACGAGATCTTATTTCTTTGATTGATTTAGCATTATGACTTGTTTTGCTTTCTTCATTTGCATCTGAAAGTTTTTGATGTGTTCTTTCAACTACTTTTAATTCATCTTTAACACTTTCAACATCTTCAAAGAATTTGTCTAGGTTTACATGTACACCAACCACTGTTCTTCTTCCTCCCATCTGTATATTTCCACCACCACCACCACCTTGTTCAACATCATCGCTTCTGAATCTAGCAAACGATCCTACCAATTCATTCATCTTCTTATCTTGAATACAAAAATCAGACTATAATTCGATTGCTCTGGTTAATTCTAGAGAGAGAAAGGAGAGTTGACAGTGGAAAGCCGCGGTTTTGGGCCGGCTATGTAGGCAATGAATGATCAAACCAAGTCTTCTTACAAGAACTTTTCTCATTGTTTCCTTGGCACTTTCTCAATGGCTGTGTCCCTACGTTTTGGAAGACATTCTCTTCACCGGCGACTTTCCATTTTGATTCCTAAATGAGTCCCAGAAGAAGATTTCAAGTGGTATGGGCTGGGGACCAACTTTTACTAGATGATGAAGCTAAGCAATCAGTGTTGGAGATCTGTCTATACAGACGAGGTTGTCGATAGTGCTGGAGTTTAACCACTTTAACCATAATACCGTGTTAAACACTCCAAACTTGTGGTTTTGAGTAGGCTCCAATTGATAAAATTCATCATTGGTTCGATTAAGGTGAATACACAACTTCGCACCACCCATTTCCATGCTAGAACGACGACTGTAAGGACCGAGTAAATATATTAGCCGTCATGTGATGAGGTGCTCGATAAGATCATTTTAACATATAGAAACCAATGAATTATAATAAAAAATTATGAAAAGACACAGCGTGAGTAGTTAATGAATTCTAAATATTTTAAACATTATTCCTCGATTAAGCGTATAGAGAAATTGTCTAGTATGACGGTTACTGACTTGGTTATATAATTAATTTTCATAGGAGATTAAGTCATTTGATAGTTGCAATATTTATTTATTTATTTTTCTTTTTTTTTGGCCCCAACTTGCTATTGATCTGGCCTTCAAAATGACTTGTTCTGTATGAAGAAGTGTTATTTGGTTCTGAGTCCAAAATGCAAAAGAGACAGAGGGAACCCGAACATCCTTTTCAATAAAAGTAAAGCTTCACAACCAGTGTAGTTAATATCGGATTTTGGTTTATCTCGGTCGGGATCGAGACACTCGTACAATTTTGTATCGGGTTTCAAATTTCGGTGCAATATCGGTTTTAAATTTTATATCTATAACTTTTTATAGGAAACATCTTACCCAGAACTCATCAGTTAACAATAATCACTACCAATTCAGTAAATCTATTTACTTTGTAATACTTTGGATAAACTAATTGTGTAACAATGATCACTACCAATCAGTCACGGAAGTGGCTGATTTTTTTTATTTTTTTCATGTTGACCGCTCTCCACAATCATCTCAAACTTAGCCTCCATTATCTCCACCTTAGGGTTGATCTACGTGCATAAGTATATCGAGACAAAAGTGTGTGAAATGGGTTTGGACCTTTTGACTTTTCTTCTTTATTTCCTGAACCTTATACAGAGATCAACCTCTTCTCCTCTTGAGGTTCTCTTAATATTTTTTCATACATTTCATACTCATAGTAAAACGAAACTCTGCCCGAGTTTGGAGAGTGCGAATTCGTGCACACTTCTTAACGAGTGTATATTTCACATTTCAATCTCTATCCTTGATTTAATTTAGGGAGTTATGTAACGAGGATCGTGATTCTAAGCATGTTAAATAATCAACCAATCATAAATTAATGTGAAATATACACTCGTTAGAGGAGTGTGAACATATTTGGACTCGAGTTTGGACGAGATAGCCCGAGTCAAAGCGAGATTCTCGTCGAATTTTGTCTCGCCGAAATTGTTAAAACCGTCGAGACCGAATAATCGCCGGAATCTCTACTGAGATTGCCAAATTTACCACACTGGATGAGGCGTGTCACCGTAGGACGTCGGCCACCAAGCCCTCCTTCGGTTAAAGGAGAGTATGAATGTGATTGGGGTAGAAGTGCGGTGAAAGACCTCACAATAGGGGTAAAATTTGTTCAAAATTGTAATCAGTCCCTCAAGTGAGAGCTACTCTAGTGGGTATAGGTAAATCAGTTGATTTGTTGTGACAAGTGGATAAACAAACCAAGTTTTGGATAATGGGATCGAGGCATAATGGGACGATCGTGCTAGTTCCAGCATGATCCAAGACTCGTCTCAAGTTGAGGCGAGACTCGTCTCATGTAGGACGGTCATCCTAAGTTGGGACGACAATGTTTGAATTACAACGGTTGTTACCCCTACAAATAATCACACATTTCAAACGTTCAACTCACGCCAATTCAATCTTCTCTTAAAATGCCTCATAAAGCTATTCCATTTGTGAAGCCAAACTTTAAGCTACTGAAAATATGATATGTAGTTGTTTATGGGTAAAAATCGTTTCCGCCGATTTCGGTAAATTCGGTAGGTGAGTGAGAAACTGGTTTAAACCCTAAACAAATGTGCTGCACGTGAGCACTTTCTAGATTCGAGAGATCAATCTGTACAAGTCCTACCTAAACCAAGAAATGGCCGTTCAGGACTTGCTTCGGTCACAAAATGGAGGAGAAGAGTTGATTTGGGGAGGGAAGCAAAGAAAGGTGTTGAGACCGTAATAGTGCGGGAGAGTAGTGTCTCGACTTGTATCGAAAGTGAAAGCTTAGGAAGCTTGCAAGAGATGAAAGCTTTTTGGAGAGCTTGCAAAGTTGCCTTTTCCCGAGAGTGTTGTATTTTCTCCCGACCGAGACTTCTTGTCTCGATGGAAATAGGTAAGACCTATTTATACAAGTCGAGGCCGAAACGCACTCGGCCTCACGAAGGAAGATAGTAAAGGGTGAAATAATGGGAGGAGGTGGTAACCGCAAGGTGTTTATGGGTGAAAACGTTTTCACCATTATTTCCTCATTTATTTGACCGCTTTATTCCTATTCACGCTTTATTAATGTGAGCGTAGTGTACGCTCCCATGTTTGTGACCGCCAAACCAAAACCCTAGAAAGCATCCCCAGTTTGTGTTGATGTCTCGAGTGTTGGTTGCACCTTGAGTGCAAGTGGCGCCAGGGAGGCGCGTGTGGCATGTGCCACGGCATGTGCGGAATGCCTTTGTTGTGGGTTGCACCTTGAGTGCAAGTGGCAACGCCAGAGCTGCTAGTGGCATTTGTGGAATGTGCCAATGGCATGTGCGAAATGCTTTGGTGGTAGGTTGTACGTTGAGTGTAAGTGGCAATGCCAGAGATGCTAGTGGCGTGTATGGCAAGTGCCAATGGCGTGTGCGGAATGCCTTGATGGTAGGTTGCACGGTTTGCAAGTTAGGCTACTAGCGTGCGTGTGTCGATGGCACGCATGGCCATTAGGGCTATGTCCTGATAAGAAAAGCTACCAGCGATGCATGTTGGCATGTGCCAATGGCGGAAAAGCTACCAAATGAGCGTGTTGGCATGTGCCAATGGCATGCATGGCCAATTTGGGTCGCGTCCTGGTAGGAAAAGCTACCAGCGAGCGTGTTGGCATGTGCCAATGGCATGCGTGGCCAATTTGGGTCGCGTTGTGGTAGGAAAAGCTACCAACGAGCGTATTGGCATGTGCCAATGGCATGCGTGGCCAATTTGGGTTGCGCCCTGGTAGGAAAAGCTACCAGAGAGCGTGTTGGCATGTGCCAATGGCATGTGTGGCCAATTTGGGTATCGCCCTGGTAGAAAAAGCTACCAGCGAGTGTGTTGGCATGTGCCATTGGCATACGTGGCCAATTTGGGTCGCGCCCTGGTAGGAAAAGCTACCAGAGAGCGTGTTGGCATGTGCCAAGGCATGCGTGGCCAATTTGGGTCGCGTCCCGGGTAGGAAAAGCTACCAATGAGCATGTTGGCATGTGCCAATGGCATGCGTGGCCAATTTGGGTCGCGTTGTGGTAGGAAAAGCTACCAAATGAGCGTGTTGGCATGTGCCAATGGCATGCGTGGTACAATTTGGGTCGCGCCCGGTAGGAAAAGCTACCAATGAGCGTGTTGGCATGTGCCAATGGCATGCGTGGCAAATTTGGGTCGCGTCCTGGTAGGAAAAGCTACCAATGAGCGTGTTGGCATGTGCCAATGGCATGCGTGGCTAATTTGGGTCGCGTCCTGGGTAGGAAAAGCTACCAAATGAGCATGTTGGCATGTGCCAATGGCATGCGTACATAATTTGGCCTAGGTTGCATGGTTTGCAAGACTAGGTGCTGGCGCTACTTTGGCATGGCGCGGCTAGGGCCAAGGTAAGGGTGTTTGGCTTGGCGTGGCGTGACCAGTGTAGCTAGGGCCAAGGCAGAGTGTGTTTGTCATGGCGCGGCTAGCTTGGGCAAGGTGTGGCTGGCATGATTTGCCATTGGCACGGAGGTGCGGCTAGCATGGTTGGCATGCTTTGGCGTGTTTGGTGTGGCTGGCATGATTTGCCATTGGCATAGATGTGCGGCTAACATGGTTGGCATGCTTCGGCGCGTTTGGTATGGCTAGCATAATTTGCCATTGGCATAGAGGTGCGGCTAGCTTAGGCTAGGTGTGGCTGGCATGATTTGCCATTGGCACGGAGGTGCGGCTAGCATGGTTGGCATGCTTTGGCGCGTTTAGTGTGACTAGCATAGCTAGGGCCAAGGCAGAGTGCGTTTGGCATGGCGCGGCTAGCTTGGGCTAGGTCTGGCTGGCATGATTTGCCATTGGCGCGGAGGTACGGCTAGCTTAGGCTAGGTGTGGCTGGCATGATTTGCCATTGGCACGGAGGTGCGGCTAGCTTAGGCTAGGTGTGGCTGGCATGATTTGCCATTGGCACGGAGGTGCGGCTAGTATGGTTGGCATGCTTTGGCGTGTTTGGTGTGACTAGCATAGCTAGGGCCAAGGCAGAGTGTGTTTGGCATGGCGCGGCTAGCTTGGGCTGGCATGATTTACCATTGGCACGGAGGGGAATTAGGGTTTTGTTCTTCGTAACCCTAATTTGAAAAAATACCCCCTATTACTACATGCATTAAAAGTCCTAATAAATGTGTCACCGGTGACATTAGGTTATTTGGGATTTTACGATTTTACCCTTTGTTTAAAATCCACCATCAACAGTAGTAATTTTAAAAATATTAAAAAAGGTAAAAAGGAAAGAGTTGTTCAAGTTTTAGAAGTTAATCCAGGAAAATATTATGCTAAAATGCAAAGAAAAGCTCAGAGTTTTGAATTGAATAAAAGATATGTCAAATGAAGAGATCTAAGAGACCAAAAATTGTACTAAATTTTTATTGAAGTCATTATTTAAGTTCTTAAATTCATTTATGGTCTAAGTTTATATCTTCTAAAAAAAAGAGGCAGGAATATTAGTTAACGAAAATAGTTAGAACTTAAATTAGAATTCCATTTTATGTTAAATGATATTTATTATATTTCTACTTCCATATAAAGTAACTTGATTTCATAACGTTAGCAATAACATCAAATCACATTGGATTAAAACAACTGAAATGGATTAAATCCAAGAACATACAAGTTAAAAAGTTTATAGCATTTGAAATGCTTAAACTTTTCTTCCATTTTCTTTAACAAATTTGCCTTGAGTTATGCATGGTTTTTTTATTTATAGACAAATAACAAGTTAATATGATTTTAATTAACTATGATGGAATTGTTCGAAATGAAGACAAAGTTATGAAGATGCTCACTAGTTCTTTGTTGGATAATATAGGATTATCATCGTGAACTATCCACAAAATTTCTATAATATTTCGGACATCCTTGTTGATAAATGAAAATCTTAGTTTAAGGATCTTTTTGGTTCTTAAAATTCTCACTATGCAACGTTATAAACCGTATAAACCTTTGAAGCACACTTTCCAATAAATGACTGGGCATATTTCTCCTAAAAACATGTAGCCAAAATCGGATAAGAACAACATCTTCTTCCATAGTAAAGAGAGGAAGGGTGGAATCCAGATGTGATTAAAATTAATGATCATTTATGATGTTGAAACAAGCTCCATAAATAAAAGGTTTTCTGTTAGATATCCGACATAATGATAGATTTCTTTGACTCACTTCATCTTTAGATTCACCGTTAAATATATTTCGATTAATTAGTTTGCATTAGCATACCAGGAATTAGTTGACAACATTACCAATTGCTTGAAAACGAGAAGACAATCTATGAGCATCATGGTTTCTCAGTTCCCCATTTGTGTAGCTTAACATTACATTTTTTTTTTTTGCCGAAATGTCTTTTGAGAAAACTTCTACCATTGTGGATATTATTTATTACAAGCATCTAACCCGCTGCATACACACCGGCTATTTCAAGAGTGTCTACATCATCGGCGGACAAATTGGGTTGGTATCTTTAGCATTGTCATAGGGTGTCATGAAAAATGTGTATGAAACTTCAAGTAAGTACTATCCACAAAAAGCTAAAAGCATCGTTACGAAAATGGTGAGGAAAAACATATTCTTATCGTTCTTCATGATAGGAGCTAACTCGGTTGGTCAGACTCCAAATTTGTCTATTGGCTTACTCATCAGATTCCTGAATGTCTTATCCAGTGCTTCAAATGCATGTTCATGCATCATCAGTGCTTTATCTCATATTATCTAATAAGACTTTCTTGTACATCAATGCTGTTGAATGTTTCCCCTTCGGTATGCCACACCATGATGTTTCAATAATTTGTAGGGGTAATTTGAATACGTTGTTCTTCCACCCGGTAGTAATAGCGATACTAACGCTTTCCACATATATGTTTTTCTAGTGCCACCACTTCCATAGACGAAAAAACTCCCCCTCTGTTTTTTTCTATTCCCTATGCTACTGCATCAAGCACCCTTATTTGCCGGATGTTCATTCCCTATGGTGCTGTAAGAATTCTTCAAAAAAAAAAAATTGTATGTTGTCGTATTGCAGTTCTTCAAGGATGAGTCAGTTTTCTTTCTTTTCTTTTCTTTTCTTTTCTTTTCTTTTCTTTTCTTTTTTTGTCTTGAAGAGTCATTTTTGGGTAAGGAAGCTTTGGGAATTCTTTGAGAGACCTATTGATTTGGTTCATCTCTTACTCAATTTCAAATAAAACATAGTTTTCTAGATGTTCGTTTTCCATCTCATGATCTTCATCTTCTAATAAGTTTTTTTGTTGATGCAGAATGTCATCAGAAAATATTCTCTCCAATGAAGGTTCCACAGTTATTCTGGATTTTTGTAATTTCGCAAAAGAGTAACAATGTTATGAACATTTCGCGTAATAACTTACTGGATTCCCAAGTTCCATCCTCTTCCATCGTTTCATGCCATTATTTGTCGTTATCTAGTAAACCTAAATCTAAACATGCATCTTTGAATGTTGTATGAACAAATTCATTCACACCTTAATTTCATTAAAGCTATGCGGACCTTTTACTATGTTGAGCAACAAACGTATGTAAAATATCTCACCCGATGTTGGATGTACATGATAAAGCCTTCCAACCTTGTCCTCGACTTTCTTAGACCACTTCTTGTTTGACTGGTCCCAGATCCATCTTGTTGGAAATATTGCATAAGTTAACTCCCTTGCATCTTCGTATTTTCTATTTGCCTTAATCCACTACATAAATTTTGTATCTTTCGGATCTGTTCGATTAACCACCGCGGTTAATTCTTTGTTGTCTAGAAGTATGATTTGTTGTTCACCTGGTAAATGAAAAGATAACTTATCTATACTCGGATCTCTGAACTGGTAAATATATTTTCTATTTCCGGAGGCCGATACGTAGCGAGAGTGTAAGTAGTTGTTGACTTCATATTCTTTAAGCACCTTGTTATTTTTACGTATCTTTATTAGAGGAATCTTCACCCTTAGGGACTATTGTATCTTTTTATGAAGTTTCTTCAATACTTCCACATTTTAGAGGAATCTTCACCCTCAGGGACTATTGTATATTTTTTTGAAGTTTCTTCAATACTGCCATATTTTTTCTTTTGCATATATATTCGAACAAATATTTGTCGATCCAATTTTGTTGTTGTTAGAGCATTGCTCGATAGAAACTCGCAAGCGTTGCTATCTCAAGCTTGTTTGTCAAGTTTAGTTGCCAAAACTATAAGTCTTGATTTCTAGTCTACTTATAGCTAAGTCTCGGATTAATTAGGATAGTAAATGTAGTTGAGCTTTAGACTCCATGGCTTGATCAAATGAAGACGAAGAACTATTCAAAGGAACTTGTGGAACTTCATCAACAAAAGGTATGTGGAGACTTGAACTTATCTATCACTCAAAGTCTATCTACTTTATCTCCTACTTGAGGCAAAGTCGTACTACTATATAGACTTCAATTATACACATGTGTTATTTTGAGCCGAGTTTATCTTGCTTATCTATTTCTTGAAATATGTGTTGGTAAGATTTCGCTTTAGCCAAGTTCATCTTTACTCGTGTGGCGTAAAGTTATATTGATTATTTCAATAACTTGAAAATCGCTTTGATGCTAATAGTTTGTGGATAACAACTATTTTAACATCCTCTAAGAAAGTTTTAATGATTGAAATGAGAGTTTAGAACAAGTAACCATGTTTGGATATAAACATAGTGTGTTCTCACATTTGTGTAAAAGTCCGAAACGGGAACCTAAAGTATGCGTACCCGTACGCTGCATCGCGGTTGTTGGAAATCCGGCAAGTATGCGTACAAGTATGCGATATACGCGTAAGTTTCACGTCCGTGAACTTCGTCCTAAATTGGAGTTAGGAAGTAAAAACAAACTCCTTGATCCGACAACTTAAGTATGCGTACCTGTTTGCATACTTAAGGTGTTAATTTCTAAAATAAAGGGCTTGTTCATGAACTAAGACATTTATATATTAAGGAATGCAATCTTTGCAAACCGTGGCTATAATGTTCATGAATAGATTTAAGCAAATCAAAATCGATTTTGCTTCGATTGTGTCTTGTATACTTCTATGAGATCTAAGCAATTGAACAATTCTCTAACTAGTTTCATTTGAGTCATTTGAACTATTTATGGTAAAGATGGATAAGGTTGATATGAAAGTGCTCATATGGCTAACCATTGGTTAACTATTGTTGAACCGACTAAGTGTACATGTTTAAGTACGGTTATTCAAACCTAAATGAAGGTGTATTCCATTTGTGTATAAGAAGTTAAGTTCGATCTAATGGTTGAAAGATATTAGCTTGAATCTAATCAGGTTTACATCTAACGGTGAATATTGAATGCTTTTTGTTACCAAGGTAACTTAGATTGCAAACCCTAATTTGAAATCTATATATATAAAGGAGAACTCTAGCAACTGGGAAACCTAATCCCCATACCTCATGTGTGATACTATTTGTATAAGATAGAGTCAATTCTCTGTTAACCTTAGGTTTTTCACGAAACCCTGTAGGTTAACGACTTAAAGACTTCATTGGGATTGTGAAACCAGACCCAACTATTTTCTCTGTAGTTGCGTGATCTGATCTTGCTGTTTTCTATCGTGATTGAGTATAATCGTAAGATTGTCTTGAGAATTATATCTCCGATAGGCAAGATTGAAAATTAGTCACCAAACATCTTCGTTTCATCGTTTGTGATTCCACAATATCTTGTTTTGTTAATCGATTATAGATTATTGTGAGGTGATTGATAATACTAGGTTTTTCTTCGGGAATACAAGTCTAGGTTATCAATTGGTTCCTGTTCACCTTGATTTATCAAAAGACAGAACAAAAACTCATAGGTATATCTGTGGGAGACGATTTATCTATTCAAAAGAGACTTTTCTTGTGAGACAAATTTGTTTAATTATCAAGTCTTCGACTTTGGGTCGTAGCAACTCTTAGTTGTGGGTGAGATCACCTAAGGGGATCAAGTGCGTAGTATCCTGTTGGGATGAAAGACGTAAGGAACGTGACTGTACCTTTTTCAGTGTGAGATTGATTAGGTCTCAACTACTCCCTCCGTCCTAAATTAAGAGTCCGCTTTGACTAAGTCAAGATATTAAGGAAATCCTATAAATTGTCATGACTAGCCCTTGACTATCCTATTTAATTTATATTATTACCAAAACTAAATTATTAGTGTTAAAATTAGTAGAAGTTTATTAGGAATTTTATAACTATTCATAAATGTTTTTATTATTTAAAAAAGGAGTGACAATTAATACAAAGATATTGAGTAAGTTTTTTCCATAAATATGGTGATATTATTTAAGATTTGGATATTAAAAATGATTTTATGATTATAAAAATAAAGGGTATATTTGATAGTTTAAGGGGAAAATATATCTATAAACAGAGTGGGGATGATAAAATTGGACATACCAAAGTAGAAATCGTGATGATAAAAACAGACAGAGAGGAGTACATTCTGCATCGGGTTAGCTTTGTAGTAGGCTAGTGTCTTGTAGTGGCTTAATACAGTGTGGTGTTCAAATCTGGACTAGGTCCCGGAGTTTTTCCGCATTTGCGGTTTCCTCGTTAACAAAACTTCTTGTGTCTGTGTTATTTCTTTTCCGCATTATATTTTGTTATATAATTGAAATATCACAATTGTATGTTGAATCGATCAATTGGTAAATCCAACCTTTAGTTGTTGATTGAAATTGATTGATCCTTGAACATTGGTCTTTGGTACCGTTCAAGTTATTTCTCTTATGTTCAATCAGGCTTGCAAATTCTTATTGTTTGATTGCGGATTGAATTGAGAAATTGAAATATAACTCTTTGATATACTTTTCTTAAGATTCAGTCTAACTGTCTTGTTGATTCTCTTGAATGTATATTGGAGTTAGTCCATACAGATTGCTAAGTTAAATATTGGGTGGGGTTTTTAGACCCCCGTTTTTTCAGTTGCATATTGATAAGTGCATAATTCATATGATTTTAGTGTCCATTCCATACTTATATTAGTTATTATTCTTACATATTTTCGTATTATTACTCTTGTTTTCTATTATTTGCATCTAATAGGTGAACCATCCAAAAAGGAGCTACAAAGTGCTGAAAATATCTAGGAAGATAGTTATTCCAAGTATCCAAGTGCCCATGTCCAAGAGAAGTGGAAGAAGTGTGACGAAAAGGAGCGAAACACTCAAAATCAAGAGAAGGGCCAAAGACCGATCTTAAGTCATTCAAATTAAGGATCACCACCTTGAATATAATTGAAAGGTAAAAATAATTCAAAAAGAATGAGGTCATTCCGAGTTCAGATGAAGAAGTTGTAGCCAAAACAAGCTTTTATTGAATACCGAAGACAGTAAAGTATGCGGACGGGTACGCATACTTTAATTTCGAAAAAAAATTCTGCTGGAATTTTAAGTTTGCGGACCTGGTGCGCGTACTTAGCAAGTAGGAAAACGTGTATTAATACCTTGGAAGGCCTAAGGGCACGTTTGGGGTTGTTATTTCATATTTTGGGGTCGGGTTCTTGAACCGAACTAAATACTTGATGGCGAAGCAATATAAACCTATAAAAAGGTATTAGGTCATGTATGGATCATCTCATATTATACTTTTGTTCTTCATTAATATTTTAGGGTTTACCCATTTAGGGGGAACAGGTAATTGCGTAATCATGAGTAGCTAAATCCTTTGTTGATTAAGGATGAATTCAATGTTCTAAGCGTGAAGCTTTATTAATAATACAAATCTATTGAGAGTTTTTATCATCATCGTTTTTCTTCACTATATCTAGGGTTTATGATTGACTCTTATATTGGTTTGGGTGCGCAACCAAATTAGTTTATTGATCATTCTATTGCCAGTAGTGAGTTGAGCGATCCGTAATTATCGTGCATCTCCTACACAAGTAGGAAACATGAGACCTTGCAGAGGGATTCTTTAAAGCAATCATGTGTGGAAACAATACCAGTAAGTGAACCGAGCGTACCAAGTTTAACTGCTGGAATCAAACCTAAATTCACAAACCCTAAAACGTTCGATTGAGTTAAACCTTGTAAGCGTACCTCAAGGCGGCTCGAGTTGAATAGAAGGTGATTAAGCGCACTGTATATTCGGTGATACAAAGAGTTTTGGGGATAGCTAAGCGTGCACCTGCTATTCTACGGTTGTTGATGAATGGTTCTTACTTAACAATAGATAAGTATTCGATCTTGTTAACGCTTGGTAACGCATGAAGGATTCCTTAATCTTCTCTTTCTTCTTATTGTGTTTATAATTATCTCATAACCAATCCCCCTTTGTTATTTACTTTATCTTGCTGATCAAATAACCTACCAATTACACAGCTCTCTGTGGGGCCGATCTCTTACTACCGCTATATTACTTGTTAATTAGTGGGAAATATATTTATTAATTTGTTGTGCCTATGACAGCCCATCAAATTTTGGCGTCGCTTCCGGGGAGCAGTTTTTAATTGATTTGTTGTTTTTTTTAGATTTTTCGCTTTTATTTCTCACTACACCAAATTTAGTGATTCGCAACGGTAGCCGGCAGTTGCAAAGTGGGGTCGCAACTGTTCTTCTATGTTACGATAGTCGATGTTGCAGTTTTTCACAACGGATTCATTGCCTTTGCGAATTTTCGGTCGCAACAGTTTTAAACTGTTGCAACGTCAAAAGGTCGCAACAGTTTCAAACAGTTGCAAAAATGGAAATTCCCAACAGGTTGATGCGGTTGCAAATTATTTTGCAACATCAAAAAAAAATAGTGGTTTTGACTGGTCAAAACCACCAGTTCCCCTATTCATTTGGAAATCAAAATCAAGTTCCATGCATTCCGAAAAACAAGTAAGCATACAATCATTTCTTAAATTACAATTAGAATTGAGAATGTACACATTAGTGGCAGATTACAAGTTAGAATGTATACATTAAAATTGGCATTTCTATGATTAATCAAATAAGAGAACATACCCAACACTTATAGTTTTTTGAATAATCTTTTCACTTACAAATACATTTCACGTTCTGCAAAGGAAACTTCTAACTATGATTAAACCTGAACTATATTTTCTCCAAGAAGAATCAATTCAGATGCATCCCAACCGGTCTCAAATCCTCCAATTCCGGCAAGAATAAATTCATTTGCATCACAGCCGGTCTCAACTAGCTTGTACCTAGTATGTATGACTTGAACTTTCCAAGTTCTTTCAAAACCTCCTCCTCTAGCCTGTAAATAAGATAGCTCATGCGCCACATCTGTGCCAAACACAATTCAGTTAGAAAATGAAATTATTCTAAGTAGAGAAACTGATAGACGCATTTATGTGTCTAATTTGTCCTCAATGTTTCGTATTGTTAGTACTCCTTTTTGTTCTTATTATGGTATTTTGTGTGTTTGCATGTATTTTTTGGAAATAAAGATTGTTGGAAAATTCGGCTCGAAAAGTTGCTCGGAACACCCCCGGAGGACATGTGCTATGCGGACTCTCATTTCGGTTAAGGGGCACATCAATTACTAAGGGGCACCCCAGGACACCCCTTACGGAAGCTGCTATTCGCACCCCCATCGTTGTTAGGGGGAGGTCATCTTCACCATTTCAAATTGGTGGTTTTGGCGGGAAAAAATATATTCTCGCCTGGCAGATTTAGGTTGACAATTTAAGCTTGTTTCGGTGAGACTAAAGGGCTGGAATTGATTGGGTACTCTTCTATGGGCTAGACATGGATGGTTGAGGTATTGGTTTCGATCCAGTTTGGCTGGAATTTCCGCGAGAAGAAAAACAGGGCAACACACACTGGAGGAGATATTCACGGTATTTCGCGAGCAACAGAGGAGTTTGCATGCGTTCAGAAGACTCTAACAACTATTTGGAGTGTGAAGGAGTTAAATATGGCAACTTGGAAGCTTCAGAACGCGTGTAGAGATCAAAAAAATCTGAAACTGACCGTGAAGAATAATACCGAATAATGGAGAATTTTATGAAGTTATTACACGAGATTTTGCTTTCACTTTGGGTTATAAATAGGTCTTTGGGAGGTCGAGAAGGGATACGAGAGAGTTTGGGAGAGTTAGAGCGTCAACTTGAGCTTAGAAAATCAAGTTGCAAGAATCACCATTTCGTTGCCGCACCAAGAACATGAAGAACATAAGACGCACGAAGGACCGGCTCGTTTTACATACGGTGACAACGACTCACGTACGTGGGTCGTAGTTCATAGGACAGTCTTAAAGCAACACTGACAGTTTATCTTTATCGTTCTTTGTAACAGTGTTTGCAACAATTATAATCGTTGCAAACACCCGATTTTCATCATTTTCTCCATTTCATCATTTGTACACCTCCTTTAAGCAATAAAAATGAGTTTTGAGCGTGTTTCCAACATGATGATGAGCTAATTCTCCCACAACCAAGGCAATGAGGAAGCTATTTACGCATGAATAAGTGGTAACCATTTTATCTTCTCTAATTTATAATTTATAATTCACTCAATCACTGCTTTTGCAGAGTTTTAAATTGTTTGCATAATTCTCGTCATTAGTTGTGATTCAATTAGATAGGTTATACTTTGTTTAGATAATTTATGCTTAGGGGATACAATTAATTTTTGGGAATTTGCCTGATTATTTGTGGATTAAGAAATAAGGACTTAAAAAGATAATTAGAGTTTTGTGTTATTCACCATAAATTATTCATGTGTAATAGTGGAATCAGTGTCCTGGTTATTTTATCATATCTTGAATCAATTTTGTGTTAAGTTTTCTTTATTTTTAAGTTTTATAAGTCTAAAATCCATTGCTTTCACAAGTCTCAACGAACCTTTTTACTACAACTCAATTGAGATCACATCAGAAACCTCAAGTTCTATTCAATACTTGGGAGTATATAAGCGTAAAGATTCGGGATTCGGAACACAAAAGGCTTACCTATAATTTCCCACCACCACAGTTGCTTTCGCAATCATCAGAGACGCTAACAATTGTCCACGGGTCAAATGTATTCCACTGGAAAGCAAAATTTTCATAAAATTTAGGTCTTCATATACCTGTGACTAGCATTAGAAGTCCAGTACAGGCTGTGATTTGAGAGAAAAAATGTTATAATTCTTTAAATGAGGGAAAAAAATACAAGTATACAACAACCCATAAGTAAGCTCAGAATATTTACCTGCGGATAGTTAGTGAGACCAACTTCAAGACCATATCTGGGAAACTTGTGGGCATAATCTGCACAAGTTACCAAATCACCTTGTCCTGGTTAATTAGTCGGATTCAGGCTCTGCAATTGGTTTTTTCCTCTGCATTAATTACAGTGAAACAATATAATCAGATCACATCCACACGAAGATATACGAAATTAAACCAAAAATCAAATGAGCATATACCTCTCATTCGCTTGAATTTGAATTGAAACTTCTTGAAGTAAGCCCTGGGTTTATGTGCTTTGATTCAAACATTTTGTAAATTCCATATCAAAATACCTTCACATGAACCATATCAAAATACCCATTTTTATCAAAACCATATCAAAATTAAAATACCGACCAAATCTACAAAATTAAAATACCGAGTTTACAAAATTAAAATACCCATGATTTGATCTTAATTTACCCATAACTGAATGCAACACAAAATACCCATTTTTATCAAAACCATCACAACACAAAGTTCCAGCACAAGAATCCTAATCTAGCAACATAAGAAAATCCTATAAATTAAACACGACAACAAATCCTTACCTGGATGCTTTCATCAAATCCTCATCTTCTCAGATTGTAAAACTTCGCTTCCTATAAAATTAAACAGGGCAAAAAATAGAATCACTCATCAAATCCTAAAAGCTAGTAATGTAAAATTTGTTCAATCTATCATCATTCATTAAATCCTCACCTGCTCATATTGTAAAACTTAGTTAAGTACACCTTAATTTTTCTGTTGGTTCCTGCGAATTCCGCATCAAATTCAACTAAAGTTGATCGGGATGTGAAATTCCTTTCCTCTGGCTTTGGATCCAAACAAGACCAACTTAAAGCATTTTTTGAGAAAAGAAACTGTGTGATCACTGTTTTATAAGAAGTTAGCTTATAATATCTTTTCAAAAAAAGGATGTTGCAGGAACATCTAAAGAGAAAAATCAAAAACTAATCCACATACCTCATCAACAAAGATAACACTTGGAGCTATTTTACTAGCTAGTGAGAACACTGCTTTGACATATTTCTCTTCTTCACCGAACCACTATGAAAAAACAACAAATTGAGAATTCAAAAGAAACCTATAAAAGTAAGGTTGGTTGTGGAGACTTGAAGAAGTATCAAAGACCTTTGAAGTAATGCTTGACATTGAAATATTGATAAAATTCATGACCTCGGTTACAACGGCTTTTGCAAGCATTGTTTTCCCAGTACCAGGAGGACGAAATAGCAGTATTCCCTTGTATGGTTGGAAACCATTGATTACGTGTATGAACATGCTACTCAAATTGACGAGCTAAAAATTATATGGAAGTTTGCATACCAACAAGTGAGACATTTGACTATGAAAGATAGTTCAAAAGTAATCAAACCTTTGTTAGTTGTCCTTGGCAGAACAGTTCTGGCCTTTGTAGAAGAAGCATGACTAGTTCCTTCAGTGTGTCATTAACATGTTCTAAGGCTCCAATGTCATCAAAAGTGACTCTAATATCGGTTGGTGGAATAACATCAGCCAAAAGTTTCTTCTCGAATTCGTTCTCAGTAACTACATCCTGAATATCCTCAAGACACAATAACCAAAATATATCAAAACGAAGGCTCCCATATCATTGTTAATGAAATAGATAAAGCATTGGCAAAGAACCATTAAGAGCATATTAACTTCACCTTTAGTGATTTCTTTGTACTCTTGGTTTCGTTTTGAAGTCCTCAAGAAGTTCAAGTCCATACCTAATCTTGCAATATTCGTGAGGAAAAACAAGGTTAGAGTGACACTTCACTGATCTTTGGGCTCAACTTTTAATACAAGGAAATAAAGAAGGTGAGATGAAAATATTAAACCTTTTGCCGGATATAACAAGTTTTGAATCTTTGACATTAGTATCGATCTTGTGCATGAGATGATAACTTAATGCCCAACCAACGATTTTTCCACTTTGCAACATTAAACAAGTAGAATTCGGAAAAAGACGTGCACATGAGTACAATTTCCCGAGTGTTTCAAATTAAGTGGGAATCGCTTTAGGAAGATCTTGACTCTCGATGAGTTAGGGTTTGATCTTTAATAGATAATGTTTCAATGTCAGGGCACTCCAACTTATTGCGGGTAAGAACCTGAAAACATGAATTAGAAAGGTTAAAATTATGAGCAAGCTTGCGACATTAATATTTTATGATACAGTTGGTTAAAACATACAGCACGAATGCTAGCAGCATTTGACTATCCTAAATCATATAATACAATAAAAATCAAACACCTTGATGCGCATATGATCCGTATAATATCAACACCCTTACAGGAAAGAAGTTTCATATTAAATCACGCATACACAACATAATTTATCAGCAATTACCTTGCTAGAAATCACAATTCTTTATGGTGAGATTTAGAATCTCGAAGAATCACTCTCGAAGACGATGAACAAGTTGCAGAACAAGTTCATGGTTCTGTAAACATAACTTATTAGGAAATCATCACCATGACTTCTGTAAACATAAATTACAAACACAATATCATTAAGTTCACTTGAAATCTCATCAACCCATATTGTCAAAATTAAATATAATCAAGATAACAAGTTCTAGAAGCTAAAAAACAAAACTCAATGTTCAAAGTGACTAATAGTTACCATCTTCACTATTTCATGCATCATAATTGTAGTTTGCTCAGCATTATTTCTCGACCAGCTTCTTGTACACATCCTACATATGATTACCGATATGCTTCTGCTGTAAAATTAACATAATCATTAAAGTATAAGTATAATAGTCAGAAAAACAAAATCTAAGAAAATTGGGGTTTTTTATTTTGTGTTTCTTACCCTGCCATTTGTAGATATAATACTGAGAAAAACCCATAACACAAACCCATAACACAAATAAATCCACTGATAATTCCTAATTGAAAAATTACTTCAAACCAAAACATTTTCGTCACTGATTTCTGTTGAACTCTTCTTCGATTTGCTACTGATGATGAAATAAAAGGAGGTTCGATTTCTTCTTTGGTTATAAGATAAAATAGAAGAATAGTTGATTGCAACCAATCGAAGAAATTGAAGAAGGAATGAAATGTTACAGATCAAAGAAATTGAAGAAAGAAGAAACTATCATAGATCGAAGAAATTGATGCAAAGCTACAGATCGAATCATGAATTCTGGGAGAGTTTAGTTCGAATGAGTGAAGTATATCAGTTGAACGAATTATAATGAAATAAGGATTCACATTTAGGGTTTGGTAGTTTCTGTTTGTGGAAAAGATGAAGAAGATGGAAAGAGAAAGCGCATCTAGATAAGATTTAAAAGAGAGAGAGAGATAATGTTTCAGGAGAAGTAGGCAAGGGAAAATCTGGGGCTATAGAAACCATTTGCTCTCACAATAGTTCTTAGAACTCTTCAATTTTACCAAAATACCCTCAAATGAAACCACTGTTTAAGAGACAAGTTTTATTTTTTTGTTTTTTTATTTATTCAATAAAACCACTCTCACTCACAGAACTTATAGTTACGCCAGCCTAATAACAGTAGTATTTGTGAAGCCCAGGAAGTGGTAAAAAACTCATTTTCCACTAGTGAAGAGAAGTATCCCAAGTATCCACTAGTGGAAAATGGTAGTTAAACCACTGCCAGGATTAGAGGTAATACCACAAAAAACGACTGTGTTCATCAGTTGGAATCTAGAAGTGGTTTTTTCCAAAACGACTGTGCCTCACAGAAGTTGAAATCTTAAAAAAAAAAACCACTTTTTTTGACAGTCCATCGGTTCCACTGATAGACACGGTGGTTTATATGGATTTTATTTTATAAAAAAAAAGGATTTGATTCAGCTGAATCTGAAGCTGAGTCAACTTAATCTGAATCTGAAGCCAAGTCAACTGAATTTGAATCTAGAATCAAACCATTCCTAGATTAGTAATGACTTCATAACTGAAATTTATAAAATTAAATTGATAACAGACTTGAAAAACTTGATCTGTATTAAAAAGAGTTTGTTTACAAATCGCTATTATCATACCTTTTAAGTTCTAAACGAAAATTTCAACCATAAGTACAAAAAAATGCTCAACCTACATCCTTTTACAAACTTAACAAATCAAAAAGCTTCAAAATCTTCCATGCGAGTTAGCATCTTACTATAGACAACACTTCGCTACTTATACCTTCATTTACTAGCAAACTAGCACAATTCTGGTCCATCACTCCAGTCTTAAGCTGCAATTAAAAACCAAGACTATATCAATTAACAACCACTTGACACTTTCACCACCTATACATATAAATATCCACTGAAATTGAAACTTACAGAAAATAAATGAATTGCATCTACTTCGTATACAAAACCACGAACAAAAGAGATAAGATTGCACAAGAATTACAAATCACGATTCCAACAAGTGACTGAAAATATTATAGAAATAAGGATCCTTCCTAATTCCAACATTCCAAACAAACAAAAACAGAAACCAGATTCACACATGTTTTATCAATAGATAACTAAAAATTTTTATGCTTGTCAAACACAGGAAGTTTAAGGCATTACTGACCTTCCAAAAGAATGCACCTGCCAACTGCCATCTGAAACCTGTCATTAGTTATATGTCGTAAAAGTTCCGTATCAGGGTTTATGATTATGAGGACTCCTCTTCATCCTTCTTATGTACCCTTCCAATTCCCTGGAATTTATGAAAGGAAATTCATGAATTTACAACTAAGCTTCTTGAGAAATACAAAATCGATCTTGCAGTACAATTGCAGAAAAACTCACTTTCTTATCTTTTTCAGATGCATAAAGTTACAATATTAACCACTTCGATTACAGGTATGCTCCTCATATTGCCTGCACATGGCCTCACGGAGAGAAATCATTAATAATAGGCCTCCCTGATAGATTGCAATTCCCTCTCAAAGGTTAAACTCGCAATAGTGAGAAACGCACAACAGCAAGATAACAAAATATATAAACTAGTTAGTGGGAATTATATAAATGTCCCTTGTTTTATTGG
The DNA here is from genome assembly GCA_023531295.1 of Papaver armeniacum. Lineage (NCBI taxonomy): Eukaryota > Viridiplantae > Streptophyta > Magnoliopsida > Ranunculales > Papaveraceae > Papaver > Papaver armeniacum. The sequence continues at coordinate 749,094 of JAJJWW010001357.1, forward strand.
GCTTCACAAATACCCTTGTCATGTAATAAATATACCCCTCACCATCTATAAGCCCATTAAAGTCCGTTAACAATTTTTTTCCTTTCCATATTTACCCTCTCTTCACAGCAGATTAAATCAATCGCCGTCTTCACCTCCGTCACAAGATCGAGAGAAATTTGTTCGTTGCAACTTCTCAAATCTCACTACCATTAAAATCTCATTGAATCTCTGATCTCAGCGAGAACAACAGAAGAGATATCTCCGTCGATCTTCATCAAGTGAAGAAATTAAAAGTTCTTCTTCGTTGAATTGAAACTCGTTTATCACTGATTTTTCCCATATCAGTTAAGATTTAGGGGATGGAGATATTTGATTATAGATTTCAATTCCTGGTAATTTTCGCTTTTAAGATTTGCATTTTTGGTTTATTGAAGTTCAGTAACTAATCTTATCGAGAAATAACTAATCCTAGCGGTGGTTTTGGGGGTGCAGGCGGTGGTGATGATGAACTAAGATTTGGGGATTGTTGATTTTTTTGTTGAGATTTATATTGGGGATTGTTGTGTAGAAGACGATGGTAATTATATTATTATGTTGTTGGGGTTGCAATTGCTCTAGGATTGACCTGGAGATTATTAAGAATCGCATGTTGTACCACAAAGGAGGCAATGACACGTCATGATTAAGTTGTTGTTTTTGTTTGCAGCAATTTTTACATTTTGCTATCTTACTCTTTTGTGATTGATGCTCGATTTTGGATAATGACCGATGCTTAGTTCGCATTGAAAATTATTTCTATCTTACTCTTTTGTGATTAATGCTTAGTTTTGGATAATGACTTGATGCTTAGTTCTGGCATTGATAATGATAACTAATACCTTTTGCTATCTACTTTATGACTGATGCTTAATTTTGGATAATGACTTGATGTATTGATGGGTTACACAAGCCACTGATTTCGTATACAAGAGAATTATCTTTTTATCTCCAAGTGAATCGGATGTTTGCAAAATTATGATTGAGGGTTCAGATACAAATTATGATTCACCTAATACCGACTAATGCTATACTATTTATAATTTGCAGCTTTAAGAGTCATTTTAGCTAATTAATTTTATTATTCCAACAGTGAACCAGCAAATGTGCTCCTAGATGATGCCACTGGTGCTTTGCTCTAAATGTGAATGAATTTCCATGTATGTTGGTCCTGCTTCCGTGGCATATATTTTTACCATAAGAATGCGTTAATGGTTGCTTTTTAAATAATTTTGGTGGTTGAATTTTTAAGTTTTGCTTTTCTAATTTTTAATTTAGATTATGTCTGATTTGCTTAGATTTCTTTCTTTCCATTGTTTTTAGCTTAACTTAGTGCTGATAGGGTGTTTCAAAACGGCGTAAGGTAGTTCTAGTGCAAGTTAGTAGTCTTTAGTAACTTAAATATAAAATAAATTAACTTCTTGTTTGTAGCTAATTATTGGTCAAAAGTTATTGTTTCTACGTAATATACTATTCCACTTCCTGATTCGTAGTAATATAAGATAATGTACTTGCGTCTTTCTTTTGTATATATTTTTGGGTACTGAAATATTTTCTTGAGCTTACCAGGTGCTTGAAAAGACGATGTACAATCCCAGGAGGAAGAAGAAGAGAGATGAGCGAGATCAAGTTGATGTGCATACTCTCGGTTTTGTGCCAGCATGTAAAATTCTCGAAACATTTATGTGCGTGGCAATTTTGTGATAGATAATTTATGTGAGTGGCAATTTATGTTGTCTTGCTGAATATGGTGTTTGTGTGCATCCCTGCATGATCTAAATAGTCAGTTTATCCCTGCAACATATGGTAAATAGTCTCTCGACAGTGTCGTGCCACATATATATGTATCAACAACCAAGGTTTGTGTATCAACAATAGAAAAATGGTATCAACAACCAAGATTTGTGTATCAACAATAGAATTTGATCTTAGTGTTAGGAGTCAACAACAAATGTTTGTGTATCAACAATAGAAATCGACCTTAGTTTTAGGGAGTCAACAACCAAGGTTTGTGTATCAACAATAGAATAATGGTATCAACAACCAAGGTTTGTGTATCAACAATAGAAAAATGGTATCAACAACCAATATTTGTGTATCAACAATAGAATTTGATCTTAGTGTTAGGAGTCAACAACAAATGTTTGTGTATCAACAATAGAAATCGACCTTAGTTTAGGGAGTCAACAACCAAGGTTTGTGTATCAACAATAGAATAATGGTATCAACAACCAAGATTTGTGTATCAACAATAGAAAAACGGTATCAACAACCAAATTTGACAAATATTTTTGAACTTTTGATTTTATGGATCAACAAATATTTTCAGTTGTTGACGCCTAATATTAATGGCGGCGGCGGCGGCGGCGGCGGCAACATTGGTGGTGGTGGTGGCGGCAACAACAGTGGTGGTGGTGGTGGAGTGGCGGCGGTGGTGGCGGCGGCAACAACAGTGGTGGTGGTGGTGGCGGAGTGGCGGCGGCAACAACAGTGGTGGTGGCGGAGTGGTGGTGGCGGCGGTGCTGTTGGTGGTGGTGAAATGAAATAATAGAAAATTCTATTTTTTAATGGATAAGATTGTTAAATGGAAAATAATATTTTAAGTGAGGGTATTAAGGTAATCTATATTTTAATGGATAAGGTATTTAAATGATAGGGGTATTTATATTGTTGTATAAGGGTATTTGTGCTGGGCCTCTATAATAGGGGCATTTAATAAATTTACCCAACTAGTTAACTACTAGTGTTCTTAGAAATACTATAAGCATTAATACAGACTTTACCTTATCTACTACTATACTACATACTTTACTTTCACAAAACTGATAAGCTATAGAAGCATAACAAAGTTCGTGCTACAATTAGTGTATAGTTTCACAAGTTACCTTAAACGAATAGGGTCATCAAACCATGAAAAGTGATTACAGACCTGCATAAAATCTTCCGGTCAAATTCTTAAGTGCACTGGCAGCATGTTCTTCATCTCCAAAGTCTAAACTGAATGTACACGTTACCAACCTGCCAATCAAACATAACTTATAGAGTTAATTTACAAGTGAAGCTAAATAAATAACAAACATGCTAGAAACAAGAAGAAAATAAATTACCGAAAGGGATTAATGTTTGACATTGACATGCATTACCGAAGAGCAAGTAAGGAACCAACCCTCAAGTTACACAATCTAATATATTTATTTTCGGCAGCAAACAATGGTGTTTCTGTGTTTTACTACCAAAATATAAAAATGTAACTTGTTTTCCTAACTTGAGTGTCTGTAAGGGATCAAAGAGTTGTCATAAGAGTCCTATTCACATTCCGATACTTATCCAATGGAATTGAAGGGTCATAATATGCAGAACAAAATAGCCAAAGAAAGATAAAGTAAAACCACATAAACTTACAATCTGAAGTTTAATATCTTCCCATCCTGATCCACAATGCGTATTTTCTATAGAAAACACATGATACGAAATAAATCCATTGGACTTTGAGTGAAGCATTACATTAAGATATGTATAACAATTTTCATACAAAGTAGACGCCTATACTCTTTAACAATAGCCAGATCACATCAGATGTCAAGAAGATAAACTTTCCCTGCAATAATAAAGTTCAAACACTAAAGATTAGGGATCCTTAGTCCAGTAAATATTACAAAACACTAAAGATTTGGTTTTCTACTACCAGTTTTTGAGCTCATCTTTTTATGCTCTGCTTCTACTTGCATTTCCATAGCGGATTTTACTCCCTTAAGGAGAGCTATATCTCTTATTACCAATACAAATAAAGTAACATATCATGCAAACACTAACTTATAAAAAACTTGATGTATCATAAAATAACTTAAGAGTCACTGGTGATTAGTATGATAGAGTGGAATATACACCAATCTTTTTGTTCTTATTTGTGATTTGTATGTACGTGGAATACTGAAAATACTGCACATACTCAGGGATTGAACTATTGCCTCTTCGATTGGAGGATTACTACAGGACCAAAGATTGAATGTCAAACGAAATCAATAAACAAAGTTTCTCCTCTTCAACATCGCCAACTGCATACTGAAAACGCTGCTAAAGATATATTTCAAAACTACTCTTTCCTATTAATTACCAAAAGATACATCTACTTTGATTATTTATATGATAAAGCAAAACAGAATCGTTCAAGTTAGGAAATAGTTCAACTGATTTACCTTCCCGTATATAGCTCTTCGTGAAGGAATAAGAGCCAGCCAGGATTTTAACGATAATAATATATAGAGGACTGTACATTGCACGGAGAAAAGAAACCCCTAAATGAAATGCACCATGCTTGAACCTATAACACCCTGCACATGTAAATAAAAAAGAATTATAAGTCCGATTCTGGTAAAATGACAAAATACAACGTAAGGCATGGAGAATGCTTGAAGTGTATCTACTCTAACCTGCTAAAACAAAGGGTGAGAATAGTATTAGAGACAAAAAATGAAAACCCATTTTACCAGTACACAAAATTGTACAAAGACAAAATTTGGGCACTGAAACATCAAACCTAATATCAAGCCTTCGGTAGTTCACCCATACAAAATCATACCTATCATACACAATATAAATAGTGGCATCTGATCCAAACTTCCCTCTCGCGTTTAATGAAAGTTGTGAACTACTTGAGTGTCTGCATAAGACATTAACCAAATAGAAGTTAACCAATTACAAGATAAAACCACTTGTTTAGGTTTTCATGCTTGAAGATTAACCAAGTACAAGTTAAAACCACCAGTTAACACTTCTTACATAGGACCCATGGAGAAAGCTTGATTTCGCTCCATTCACAAACACCTCAACATGCATTCTAGCTTCATCACCCAATATCCCTACAACAATCACAAACAAACACCTGAAGTTAAGAAAATTCAGTAGTATAAACCAGCAAATCTCTCACACTTAAAAACTCTAAAATCATGAATTTGAGAAATCTCTATCTTCTCTAAGCTTGATCAACAACAAAATTTGAAAAATCCATGACAATTCTAAGGATCCAAAATCATAAGATTTAATTATGTCAAAGTTATAGAATAACACGATACCACCTAACTAAAATTTCCCATGTATTGATGTTCAAACCTGTACAAGTAGACAGTAGACAAGTAATGTCAGAAATTAAATTCACCCTTGAGATAAATTAGAGTGAGATGTCTTTCAAAGATAATAAACAGACTCAATCAATCAAATAACGTAAAGGGTTTTTGAGATTATGGTTACCAGCAGTAAGAGTAAGGGTTTAATTTTGAGATCTTCAATCCACTTGATTACTGGACGAGTTCTTTTGTAAGGAAAAATAGAAAGGAAACACCTTACTTGCCAAAAATAAGAGAAAAATGAAGAGAAATTAAAATCGTTAACAATACTAAAAGTCTATCAAATATCAAACAAGAACAAAATTGATATTACCCTGATGATTTCAGGAGCAAAGAAACAAGATCTAGGGGTACAAATTTCGCTACTAATTTTTCTAATACATGTTTTTTGATTTTTAGAAGGGGTTAGGATGAAGTTATAATTTGAGATGGTGAGTTTTGATCTGTGATGTGAGAGTGGGGTTACTTTGATTTTTGATTATTGAGAAACACTGGATTTTATTTCTTGGGGTTTTATTGAATTTGAGTATGAGATCGAAATAATAATAAAGTTTGTTAAAATTTAACTGTTGATGGTGAAGAAGTAAAGAGTTTATGATTTGGGGGTATGATTTTTGGATGAAGAGGACGGGGATCTTATCTGCAGAAGAAGGGGATCTCGTTCTGTGAAGGGAGATAAGAAACTGAAGAGAGAAAGAAGGGGATCTCAAAGAGAAAGGTATGTAAGTTTTTCAGGGCTATAGAAACTAGTTTCGCACACAGTGGTTCTTTTACTCGATTAATGAGCCCTTGTTTATTACAAAATACCCCTCAATATAACGATTGTGGCAGAAACAAGGTTAATTTTTAACATAAAAACTGTCGTGTCTCACATCTCATATAATTACGAGTAGCCCAAGGAAGTCGTATTCTCAAATCCCAGAAAGTGGTTAAAAATCCATTTTCCACTAGTGATCCAAGTGCCCAAGTCCAAGAGAAGTGGAAGAAGTGCGACGAAAATGAGCGAAACACTCAAAATCAAGAGAAGGGCCAAAGATCGATCTTAAGTCATTCAAATTAAGGATTTCCCATCACCATATTCAAGATAATTGAAATATAAAAAGAGTACAAAAAGAATGAGGTCATTCCGAGTTCGGATGAAGAAGTTGTGGCCAAAACAAGCTTTTATTGAATATCGAAGACAGTAAAGTATGCGGACGGGTACGCATACTTTAATTCCGAAAATTTCTGCTGGAATTTGAAGTTTGCGTACCTGGTACGCGTAATTAGCAAGTAGGAAAACGTGTATTAATACCTTGGAAGGCCCAAGGGCACGTTTGGGGTCGTTATTTCATATTTTTGGGTCGGGTTCTTCAACCGAACTAAATACTTGATGGCCAAGCAATGTAAAACTATAAAAAGGTATTATTAGGTCTTGTAAAATGGATCATCTCATATTATACTTTTGTTCGTTATTAATATTTTATGGTTTACCCCTTTAGGGGGAAACCATGTAATTGTGTAATCATGAGTAGCTAAATCCTTTATTGATTAATGATGAATTCAATGTTCTAAGCGTGAAGCTTTATTAATAATACAAATCTATTGAGACTTTTTATCATCATCGTTTATCTTCACTATATCTAGAGTTTATGATTGATTCTTAGATTGGTTTGGGTGCGCAACCAAATTATTCTATTGATCCTTCTATTGCTATTAGTGAGTTGAGCGATCCGTAATTGTCGTGCATCTCCTACACAAGTAGGAAACATGAGACCTTGCAGAGGGATTCTGTAAAGCAATCATGTGTGGAAACAACACCAGTAAGTGAACCGAGCGTACTGAGTTTAACTGCTGAAATGAAACCTAAATTCACAAACCCTAAAGCGTTCGATTGAGTTACACTTTGTAAGCATACCTCAAGGTGGCTCAGTTGAATAAAATCCGGTAACTAAGCATACATGTTATCCGGTGATACAAGAAGTTTTGGGGATAGCTAAGCATACCTGCTATTCTACGGTTGGTGATGAATGGTTGTTACGAACAATAGATAAGTATTCTAATCCTGTTAACGCTTGGTAACGACGAAGGATTCCTTAATCATCCCTTTCTTCTTAATGTGTTTACAATTATCTCACAACCAATCCGCCTTGTTATTTACTTTATCTTGCTGATCAAATAACCTATCAATTACACAGCTCTCTGTGGGAACGATCTCTTACTACCGCTATATTACCAGTTAATTAGTGGGAAATATTTTTATTGATTTGTTGTGCCTACGACAGCCCAACACATATTTCCACAATACCGGGAGTGCCATATGTTTTCCTTTGCATGGTAGTTTTCAATCAAGTTTCTGTTATATGGAACCACCCATCTTGGTATTTTTTCCCTTGTTTTTTTGCCGTGCGTTTATAATCTCGTCTTTTGTAAACTGAGAATCCGCTAGCATCAATCGTCGACTGTGCGCAAAATTGTTTCCTTTTTTTTTATTCCTTAATAGAGGCTTTCGTAGTTGATGTGTCATCTTATATTGCTGCATTTGTGGAGGCTTTAATTTTCAAATGTTGCAAGAGTATATGAACTTCCACTAGACATGATGTGTACGCATATGTCGTCATTCGTCACCATACATCTTAGAATTAAGCTAGCCGATCCTTGAAGTAGCGTGACGGGATTAGGAGCAATTTGTAATCGTGGTTGGAGTTCATATCGTTGGCTTACCCAATCTCTAAATATTGATGCTCTTTGATCGACAGTTTTATAATTAATCATGTTTCGAAGATATTTGAATCTGAATTTGTAGACTGCCAATATTTATAGGACTAATGGTACGCGTCTTTTCAATTTTGATCGAAATGGCTTGTCTATTCTTAATGGAGAAATCTTGTCTTATGAGTATGGAAGAGTTTCTGTCAATGATGAATTTCAAACTTCAAATGTTTTCACTGAAATGGTAAAATTAAACAAACGTATTTGTGGAAAGCCGAAAGGTCGCTTCACCTGAAATCTAAACAGCGTGATTTCTGGTCTATCAAAATTACTGACTGTCCACTTTCATATTCTTGCCACTTCATACGAAAAGGTGTATGGGTGATGTCATGGCAACGACATGGCTTCACCATATAGTACTTTTATTGTGGTTGCGCCATGTGGCGCTTTTAGGGTCCCTTATTATAAAGAAAGATTTGAAAAACATAAACTGTGAAAAGAGGTAGATCCTCTGCTTGAGTATACTTAGGACGACGAACTCTGGGAACCATTTTTTTAGAAGGTAGAGGATTGAAGTGAAATTATAAGAATTCGTGAATGTAGAAGGTAGAGAATGTGTGATTTTGGAGTTCACATTGGTTGAAATAGGGAGTGGAATGAGAGCGGTTAGATGGGATTAGCAGTTGTAGGCTCAGACAAAGGATTCTCGTCTCATTGTGAAACGAGCCACGACACTATTGAGGCCGATCCTCTCAAAGTTATGCAGCCTTCTCAGGTTGATATGCTCGGCTCAGCCTGAAACACGATGGACTAAGACATATATTTGTGAGTTTGTACATCCATTTTGCTAGTATAACAGTCCCATTACGGGGTGAAAATGGGCAAATCCGCGCCCCATTTGTTCACTTCATGACTTGCTCTGAAACTACTTATAATTATTGCTTTTACGGGTAAGCATGGGCCAGGGGCGGAGCCAGGATTTGAAAAGAGGGAGTGAAAAAGAAAATCTTTACATCCCTTGACGAAAAAACTTTTCCAAACTGTTACATAAGGAGACATCATGCCTTTAAAATAAAAATAAAATGAGAAATATACTGATGTCATATAAAATGGGCTTTTAATAGGGGTGCGAATTTCACTTGGGCTTTTAATGGGGTGCAAAATTTACTTGGGCTTTTAATAGGGGGTGCAATATTCAGTTTTTTCTTATTTTGATTTCGGGCTTACAAAACTACGTGCCCCTTGCTTTACATGGGCTCCGCCTCTTGAGCATGGCCCGGACTTGGCGGGCTTTAGCCTCATCCACGTCCAATCCAGATTGAGTGGCTCGTGCATGTCTTATAACCGGAGTTCCCAAGTCCAACTGCAGGATAACTTCTTTAAAGTAATACTCGATAATATAATATTCTCTTTAAAATAATAAAATTTTTTGGTCCCGACTCGGGCCCTTAGTGCTAAAATAATAAATTCGATAAAATCATAAAATAATACATTTCATAAGTTTCCTTAAGCATTAATAGGTCCCAAATAATATATAAAATAATCATCTACTGTAAACATAAAAAATAAATTCCATACATGTACAATTTTTTCCAAATATGATTCAATATTGGTTTGATTTTCTTAAAAATTCAAATCAAGTTGTATTTCATCCCTAATAGTTCGTGGTGCACTCACAAGATCCGGAGCCACGTTGTTGTGTTACAAGAAGAAGTGTTGAAGCTAGTGTGATTGATACTTGGAGTGGTTGTATTCTTATTGCAATTAGTCAGTAATATAATATCTCTAAGAAAAATTAGTCCATATTATATTTACAAACTACAATTATTATTTAACCTCCAAGCTAGTAATTATCCTATATAATAATAATATATTATTTAACTATAAAATAATAATTTATTATATTATCGATAATATAATATCTCTTTAAAATAATAAATTTTCTTGATCCCAAGCCTATTATTTTTATAAAATAATAAATATACCGGAGAGTATCCATCTTGAGTACAAATAACTGTTAAGAGGTTGTAAAGAGGTCGTTGTAGCCAAGAAGTAGCAGACAATGGTTTGCAAAACATATATGTCTGATTAAGATATAAAATCGAGGTTTCTCAATTGAATCCTTTCATCTCATTTGAGCTTTCTTGTAGTTTGGCAGTAAGGTTTACATTCCCCTCTTGGTGCTGCTAACAATTTAACCAGCCGTACCCTTTCTCGTCACTCTTGCATCGTCCATTTTTTTCTCCATTGAATAGCTATGCAGACCAAATGCTTCATTTAGGCCGATTCATCCGTGTCATTGTTCCCATGTCCGATTCAAAATTTTGCACTTTCAGATAGTCTTGGTATAGCTAAACGGCTAAACCTCAATTTTTAGACATATAGAGACAAAAAGTGATACACAATGGAGTGGTTGAGAATTGATTTGAAAGTGGTTAACGATTTTCCTTTTGAGACTTAACGATTTTCCATTTTCGTGTAGAATTGCTGGGAGTATAAAGATGTTCATTTGAGGTTAATTAGTTGACCTAAACACGTGAAACAACATGAATTATTAGGTAATCCTGCCTCAAATGTGGCTAAATATTCTTTCGTTATTATAGTGATTTTTATAAACCATTTCTCATCCAATTGCACCTTAAAAATTGAATTTTGGAAACATGTTAGACATCAAGATTTTTACGAACTTTATCATTGTCTAGACTTTAGGTTGCGTCCAAAGCTTGACAAAATGATTGGCAACACAAAGAATCATTCCTCGACCGGTTTTCAAGTCTCATTCGTACTCAAGTTTCTAGAGACCCAATGGTTGACAAATATGACAGATTGGTAATATAGCTTTGCAATTTTATCATTTTACGGAATTAGTTGTTGCCATGTTTCGAGCTCAAGTCTATTAATTTACCACTGTACTACCGTGACATTTGCTTTTGTCAAGTTGTTTTGTTCTGCAAGTATCAGGTTGGGGAACTATCAAGTTGTTACTACCAATTATTAAGAGCAAATCCTATGGGTAGTGTAACCCTTTCATTTTGAAAGGGTCACTACCAATTTGGCCTAATTTGCTCCCACTATGGTAAGTGAAAGGGTGTATTTTGGTCCCAAAACGTTCAACCACTCGTTGGTTGAACGAGTGGTTGGTAGTGTAAAACTTTACGGGGAGACTGTCTCCGTAAAGAAAATAACAATAAACGGAGACTGTCTCCGTTTAAAATAAAAGAAATTTTCAATCTCCACCAGCAAAACAACCCTAATTCATTCACCAGCAGCCTATATCTCGACCAACACCAGCTATACAATTCACCGGCACCAGTTTGCACTTCAGTTTGCCTGCAATCATCCGTTGAGCACAATCTACGCCTCAAGATCTTCAATTAAACCCATCCAGCCATCACCTATATCAAGCCTTCTTCAATTGATTGAAATACAAATCAATTATTCACACCAGACTCCGATCAATTGACCCCCAAATCTCCATCGATCGAGCTCATGGAATGAACCCAATCTCCGTTCACAGCGAATCAACATCACGACCTAGCTTTGTCAGTAACCAAGTTTCGGTCTTGAAACTTCATCTGCATCTTCATGATTTCATCTTCGTTTACAACTCGTAACCGCCCCCAAACAAGTCACCATTTAATCAAGACCGAAAATTAGGTCAAAACCCATTGCAATCAGCTACTTATGAACTCGTTCTCATCCGGATTTCGGCTCAAAGACAATCGATCAATACCCCCAACTTGGTCTTCTTAGGTTGCTTCTTTTCCTTCTCTTTTAGCATTTCTCGAATCTCTTGTTCACGGCCATGGCGTCAATATCAGTTGCTACTTCTTCGTTTTCTCAATTCCTCACCTGTGGTTTCTCTATCTCACATAATAGAAATGGTTGCAGCTGCTCGAAATGATGCTCAGATCAAAGAGAAGATGGTTTTCTTGATGTTGCATCAAGAGAGAATGAAATGTAGTGGGGAGATGGACACGTCTCCGTTTTCATTTTCATTTTCTTTTAAAACCTTACGGAGACACTCTCCGTAAAGTTTTGAAAAACTTTCTTACGGAGACACTCTCCGTAAGGTTTTGAAAAAAAAAATTCTTACGGGGGACAATCTCAAAAAATTCTTACGGGGGTTCGGTCCTACTTTGTTTTTGTCCATGGTGGCTAGACTCGTTCATATGGGTGAGTAGTCTTCCATATGGGTGAGTTAGTCTCACTTTGGAGACTACCCATAGGAGATGCTCTAAGGATGATTACATTTATATCATATAGATGGATGCTTACAAATGGTTATGCGATTAGGTTTGTCTCAATAATGACAACGTACGTAGTTGGTGTCGGTTGTTGGTATACCCTTAACCTTTTCCCCGTCAACCTGTGTAGTACGTAGGTCTATAATAAACGGAGGTGTAATTAAGTATTCATCAAATGAGGAAATGAACGCATTAGCAGCCGGTTCGTGATAGGGTATTTCTGGTGCACATTTGTGCATGTTCCTACATTAATACACTGATTACCTAATTCTTATAATACCTTAGTTTCAAAAAATTAGGCTGATTTCATGTACAAATTACACATGAAACCATTATATTATTTAGAAACGGATGGAATGTATCGTAAATTTAATCTGTAACCAAAGAGATGAAAGATGAGAAATACAACATATAATCAAGGGCGAGCATATATTTTGGATCATCTTTCTTAATTGATTTTGAGAAAATGGGTCATTTGTCCAAAAAAATTTAAAACACGGTTCAAATGGACGAGTAAAAAAAAGTACGGGTAAAATAGCCAAAAAAAAATAGCAAGGATGAAACTGGATTTCATCCTGGCTTATACTTAAAAAAATAGCAAGGATGAAACTGGATGCATCCTATGTAAAATAAAAATAAGAAAAAATATTTGAAAATGGAGGGGATGAACCCAAGTTCATCCCCGCCATTTTTAAATTTTTGTCCATTTAAACAGTATCTTTTTAATTTTTGACTATTTAAACAATATCAAAACCTAAGTGTCTTTTTCACCCAGAAATTGTTGATTTTAGTGTTTTTGACCAATTTTGTGATTGATTTTATAGTTTTCATGTCCGATCACAGTTACGGTAAAAAACCGACAATAAAAGATTGTGTAATAACTTTAATGGTTTTTGTGGAACCGATTCTTTATGAGACAATGACTGCTAATGGACGTGGTAACAACGACCAAGTTGTAGATTGTGACAGGCTTATCAACAAAGAGAGACCAATTAATTAAACATTACTCTTCTTCGAATTAGACTAAGACTTAAGTATATGCTGACATTAATATTCTTCACTATCACATTCAACACATCATGCGTAACACAATAAATTTGCCAATTACATTTTCTTTTTGCTCACCAAAGTTTCATATCGACTCCAAAAATGTACGAATATCTACTAATATTTTAGATTTCGAATCTCGATCCTCTTGACTCACGAGGTGGTGTTTTGGCGTCGGATGCATGTTGATGACATTTTAGACTTGAATCAGTTTAATACTCCCTCCGTTTCTAGAAAAGTGTTATTTTCACTTTTCCAATTTGACCTATTTTTAGGCTAAAATGAAAAAGCGAAAGTATCACTTTTCCATAAACGGAGGTAGTACAATATAGTTGGCTCGTTCAAATCAGACCTTTATCTTAGTCCAACGAGAAGAAGTTCACTCGTCTGTTATTATGTGTCCATGATATTTTAACACGGTTTAGTTTCCCTTTGAGATCGATAATCTGATAAATCGACGAATAGTCCTTTCATGCACTCGATTGCATAACAACACAGTAAATTATCGAATTTTATAACTGCAAAATCGATGGTTTTAGGGTGCATGCTCATCGTGCACTCGAATCTGATAACACCCATATGACGTGTCCCGTTTTTGTGGATTAAAAAATAAAAAATTACTGTATGGCCCCGGTAAATTTATTTTTGACAAGAAATAAAGATAACATGGAAAATCTTATAAAATTTCCCAAAATTAAATAAAAGTACATCCCAAGATTCCGAACTGCTGGAAATAGGTGAACCGTCTATCTTAACCAAAACCAAACCTTCATCTTCTTTCAGAGAGATAGAGGCGGTGAGTTTAGTTTTCTCGTAGAAAAAAAGAAAAAAAACAGATTCAGTATAAATGGTGGATTTCGACGGTTTAAACCCTAGAATTTATTTATCTCTCTTCGTTTACATCTAAAAAAAAATCAATTTCTCTAGGTTTTTTTCTCTTCAGTTTCTGATTCTGTCAACACACTGGGGAGATCCAGTAACTGGAGGTGTACTGATTGGATTCTTTACTTTTCTGGGATGGAGATTGATTCTTCTTATTCTTCTACTGGTCTTGCTGGTCTCAACCCTCGAGATCGAATTCTACTGGTAATTTTAATTTTATTTATTTTTTTGTTTGTGAAATTGATTTTTGTGAATTTTTTTTTTTTTTTTTTTTTTTTGTAAATTGATTTGTAGAAATTGAGTAAAATTGGAGTACCTGGGGACAGAATTGAGGAAGGAGAACAAGGTTTGGTTGCTTATTTGAAAGAAAACAAATCTAAATTGCATGATGTTGTGTTATATGGTGTGTTACCTAGTGATGAGGAAGTTATTGAGACGATAGCGGTATCGAAAATTGAAAACGGAGAAGGTGGTGTGATTATGAAGAAAGGTCCTAAGTTGAAAGAATTGTTTAAAGAATGTATGCATTGGTTAAGATGGTTAATGTTCGAGGATGAACCAGGGAAGTGTTTAGAGAATTTGGGGAAATTGAGTGTAGGTCAGCGTGGGGTTTGCGGAGCTGTTTGGGGACTTAATGACATTGCGTATCGATGTAAGACGTGTGAGAATGATCCGACTTGTGCGATATGTGTTACGTGTTTTCAGAATGGGAATCATAAGGATCATGATTATAGTCTTATGTATACTGGTGGTGGGTGTTGTGATTGTGGGGATGAAACTGCATGGAAGCAAAATGGTTTTTGTTCGAAACATAAAGGAGCTGAACAGATTCAGCCTCTTCCGGAGGAGATTGCGTGTACTGTTGGACCTGTGCTTGACGTGCTTCTTGGTTATTGGGAGGAGAAACTGTTAATTGCGCAAGCGGCATACCTTAGTAAAACGTTGAATGGTGGTGAACATGTGAAAGTTGAGGCCAGTTTAACATCTACTGTTGTGGAAATGCTTCTTGAGTTTTGCAAGCACAGTGAGAGTCTTCTTAGTTTTGTCTCTAGAAGGATTTTTTCGTCAGTTCCTTTGTTGGATGTCTTAGTAAGGGCGGAGAGGTTTTTGAACAAGGGAGTAACAACAAAGCTACATGAATTGTTGTTGAAATTATTGGGAGATCCTGTTTTCAAGTATGAGTTTGCAAAAGTTTTTATAATGTACTATCCTGATACTATAAAAGAGTCTATCCAAGAGGGTAGCGATTCTGTATTGGAAAAGTATAAGTTGGTAGCTACTTTTTCTGTGCAAATTTTTACAGTGCCAACTTTGACACCTCGGCTAGTGAGAGAGATGAATCTTCTAGGCATACTTTTTGGATGCTTAGAAGACATGTTTTCTTCTTGTGCTGGAGATGAAGGGCATATTCAGGTACTTCAATTTGTTTCTCTTTTTCTTAATCCCTCCTTGTCAATTTTATTCCATTCTGCTCGATCCATTCTCTATGGAAGCCGCGTCACCGCAATACACTTTTTAAGGTGTTTAAGTAATATAGTGTCATGAATTTCGTGGTCATCTACCCTTTTTCCTGTAGTTTTATGTTTCATCTTATGATGGTTACTCTTTTTAATTCTATAAATCTTTTTGTATTTATTACATTATTGGATGTGTAGTGTAGACTGAAATGAAATTTGTGTCAAATAGACATATAACATAACAACAATTACATACACCGAGGAGAACAACTACCACTGTCAACCATAGGTCCATGCATCAAATCTCATACTAAAATGAGCTGACACCTTGATTTAAGTTTAGAGCTGATTGGTTCAAACTATGTCACTGACTCGCCTCACCTAAGTCTCACATATGCGATTCAATGTAACTACATATTTTTAGTTTCTTGGTTCAACCAGATCCCCTGGTGTGAAGTTAAATTTTTATGGGATTTGAAATCACGGATCTTATTGACAGGGTTATATTTCTTGGAAATACTTGCCAGTTTGAATAAAGTTTTTAACTCCAGTTTTAAGTAAACTGGCGACTTTTCTTTACCATATTATATCTTTTGGTGATGAGCTGATTAGAACCTTTCTGCAGGTTAGTAAATGGTCTAGTTCGTATGACACCACTGTTCGTCTAGTGGAAGATACACGTTTCGTTTTGAACCATCCTGATGTTGCCAAGTATGTAATTCATGAGCAGCCCGATATCTCCAAAACTTGGATGCGACTTTTGGCTTATGTGCAAGGTATGAATCCCCAGAAGAGAGTAACAGGTCTTCATGTGGAGGAAGAAAATGAGAGTATGCACATTCCTTTCGTTCTAGGGCACTCAATTGCGAATATTCATTCTCTCTTAGTGAATGGAGCATTTTCAGTCGATGAAATGATAGAAAATACAAGCAACTTACAAGATATGGATGAGGATGATGGGGATAGTCTCCTAAGACATGCTAAAGTAGGAAGGCTTTCCCAGCAAAGTTCTGTATGTAGTACATCAGGAAGAAGTGCAACAATGGATGCCACTTCACAGGGGGGCGAAGAATGTTTTAATAATGGAAACGGTGTATCAGTTCCTAAAACTGTGACTTGGTTAACATGCGAGTGTCTTCAAGCTGTTGAGAACTGGTTGGGATTTAATGCTTTACAAATGGAATCCCATAGTTCTTTGTCTCAAGATATTAGTAGAGGAGCTGTTGCTAATTTCTTATCTTTGAAGAAAACATTTTCTAGGATAGCAAAGCCCAAAAGTATCTCAAAGGTAAGCCGTTCATCTTCAGCCAGAGGTAGATTTGGCACTTCAAGTGAAAATGCTGGCAGGCATAATTTTCTGTCCTCTTCGGGTTACATTGCTGATAAGCGTGGCTATAGCTTGGTGGGTACAAAAGAAACGGATATTTCTGCCCGATCAAGTAGCTCTGGGCTGTCTAATGAAGATACAATGGAAGCGGAATGTTCAGAGTCAGACTCACTGGGATTATTGAGTTCGTCTGATTGGCCAAATATAGTTTATGATGTTAGCTCACAAGATATTTCTGTTCATATTCCTCTGCATCGATTACTTTCATTGCTCTTGCTGAAAGCGCTGAAAAAATGTTATGGCGAGACTGGAGGATCAGAAATTAGTAGCCCTAATTCGGCTCGTCTTTTATCATCTGGACACGACCAGGACTTTTTTGGGCAGATGCTACTTGGGTGGCATCCAGTTGGATTTTCCGCTTTCGTCATGGAACATCCTCTACGAATAAAGGTATTTTGCGCTCAGGTACGTGCTGGCATGTGGCGGAAGAATGGTGATGTAGCTATGTTAAGTTGTGAGTGGTATCGATCAGTCCGTTGGTGAGTCAGTTTTGAACTTCAACTTTTAAGCTAACTATATTGTTTTTGTTTTCTTTTATCTTTTACTTTCCTCTAATTCCTTTCTTATGTTCCTACAGGTCTGAACAAGGCTTAGAGCTAGATATATTCTTGTTGCAATGTTGTGCTGCATTAGCACCACCAGACCTATTTGTTAAAAGAATTTTGGAGCGGTTTGGCTTATCAAGCTACTTATCTCTGAACCCTGAACAGTCAAATGAGTAAGTGTTACTTCTCCTAAATATTTTTCCAAGTCTTTTAGTTCTACCAAATAATTTGAACCGAGTCGTCACTAGACACTGAGAGTACTACTTATATCAGGGATCTAGGCATTAATTTGGCTTGCTGAATTCCATTTTGAAAAACTGTGTTGTAGGCATGAGGCAGTCCTGGTGCAGGAAATGCTTACTCTCATAATACAAATAGTCAAAGAACGGCGTTTCTGTGGACTATCAACAGCTGAAAGTTTGCGGAGGGAGTTGGTTTACAAGCTGGCAATTGGAGATGCTACTCGGAGTCAGCTGGTGAAATCTCTTCCTCAGGATCTTTCTAAAAATGGTCAGCTTCAAACGATTTTGGATTCGGTAGCAGATTATTCCAATCCCTCGGGATGAAGCAGGTTTTGTGATCTCTTAAATGTCTCGTCATGTTTTGCAATCTCTTATATGTCTCAACATGTTTAAATGATATGCATATTCCATTTCTTTGGTTTATTTCAGGGTAAATATTCACTGCGCAAATCATGTTGGGAAGAACTTGATTTGTATCACCCACGTTGGAATTCCAGGGATTTACAAGTAGCCGAAGAAAGATACATGCGTTTCTGTAAGGTTTCTGCTTTGGCTGGTCAGTTACCTCGATGGACGAAGGTCTTTTACCCTCTGAATGGAATTTCGAGAATAGCTACTTCCAGAGCCTTGTTGGAAATTATCCGTGCAGTATTGTATTATGCTTTATTAAAGGATAAACAGATACATGCGCGAGCTCCTGATGTAGTTGTCCTTATAGCTTTGCATCTATTATCATTAGGCCTAGACATCTGTTACGTCCAAAGGCAAAGCAATGGCCAGGAAGAAGACCCTCTTCCTTTGTTAGCTTTGGCGAGTGAAGAGATTTCAGGTGGACCTTCTGTTGGTTCTGATGCAGTGAAGCAGAAAACTTTGTTGTCACTTCTAGTTTCGACGATGAGAATGTATAAGAATTCAACATTTGAAGCAGGGCAATGTGATCTTTCTGCGTTGATTGCAAATATCTTGAAAAAATTCGCCGATCTTAGTGTTTGCTGCGCGATTGAACTACAAATATTGGCACCAGAAGTGGTTCCTCAAATGATGTTGGATCCTTCTCCAAATAGTGATTTTAGTAGCTCAAGCTCGAGCTCTGACGCTGAGGAGCGTAAATTGAAAGCTAGAGCCAGACAAGCTGCTAT
The DNA here is from genome assembly GCA_023531295.1 of Papaver armeniacum. Classification (NCBI taxonomy): domain Eukaryota; kingdom Viridiplantae; phylum Streptophyta; class Magnoliopsida; order Ranunculales; family Papaveraceae; genus Papaver; species Papaver armeniacum. The sequence goes on from JAJJWW010001357.1 coordinate 767,872, forward strand.
AATGGTAGATATTATGATCTGATTTTCTATTTCGAAAGCTTTTTAGAGGATTCACAATTTCATTTTAGATAATCAGTTAAGTATTTGTTTGATTGGATCTTATTTCATGGCATGCTAGTTTCCTGTGGTGATATGCAAATTATAGTACCTTTTAATGAATTATTCATCTAAAAGACTAGATAATCACAAGGTTATGAGTGAGCAATGGTGCATATTTTTTATGTTTTCTTTATATATTTTCATGTGATCTCGTGGATTTCAGCAATATATGCGGTACTTTAGGTGACTGTCTTGTTTCATATACTCACCTTGGTTCATTATGCAGGAAAAGATGAAAGCTGCTCAGTCCAAGTTTTTGGAAAGCCTTGCACCCGAAGAAAATGTTGAGGCCGAAGTTTGCAATCATCTGTCGGAGGATTCAACACCAATTGTTTGTTCTCTTTGTCGGGATCCTGATTCCAGAAGTCCCCTCTCTTTCCTAGTCTATCTCCAGGTAAGGGACTAAATACCCGTTTTCTTTCCAGTATACTTTTCTTTCTTCTCTCTTTGGATAAGTATGCTGAATTAGGATCAGATCATTACTTATTACAATTGTCATCACCATCAAGTTAACCTAATATCGTACTCTACTCTTCTATATAACAAGAAATCCCGGCTTGCAAGTTTTGTGGAAAGAGTACCTCCTGTGTGGGGAAAAACAGACAATCTTTCAGCCAAGATTGGTGAAATCACCGAACCACGTAAGCATCAGCAATCCGGTTCGGGGGCTACTTTGGCTTCCAATATAGAACAGTTGGTTCAGAATGCGATAAATGAGTTCAGTCATGACGGGCTTCCTATTGAAGTTGAAGGAATGGTGGAATTTATCAAGGCACAACTCGATTGTACTACCAATGTTCAACGGCCAAGTACGTCATATGGTGCAAGCATGGATACCTTACCTTCTTCCATTGAGATGATGGAGGTTGATATCTACCAGTCTGTTGTCAAAGAACTGCAGAACGCTGCAGATGCTAAACAGAAATTTTTAACTGAACATGATAAAGAGGCTTTAACAGAAAACAGACATGCACAATGCACTCTCCTTGGGAAGTATATGGCCTCTCTTTCAAGACATAAGCCAGAGAAATCTCCAACTTCCAAGAATTCTCGAAGTGAAAATGCATCGTCAAAAATCGCCGGGGGCCTTCCAGCATATGATGGATTTGGTCCGACAGACAGTGACGGGATCCATATCTCTTCCTGTGGCCATGCTGTGCATCATGAGTGTCGTAGTCGTTATTTATCATCTTTAAGGGAAAGGTAATTACTTTTTCAGCCTCTGTTCTGAAGCATGAATCTTATATCTGATTGGTCATTATTGGGAGTGCTGTAGCATATTTCAATGCTGTCATATGTATGCTGTAGGAATAGTCCTTGAATCTCACATGCTAATTCTGTTTTTTTGAGCTGCAAGTACTCCAGAAATAAGCTCACACACTAATTTCCATTTAATGTCATCTTTTACAATTTTTTGTCTGAATTATTGTTGTCCACAGATATATTAGGCGGATTATTTTTGAAGGAGGGCACGTTGTTGATCCAGATCAGGTAAGATAGTTTTTGCATGTTGGTTCAATTTGCCTTCAGTTAGGGATATATTTATCTTACCGACAATTGCCTTCTTTCAGGGAGAATTCCTGTGTCCTCTATGCCGCAGACTTGCAAATTCTGTGTTGCCTGCTGTTTCTAATAATTTTAGTAATTTGAGAAAAGAGATTCTATCCACAAGCTCTGGTGCAGGACCAATTATTGGCTCTTTAAACTCATCAGGAACTAACGCGTTTCGCCTTTCCCTATCCTTGATCCTCCTCCAAAGTACTAGCAAAAATATTGGGGAGAGTAGAATGCACGTGACCACTTCGGATCCAAACAGAAAAATGCAACCGACTCTAGATCCGATCCTCAATATTCTTTGTAGAATGTATTATCCCGACAAACATGATAAGTTCTTGGCATCTGGGAGAGTGAGCCACTCTATGGTTTTGTGGGACACCCTCAAGTACTCCCTCATCTCAACAGAAATCGCTGCTCGTGGTGTTAGATCTAATATGTGCAGTGGAAGTAAAACATCTACGTCTGGTCTTGAAGTGTTATATAGGGAACTAGAATCTTCTTCGGGATTTATTTTGTCTTTGTTGCTTCAAGTTGTTCAAAACACTAGAAATGAGAATTTGCTCCAGGTGCTTCTAAGGTATAGGGCTATTAATCTGTTTGCAGCCTCTATCTGCTCTGGTGTTTCTTTGGATAATGAAATTTCTCCCTCAACAGTTAGTGGAACAGGTACTTCCCTACTTATAGTATGTCATCTTATTAGTTGCTTTCTATCAAAGTGGTGTCATTTAACTTGCACGGGTCATTTTGTCTTGCATCATAGAATCTGCAATTTATGATATGTGAAGTGTGTTTCTCAGGTGATATCTCATCTGTCCTCAAACATGTAGACAAAGGAGCTGTCTATCCTGACACTCAGTTTTGGGGAAGAGCTGCAGATCCTGTCCTTTCTCGTGATCCTTTCTCATCTTTGATGTGGATTCTCTTTTCTCTTCCATCCCCATTTCTGTCATCCGAGGATTGTTTCTTATCTCTAGTTCATCTCTTCTATGCTGTCTCTGTGATTCAGGTACTATGGTAGTTTGTCATTTTTGTGAGCAGGGCTTTGAACACCTCTTTTAATTTTCTTCATTCTACCCCATATGGTGGCTTATCTTTTGCTTACTGCAGGTATTGGTTACATACATTGGAAAACATCAAACTGTTATCGCGGAATTAGGGCTTAGTGACTGCCTGATCAGCGACTTATACAAGAATGTAGAAGGAACTTTTGCCAAATATTATTTTGTTTCTAATTACATGGACGAAGCTTCTTGCCAGCCTAAAGATATGATTCGCAGAATGAGTTATCCTTACTTGCGGAGATGTGCTTTACTCTGGAAGTTGTTGAAATCTTCTACCCCAGAACCCTTTAGTGACAGATCACATGAGAGGAATTGGGTATCATCAAATTTGAACGACAATGCACTGGACTCTTCTCTAAATGACCTTCCTATCGAGCTCAAGGAAGTTGAAGAACTTGAACAGATGTTTCAAATCCCTGACCTGGATGTTGTTTTCAAGGACAAAATGTTACGCACATTAGGTTTGAAGTGGTTGAACCATTTCTCTAGGGAGTTCGACTCTCGCAATTATGGCCGTATTTTCCACTCTACTCCCGCTGTGCCATTTAGGTTGATGCGTTTGCCTCTCATATACCAGGATCTCCTTGAGAAGTATGTCTCTCTCTCTCTCTCTAGTCGTTCTCTATATGTCTATCTATCTGTCTATTTATTTATTTATTTATCTGTATATATCCATCTGTTTTGGAGAAGTCTCTTTCTTTTTCTCTTTCGATTAAATAGTTTCTGCCACTGCAGGTATATTAAGCAAAAGTGCCCTGAGTGTGAATCTGCTCAAGATGATCCTGCACTATGCTTGCTGTGTGGTAGGATCTGCTCCCCCACTTGGAAGCCGTGCTGCAGGTTTGTCTCAGTGCATTGTTTTTTCTGGAAGTGGTTCGTTTTTTCTTCTATGGAATATGATATAATTTGTGTGTTTCTTGTGTTTAGGGATAGTGGCTGCCAATCTCATGCAATGACATGTGGTGCTGGAATTGGAGTCTATCTTTTGATCAGGGTACTGTTCGTCATTTCACTTATTTTTGTTTTTCCTGAAGCCAACTTTGTATTTCACAGTTAGTACTCTTAATTATATTGACGCATGCGATCAACAATGATAACTTTCCTGTTATGATAGAGAACCACAATATTGCTGCAAAGATCTGCACGTCAGGCACCTTGGCCTTCTCCCTACTTAGATGCATTTGGTGAAGAGGTAAAGTATTTGTGTTTGTGATGAAAAAGCATTATTTTATCAAGCTAGAACAGTGGAATCACTTGCTAGAATTATATAAATTCCATTTATTATAAGACCCCTTCCAAAGGAAAAATATTGTGATGTAATTTCTGTGTTATATAAGCCTACGTACCATTAGATGCGACTCCACTTTGTTATGTGGGGATTATACTCTGTACAAAAGATGTCCGGGGTTTATAAATAGCTCCATATATGGTTCTTAATCTTTTGCTGCCGTTACTGGCTAATTGTTTGTATATTCATCTCGTTGCTAATCAATATGAATGACCGATATTGCAGGATATAGAAATGCATCGGGGGAAACCATTGTTCTTGAATGAGGAACGCTATGCAACTTTGACCAATATGGTAAAGTTTCAGTTTCTTGTGTTTGCAGATTGCAATATACATTTGGTGTATTTTTTTTTTTGTCGGTGAACATTCTTGTTAAAGACAATTTTATAACATCTCTTTTGCGCAGGTGGCTTCTCATGGACTTGATCGGAGTTCAGATGTGCTACGTCAAACAACCATTGATGGTCTCTTCATGATGTAAACAAGTTGTCCAAAAGTATATAAATTTTTATGGAGGTGAGTGTTTGTTGTTGGTTGGGTTACTATGTATTCAGCTTTATGTTTATTTGATTTGCAAACATCAATCACTTATTTCATTAGACACTTATGTTAATAGTTGGCAGTTGATGTTTCACTCCACCAACGTGATTAGAAGGAGATGGAGAGACAACCTCACATTCAAAGTAAATTTTGTTCATACTTGGAAATGGCCAGAGAGTCAGAGACAGCAGATATGATGCAGTTGGGAATTGGTACCAGTTATTTAGTTGCTGTGATTCAGGTCAGGTCAGTATGTTTTTTTTTTTTTTTTTTTTCTCCACCATCTTTGTGAATTCGACACTGTTTTGTTGACATACTAAGTAATTCTTAGAAATTTGCTAAACTTGAACTTTACAGGTTGTATAGTCCGAAATAGACCTAAACTGCATCGGTTTATGTTCACCTGTAAATTGGGATCTTTGCGTGGTTGAAGTCTCTGCTGCATTTCCATTCTTGCTCTCACTGGAGTGTGCATGTACAGGTTCAGTTCCTAGACAGTCCAGGTTCTCTGTTGTGATTTCTCTTGGAAGGTCTTATGCTTGTATATGAACTGCACATCATCGATGGTAGACGTGCTAATGCCTTTCTATGAGAATTGCTTTGGCTAGGCGTAATTTGTAAATAAAATCTAGAGTTTTTCTTTATGTGGAAAATACAGTAGATTTCGTCAGAGATTTGAAACACTTGGTTGATGGTCATGATGTTGAGTCTCTATGGTGCTCCATAATCTGGAAAATTTCAGCCTTGGGTGCAGACTCTGGCAATCCTCATAGACTAGGAACAAGCTTTGTCCACTGTCCAGGTGCTTTGTGGATTTTCAACTATTTTTTTCTTTCATGCTTCTCCCTTTTTAAATTTGTAGCCTTTACTTGTCGCAACACTTTTTACCCAGAGGTTCTGGTGCATTACTCATCTTAAGCAGTTTCTGAACTAAAAAAACACCCGCTCACTCCAGAAAAGGTGAGATGGATGTGACTCGATGTTTCAAAAATGTGGCTGCATTTTAAGCAGTTCATAAACCTGGTTCCAACATCATTGTTAGTTTTTTTGAAAGCCTATGTGTGCCAAGATTTCACTTCTAGATATATGTTACCCAAGAATTCTTGAATGATAGAGTTGTGTATAAAGTTGAGATACATTTGTGTCCGGATAACTGTACATGCCTTGAATACCTCTCGGTCTGACTTTAAGTTTGACATCACAAAAATGAAAAAAAAATACTACCGCCGAAAGTAACACTTTTCCAGAAACGGAGGGAGCAAAGAAAAAAAAAAGCATATCTGAGTCTATGAGTGAAGACTTATATCCCAAACCAGATTAGGACGAACATGGTACAAGTCAGGGACGTAGCCCGTCCCTAATTTTTGGGTAAAAAAATTTTAGTATAAAACTTAGAAACTTAGGTTAAATTTTATGTTTAGCCCACATATTAGTTGTATTTAGCTAATTGTATGTCATTTTTAGCCAATACTACGAGGTTTAAAGTAAATAATCTTCTTTCCACTCACTACATTGCTACTCTTACTTTCTTCTATTTTGGTAATCACTTTGTTTTTCTGTTATTTGTGTTCGTTTTAACTTTTATTTTCCTAGCTATTTAGTATTGTACGGGTGGATCCCTATTTGGCCACTAATTATGTGATGTATTCCAAAAATATTGTCTCGGCCTTCAGCTGCATTATCGATTGTTACAATCCAGCCCTACCCAAAGGAGAATCCTGGGTCCGTCCATGGTACAAGTATGTCAAAATTATAGAATATATCAGAGTTAGAAATTGAAGTGACATGATATCTGACTCTGCACGAGTGAAATTCAAATTCGAAGTCTGTCAAAATTGTAGAATATATCGAGTTGGAAATCAAAGTGACATGATATCTCTGACTCCGCACGAGTGAAATTCAAATCTCGAGTCAGATCCAAGTATCAAACTGCGAAAATGCTAGAAATCCCCCACTTTTATACCCCAAAAATTTTACACCCCTATGTGTCCATGTGTTATTGGTTCACTTTAAAGCGGACTCTGTTTTAAGGGTAGGGTAGAGTGAGAGAATGAAATCTACGGTGGATAAGAGTGACACATAGGGGTGTAAAATGGTGGTGTAGAAAAGTGGGGGATGGGAAGCAACTTCCATCAAACTGGTAGGAGTCAGAACCTGTCAAATGCAAGTTGCCAAAAAAGGAAAATTACAAATTAGGTTTTTTACCAACGGGCACAATTATCAAATTCCTCGTTCTTTATTTCTCAGTCTCTCTTGTTTCAACGGGAAAGAGTGACTCCCCGTCAGATCTCTCTCCCCCGATTCAATTCCCGCCATCAATTCAGCCAAACTGTTCACTCTTCTTTCTTCAATTATTTTTCTGCTCTTCCTGTTTCACTTTGAACCTTCAATTTTGAAAAATTAGAGCGGGTTTTCATTTCCATTTTAGGGTTTTGAAAAGGGGATTTTTTATGTAGAAGAAAGAATATTCATGGCTGAAGCTAAAATTGATGTACCTTGTTGTTCTCAGAATAGAGTATCAACTGTTTCCGAAGAGGAGGATGAGGAGGCTAAACGGTAATAGCTAATCTTTTGATTTCTCATTTTGTTTGTGATTATGGTTTTGATCATATTGTGCTGATTTTTCTTTGTGATTTTCTTCGTAAGTATGTCTAGGACAATCAGGGGTCCGATAAGGCATCGAGAAGGCGGTTGGACTGCTGAAGAGGTGAGTAATTGAGTCATGTGTGTGGGGGCTCTGTGGTAGCTATGAAAATTGACTTGTATTTGTTTCTGGACGCGCTTGAATTTTTGGATGTATTTGTGTGCAATTGAATCAATTGTAGTTTTTGTGGTGTTTCATGGTCTAGTGGATGTGCTTGAACTTGTTTATTTTATGCACAATTGTGAGTCATTTGTTTGATATGTTTCCGCTGAAATTTGTTTGATATGTTTGCGATTGTAGTTATAATGCAGTTTTAGGGATTCTTAATTACATGATATCTGGCGCTAAATTTTGAGTTTGTTGTTGCAGGATGATTATTTGAGAAAATGGGTTCAAGTTTACAAGGGAAAACATTGGAAGAAAATAGGTTTGTTTGTTTGTCTCTATATAATCTAGTGTTCCTACAGTTATATTAGTTGGCAAAGACCTAGAAATTATGCCTAATTTCGGTTTTGGGTGAGAGTTGTGCACTTAATACTGATTTCCAGTTACAATCACAAGAAGCTTTTGTTTGTGCGGAGTAGCTAAAGAGGGTGTTATGGATCATTTTCCAATTCAAAGAAAGAGCTAACTAAGTAACTTATGATAATCTATGTGTGCAGCCTCAGGTTTACATAATCGAACGGATGTTCAATGTCTGCATCGATGGCAAAAGGTTCTTAATCCCGACGTGAATAAGGGACCATGGTCCCAGGAGGTGAGGTGCTCAGTCCTTTTCTATTTCTATCATTCATTTTGCATATATCCTTGAGCTAAACATAATTGTTGCTTTCTCTTATTTTTCCCAGGAAGATAGGAAACTCATTGAGCTGGTATCAAAGTCTGGACCCATTAAATGGTCTGTCGTAGCAAAATCCATTCCAGGTCGCATAGGAAAGCAATGCCGAGAAAGGTAACCTAAACGACTAGTAATAAATTTCCACTAGGTTGTGTTCATAAGTGATCGTTTATTTCCCCCTATCAGATAGTGTTTGTGTGTGTGTTTTGCCATGTCCCACGGAAACTAATTTATTTGCCGTTTTACAGATGGTACAACCATTTAGATCCAAATATTAAAAAAGATGCTTGGACCAAAGATGAAGAACTTGCAATTGTGAGGGCCCATCGGGTTTATGGAAATCAATGGGCAGAAATAGCAAAGCTTTTACCTGGAAGGTACTAGTTCTTGCTTTCGAATCTTGGGGGAATGTGGATTGTATATAATTGTCTATAAAACAATAATCCAACTGTCAAAAGTGAGAAGCATATGACGGGATCCAATAAGTTTCCTTCTTTTCAGCCATTTAATTTGATAGCATCAATTGTTCTTTTGGGCCATTTATATTCTGTTAAGCATCTGTTCCTGTGCATCCAGGACCGATAACGCAATAAAGAATCTATGGAATTCCTCTCTGAAGAAGAAGTTAGATCTCTACCCATCTGCTGAACCGTTACCACCAGTTCTGAAGACGGGGGAAGATAATGCTAGAAATATACACACATCATCAGAAAAACTTAGGTATCCGTCTGTCTACAGGGAAGATAATCTCTGGAACACCGATTTGCAGAAAAACTTAGGTATCTGTCTATCTACTGGGAAGTTGCCATCATTTGGTTCAGTTCTGAAAACCGGGGAAGATGATGCGAAAAATGCAACTAAATCATCTGTTGGAAACTCTGCTGTGTTTAGTAATAAAGGTTTAAACGCCATTGCCGGAAGTTGCTTGGGAAATGAAAATTCAACAAAAAATCTCTGGATTACCCCTTTGCTGAATAACTTAAATATCCATCAATCTACTGATAGGTTGCAATCTTCTGGTTCAGTTCTGAAGACAGGGGAAGCTAATCCAAAAAGCGCAACCAAATCAACAGCTGTTGGAAACTCTACTATGAGTGATAAGAAAGGGTTTAGCGCGGTACCCGAAATTGCTTGGAAAATGAGAACTCGATAGTGAATATCAGGAATAGCTCTTTGAAGACTATGTTAGATTTCCATCGATCTACTGGACTATTGGCAGCAGTTGGTTCAGTTCTGAAGACGAGGGGAGATGATGAGAAAAAGGTAACCAAATCATCATCAGTTGTTGGAAACTCTGCAGTGTGTAATGATAAATTTTTTAACACCAGTACCAGAAGTTGCTTAGAATTTACTGGACAGCTACCACCAGTTGGTACAGTTCTGAATACCGAGGATTACGCCCTACAGATATCCATATCACCAGCTGCAGGGAAGATCAGTGGATGTAATAATGAAGGGTTGACTGATGGTACCCAGCGTTCCGTGGGAAATGAAGACTTCTATAAAGTTGATGAGGGTTGTATGGATCCGGTAGAGCCTTCGATACCAGAATTCTTAGCTGTGGGGGACCCAACAGGTGTACTAGCAACTGAATCGAGTAGCTCTGTTGATCTTGGGTGCAGACAACTAGCATCAGATCATGAGTTTAGCAGAACAAATTCAAAGGCAAACTTGGTCAACGATAGAAGCATTGGCAATATTGAGAGAAGCATTGCTGGAACACTGTTGTCATTTTCTGTTCCAGTCACTGGTTCCTTAAATCAAGAAACATCGGACTTAACATCAGAAATTGGGAAAACATGTGTACTAGCAACTGACTCGAGTAACTCTGATGTTCTTGGATGCAGACAACTGGCATCAAAACATGTGATTAGCAGATCCAATTCAAAGGCAAACTTGGTGAAGTATAGAAGCATTGGTGATATAGAGAGAAGTATTGCTGGAACACTATTGTCAATTTCTGTTCCAATCACTGGTTCCTTAAATCAAGAGATGTCGGGCTTAACATCAGAGATTGGAAAATCAGGTGTGCTAGCAACTGACTCGAGTAACTCTGTTGGTCTTGGATGCAGACAACTTGCATCAAAACATGAGTTTAGCAGATCAAATTCGAAGGCAAACTTGGTTAAGTACAGAAGCATTGGTGATATAGAAAGGAGAATTGCTGAAACGCCAGTGCCAATTCCTGTTCCAGTCACAAAGTTCAAAAACAGGAGCGCAACACCTGTAAAAGAAAGTAATCCGTCAAAGAAGTAAGTCTCACATATCTCATTTAACCTTGCATAATGATCATTGGGTTGGTTATTTAAAATATCAATTTGGCGCCAAGGAACTCATATGTGTAACTTTAGTTCATGGTATTGATTCTTCTTTAAAGTACTCTGTATAACTTTTTTACCAAGACATATAGGATTCAATCACAAGTGTTCTGTATTCATCTAGTTGTCGTGAACCATCTATTTACGAAATTTAAAAGATCACTTTTGCTAAATCACTTTGCAGACCGGCATTTATTTTTTCTTTTCTTTCTTGATTGTCAAACCTGCAGTCTTCTCAGCACCTTGCTTGTCATAGTAAACGTGCATACTCATTTTATGAAGCTTTTTCTGGTCACCATCTTACTCTGAATAATCTGTATATACTGACAAGGTGTAACTTATATTAATACTCTCTGCTTAAAGGTCTGCACTATCGGAAGCAATTCGATCGCAGTGGGAGCTTCAAAAAAGCCTTCATGACCAACTTGAGGTGCCATTCTCTCCTTCAAAATTCATATGCATGCTACCATTATATGCTGTGTTTTCATTGGTTAACTTAAAGATGCATCTGTGATGAGACTTGTCATCTGTTATTCATTTATCTGAGCAGTTTCAAAGGGAGCCGCAGATACGAGCTGTAGAAACTGCACGGCAGCCACAAAAGCTGTTTGAGGAAAAGAAGAAAGTGGGAGAAGCATTCATGCTTGCCAGCCAATCCTCTTGTTCAACAAATCCGGCAGTCAGTGCTGTTCCCTCATCTACCCGTTTGGGTCCGGATCTGTTGAATGTTGGAAGCAATGATGTGTCATTGAGAAATGGAGTGACTTGTTCCTTAAATCAAGAAACGGCGGTTTTAACCTCAGATTTGTCACCTACCATTTGCTTACCTCCAGTTTGTAATGACAGTTTGGTTGATCAGAGGGTGGAATCTTTGTTTAAGAATGTTGCTAAGAGCTTCTCAACCATTCCTTCCATACTAAGAAAAAGAAAGAGAGAAGCTGGTGGTGCCAGGAATCAAGATGAACATATAAAGGAGGTACAAGATGAAGAAAGGTTGCATTCACTTGAAATGCAAAAATCTGATAACAGCAAGGAAAAGCCCGGATCAATGGTGGATTTGGAGAGTGACAATATTTCTTGCCGTGGAAATAACACTGTTAGGCAGTTTTATTCTAGAAAGGCTTGGAAAAACAAATCTGAGGTTTTCAAATCTTTAGAGAAACATCTGGATGGGGATGAGCATACAAATGAAGTGATGGATGAAGAAGGATTACATTCACCCGAAAGAAAGAAAACAGATTCTACAGAGGAAAGCCTGGATCAGTTGATGTGAATTTGAAGAGTAATAATTCTGTTTGTCGTGGTAATAGCACTGTTAGGCTGTTTTACACCAGGAATTCTCGTCCATACAGATTCAGGCAAAAACAGTCTGAGATGTTTTATACTAGAAAGGCTCGTCCATATGGTTTAAGGAAAAACAAGTCCGACGTTTCCGTGTCTCTAGAGAAGCAACTGGATAGAGATGTGCATACAAGTAAGCTACAAGATGAAAAAAGTTTACATACAGTTGAAAGAAAAAAAACTGATAATGGCGAAGAAATGGCTGGATCAGTTGATGTGAATCTGAAGAGTGACAATTCTGTTTCTCGTGGTAATAGCACTGTTAGGCTGTTTTACACCAGGAATGCTCGTCCATACAGATTCAGGCAAAAACAGTTGGATATGTTTTATACTAAAAAGGCTCGTCCATGTGGTTTAAGCAAAAACAAATCTGATGTTTCCATGTCTCTGGAGAAGCAACTTCATAGAGATGAGCATACAGACGAGGGACAAGATGAAGAAAGTTTACATAGGGTCGAAAGAAAAGAAACTGATAATGGCGAAGAAATGGCTGGATCTCCGGATGTGAGTTTAAAGAATGAAAGTGCAGCTTGTAGTGGTAACGGCACTGTTAGGCTGTTTTATACTAGGAAGGCTCGTCCATACGGTGTAAAGCAAAAACAGTCGGATATGTTTTACACTAGAAAGGCTCGTCCGTGTGGTTCAATGCAAGTCAAGTCTGACGTTTCCGTGTCTCTAGTGAAGCAACTTGATAGAGATGAGCATAAAAATGAGGTACAAGATGAAGAAAGCTTACATACAGTCGAAAGAAAAAAAACTGATAATGGAGAAGAAATGGCTGGATCACTGGATGTGAATTTAAAGACTGAAAGTTCAGCTTGTCGTGGTAATAGCGCTGTTAGGCTGTTTTATACCAAGAAGGCTCGTCCATACGGTTCAAGGAAAAACAAGTCTGACGTTTTCCAGTCTTTAGAGAAGCAGCTGGATGGGGATGATCTTACAGATGAGGTGAATGATGAAGAAAGATTGTATGCTATAGAAAGAAAGAAATTACATATCAGGGAGGAAAATCCTGAATTATGCAGACTCAGGCAAAAACAGTCAGGGATGTTCTATACTAGGAAGGCGCGACCGTATGGTTCAATGCAAACAAATTCTGACGTTTCTGTGTCTTTACAGAAGCAACTGGATAAGGATGAGCATAGAAATGAGGTACAAAATGAAGACAGCTTACATTCAGTCGAAAGAAAAAAATCTGATGATAGTGAGGAAATGGCTGGATCACTGGATGTGAATTTAAACAGGGAAAATTCTTCTTGTCCTGGTAATAGTAGTGTTAGGCTGTTTTATACTAAGCCTTCTCCATATGGTTCAAGGCAAAATAAGTCTGACGTTCTCAAGTCTTTAGAGAATCAACTGGACGGGAATGAGGACACAAATGAAGTGGTGGATGAGGAAGGATTTGACTCACTCGGAAGAAAGAAAGTTGATACCAGGGATGAAAATGCTGGATCAGTTGATGTGAATCCGAAGAGTGAGAAGTCTGCTTATCGTGGTAACAGCACTGTTAGGCTGTTTTACACTAGGAAAGCTCATTTATACGGATGCAGGATTAAACAGTCAGGGCAGTTGTATGCTAGGAAGGCTCGTCCATACAGATTTATGCAAGAAGAGTCTGACATTTCAAGATCTGTGGAGATGCAACTGGATAGGGTTGAGCATTCAAGTGAGGGACACGATAGGGACACAACCGGATGCAAGCTTAAAAGGTCAGGGATGTTTTATACAAGGAAGGCTCGTCCAAACAGCTTGAGGCAAACTAAGTATGACATTTTGAAGTTAATTGAGAAGCAACTGATTAGGGATGAGCATGCAAATGAGCTAAGAGATGAAAAACAGTTGCTTTCATTTGAAAGAAAGGTAACTGATACTAGTGAGGAACCTGGACCGGGGGATGTTAATTTGATTACTGATAAGTCTGCTTATCATGCTAATAGCTCTGTTAGGTTGTTTTATACTAGGAAGGCTCGCGCATGCAGCTCAAGTCGAAAAACGATCTGACATTTTCAAGTTTATGAAGAAGCAACTGGATAAAAGCCTGGACCAGCAGGTGTGATTGACAATTCTGGTTGTCGTAGTAATAACACTGTACGGCTGTTTAGTTCTAGAAGGTCGTCCACATGGATTAAGGCGAAAACATTTGAAATTCACATCATATGGCGTAATTCATTGATGATTGCCGTTCCAAATCAAGAAAGTGAGCCTTATCTTAACGAGGGGTTTTCGAGAGCAATGATGATGGCTTTGACCTAGTTCGAAAACTGTAAGTAGTTTCTGGTTTTAAATATAGCTTTAATGATATAGCAGCAGGATTGAAGTCTCTTGTTCAGCACTACTGCATTTACTCTTTCATCTTATCTTAGTTGTTTTCTTCTCCTCCTTTCTTCTGAATTAGCTGTAGCCATTTGAAGGCAATGTTAAATATGGAGGGTGAAGATTCTTAGTATAAAAACTGAAACATTCATACAGAATACTCCTGTAATTTCAAAAAGTAACCTGCAGCAACGAACAAATCAACTTGACATGAATTATCAATAGTGCGCCTAACATATTAACTGTTTTTCGTTTCATACATCATCGTGTTAATTTGACCTTTATCATGGTGTTTTCCTTCTTATATGATGATGATGCCAATTAACTTCTTCATACCTATCGGTTCTTATAAAGTTTTCAGGTAAAAATAATTTCTCACTTTCTCATCTTAGTTGCAGGATGATGGTAGAATCATTAAGTTGATTTTGAAGTATGGACCCAAAAATGGTCTGTTATAGCGAAACCGTTGCCATCGCTTAAGAAAGCAATATCACAAGAAAGGTAATATTGATGACTGTTACTTATGTTCTAACTAGGTTGTATCTGTAAGTGGCCATTCTTTGGCTTGTGTGTTGTCATAATGTGTCTGGATGTGTCTTTTGCTATAGAAATTAATTTATGTGAAGTTTGCATGTGGAACGACCATTTATACTATGAGATTAAATGAGTTGCTGGGGCTGTGGAGGAAGAAATTGCGGTAGAAATTTCTCTAAACAAGTTAGCTTTTATCCGAGTAGTGAAGTTTATACCATTTATACTATAAGTAGTGAAGTTTCTCTAAACAAGTTAGCTTTTATCCGAGTGAAGTTTCTCAAGAGTGAGGGGGTTTTACTTTTGATATTTGCAGATGTGCTGAATGAAGGATAACCCATAAATGAATGGATAATGTCAACAAGTTAGCCTTTATTGAAGTCATGCAATACTAAAACATTGATGTCTTTTTCCCTGTTTTATATAAGGTTTGTTAAGCATGTGCTCTTATGTATCCAGGACTGAAAACTCAATAAAAGTTCTGGAGTAGCTTTTTGAAAAAAAAGTCAGATTTCCACCTATCTGCCCGACTGTTACCACCGGTTGTAGACGGGGAAAGATTGTGCCAATATAACCAGTGGTTGTAAGTGAAGACTTCTCTATGGTTGATGAAGGCTGCATGGATCTGTTGCACCCGCTCAATCCCTGGCATCAAAGGATTCAGCCTCATGTCAACACGGGTTTTGAACGACCGTTGAAGATGGCTTGATCTAACTGAATACTGTAAGTACTTTCTGGAATATTATACAACTCTGGTAGTATGGAGTATTAAATTCTACTGTTCACTACTATATGACTTATTTTTCCAATCTTATCTTCTTAATCAGTTTGGTGTCTTCTTTTCTTCTGTATTAGCTGTTTCTTGTATATCTGAAGATTTCTCATAATGGAAACTTAAACCTCCATACACAATGCTTTTGTAATTTGGAACACTACTATCAAATCAACTGCACATTTGATCATTTGTGTGCTTTCTAACATGTGAACCTTTTTTTTCTTTTCATCCCCTTGTATAATGATATCTTTAAGGTAATATTTGTATTGCAAATGATGGTGTTACATATAATCCCTTGTTTACGATTAGAATAAATGCCACTGAAATTTTTAGTACTGTTTTTATCATTGTTTACTAGTTTTTCCTGGAAATCAATTGATTTTGAAATGTTACATATGGAGACATCTGTTGATTTTGTTTTCATATGTTTTCGCTTGTTGCTTTCAACAGTCGATAGTCATTTGATAGAGATGCTTTTCATCTCTAAATAATTGGTCACATATCTTGGTTCTTAATCCTTTTCATTCTCAGCATTCAAATTTCATCTCCAAATCTTGTTTTGTTTAAATAATTTGGGGACTTGTAGTTTTGGATTGAGTTTTAGTTTTAGGGGCAATTTTACGGATTTTATAGTTTCCTATTACGGAGCTGATCTATTGGGGTTCTTTAAGGTTTCACTATTTTTGATTTGAAGCTGAAGAAACATATGGAGATTAGTATAATTAAGACGGCAGAAGGAGTATAAGAATTTCGTCTCATCTAATATAAAGTGGTGCATTTGTTTTTTCACGCAGAAATAATTAATATGAAGTCGTGATTAGAATTCTGGTATCATGAGTTATTTTTGCAATCCGTTTGAGTAAGTTTTTGCTATGGTACTTTGCTCTTGCAAAAGGGTGGTTTGAATCCTGGAGATGAGCAAGTTTTCGAATTATATTTGTGCTTACTGCTTATTGTATGCGTAGTTTGTTCCTAGTGGGACTCCATAAAATGTGCTGATTATGTACCTTCATTGTTATGCAAGCATGCCGTATTGGAACTGTGTTCCCCAACCACCACCACCCCACTGGTTTAACATATCTGTCTTTGTAGAGTCATATTGCACCCTTGGCATCATGACAATAATTCTGGTGCTAACTTTTAGAGTTTTTTACAGGATGAGAATTGAGAAACGCTGCTGAAGACTTCAGTTGAAGAAACTGGAAGAAAGAGGTTGGTCTGTTATCCGTCTTTGTTGTTTCATCTTTCCTAGTTTGCCTCATCTTGTTAGTTGTCACGACATGGAAAAATATACCAACATGTTTCCCTTTTCGGGTCAGAGTTGTCTATAACGAAAACTCGTGAATTTAATGCCATTTAAATCTCAATTCTGCTTTCCAGTTATGACCATATGAGGCTTTCTCTTTCTACTAATTTGCTAAAGATAATGTTAGGAAATCATACATTTGGCCATTTATGAAAGGCCTGATACAAACCTGGAAGACGATAGAATCATCGAGTTGATATTGACTTATGGACCAAAAAAGTGGTCTCTTATTTTAAAATTCTTGCCAGGTCCTGTAGGAAAGGAACGAAGAGAAAGGCAATCTCAATGAGTAGGAAATATATTTCCACTACATTATATTTCTAAGTCTACAGTTTTCACTTTTGGATGATAGCCACCATCGAAATTAGAAGTACTTTAGACTACACAACCATTTAAAACCCAGATATTTAAAACATCCTTGAACTTTGTACCCTGAAGAGGACCATGGAAAGCATTTGAGCTTTTTCCAAGTCTCTCAGGGTTTTCACCACGGCTATGGCGGTTGAAGAACTGCATTTCCTAACCAAAATTAAGCACCCATGATTTCGTATTTGGTTTTTTAGCTTTTTTAGCCTCTGCTGGCCCTTCATCAGGTTAATGAATTATATGATTTTTCCAGGGAATCTTCCATCTCTGCATGGAACTTAAAGGACACTTCATTTGGGCTATGTTGAGCTTAGGAATTAAGGGAACCATGTCCGATTACTAGGTATGCCTTAAATTGTATATGTGCTCTGGTACGTTGAATTTTTATAACAGAACTTCTCCTCTTGACAATTTTATTTATTGGTAATTCGTTCACATACAACTTGATAAGTAACATTATTCATGGATGTTGAAGACTTCAATATAAACAATCGTACAACAAGAGTAATAACAGATCTCTTACAATTCATAATTTCATTTTGACATAGGTAGAGTACCAGAAAGCCTCACTAATTCATCAGCTTCTCCTTCTTTTACTGGAATTATCTGCACCTTCCATTAATCATCTCTTTTAGTTGGAGAACTTCTGTTATTGGTAGCTTTTGTTTCTCTTTTATCTCAAGAGCTTGGGTTACAAAAACAAAGAGCAATGCAGAGCAAGGATTGTAATTTGAGTTAGTCTGGAGGTGCTCATTATCGGAAGCAACTTGTATCTCCATGAGTCTTCCATTTATCTTCATTTTCATTTCACTCCATACTGATTTCTTGGCGTGGAACAAATACTTCAACTGTTGCAACCATCTCATCAGAAGTATAGATTCTGGCCATACTTCCATACTCCTAGCTGACCCTTTCATCAGTTCAATGCATTACTTTATGTGCATCAAACTTGAGTACAAGATTATTTTGGAGCCGACTTAATTAAACATACTTCCAGCATTTCCTATCAATTCTTTATCCCTCGGTCGTGTTTGCGGGGGATGTTTGTGATGTTTTTCAGGAAATCAGGTTCCTAAGCAGTTGGTATGTCTTATGAGCCAATTTTTCTTTGAGTAAAATGAAAAAAAAGAAACTCAAGAAGTTGTGAAGGGTATTTTTCATTATCTGCAGAAATCAACCAATTCCATAAACACAAATAAAAAAGAAACTCAGAAGACACTTTTCTCACAATATTTTGCAAACTTAAAAATTTATCAATTTTGTTATTACGGTGCTCTTGCAAATTCTTTTCCAACGTATGCTAATTCTTTGAATTCCTTATTCTGCTTGTGAAGATAATGGTTGAATTGAATGATAAGGAATGCTATCCGGCTTCAACATAAAATGGGAGAATGTCAGGTCCAGATCCACATCCATTGGATTCCTTTCAAAAGTAACCTGCCAGTTTTTAGACTGGCAGATCCAGTTTATCTCGAGAAAGCTAAATCAAAACTGAAGGGTTCCTTATGTTTTTATCAAGGTGAATGGAAAGGGAAAATTAAGATAGTGAGAGGAGAAATCATAATGCTTGTTGTTGTTGTTGGTGATGCTGCTTTTCCTGAACAACCACCACTTGCTTCTGCCATGATTGTGTTGCAGTTGATGATAGCCAAAAAAGGATTGAATGAGGGAACTGTGATTGTTTGTTTGATTTCAGGGTTAGGGTTTGTTTCTCTCTTTCCTTTGCGCTTAGACACAGTTTGTTTGGATCCTTTTAGTAGGCAAGGATACTAGGGTTACATACACTGTTTTAGTTTAGGGTTACCTTACTACCGTTGATCTCAATTTTTTTACCATTTGATCTAACGGCTGAATATAAGTACTTGACCGCTCGTAATTGCATCTGTTTATACGTCTGTGATAACCTTTTATACGTGTGGAGGACTGTAATGCGCTTTGATTTTTCTTTAAGGTGTCATCTGAGTGTAAATCCTGGGTGGTAAAAAAGTTTCTACGCTGCGGCAGACAGCCGACGATTTTTTATGTCATTTCGATTCTATCAAGTTGAAAGGAGCGCAGAAGGTTAACGATCTGGATGTCGCGTACTGCCTGGATCATGACGAATGGTAGTTCTGCAATCACAACTACCATTTGGTGACAACATTTTCTCCCTCATTAGTGGTGCTATATTTGCAACTAGTTTCGGCATCTATATCTTAAACCACACTGAAAACAAACTTCCTAGAGATCATCCCACGAGTGTCAACGGATGTTGCTTCGATGAGTTTATAGACAAGCAATAATATTTTAAATAGTCGGTTCCATTTTTTCTTCATATTCATAGCATCCCATACTGATTTCTTGGCATGGACCAGATACTTCAACTGTCGTTCGCAACAATCTTATGAAAAGTAAAGATTTCTGGCCATACTTCCCATACTGCTAGCTGGCCCTTTCATCAGTTCAATGCATTACACGGTGGGGTGGTTCTGGATTGAAATCATCCATTATGTGCATCAAACTTGAGGACAAGATTATTTTGAGCCGACTTAAACATACTTCCAGCATTTCCTATCAATTCTTAGTTCACGAAGTCGGGTTCCTAAAGTCGACCATTTCTAAGTACGTCTTATCAGGCAATTTTTCTTTGATGTCCAAAGAAAAAGAATTTTTGATAATTATGGAAAACTGAGAAGAAACTCGACAACAACAGATAAATATCATCTATTGATTCTATTCCCTAGCAAACCATTTTAGACACAATCAATTCAAGAAGTTGTGAAGGGTATTTTCATCATATGAATACCCAAAGAAATCAACCAAATCTATATAACACAAATGAAAAAGAAATTCAGAACACACTTTTCTCACATCTTGCAAGCTTCAAATTTATTAATTTTGTTTATACGGTGCTCTTACAAATTCCTTTCCAACATATAAACTAATCCTTTGAATTCTTTCTTCTGCCTGTGAAGACATTGGTTGAATTGAATGATAAGCAAAATGTTGTCCGGCTTCAACAGGAGATTGTCAAATCCAGATCCAGATTTCCAGAAAATATTGTTAAATTAGAGAAATGACAGAGAATCTCATCCAAAGTAACCTGCCAGGTTGAGGTCTGGCAGATCCAGTGTATCTCGAGAAATCTAGATGAAAACTGAAAGGATTTTCGGAAGATGTCATCAAGGTGAAATGAAGTCTGAAATTATCATATTGAGAGGAGAAATCATAATGCTTAATCGTTGTATGCTGCTACTGAACCGCCACCACTTGTTTCTGCCATAATTGTGCTGCCGTAGCTGTTGATTATAACCAAAGAGGATCGAATGAGGGAACTATGGGTTAGGGTTTGCCTGTTTTCCCAGAAATCAAACCACGATGAGATGAAACCAGGCACATCCAACTAAAATTTCCCACACGTACCCGGTGGCAATCGATGTTGCTCGGATGAATTTATGGACAGGTAACACATAAATTTTCAAATAGTCCTTTGCATTGTTAGCTTAGGCCAAGCGTAACACTATCCTAGAGACCCAAGGAATCCCATTCCCGCGCAAGGGAGTCTACGAAAACCTCTGGAGACCCTGTGAACAGGCCCGGGCCTGAGATTCTAGTCGCCCGATGCAAACCAAAATTTGTGGCCCCATAGATAGAACAATAAGTATTTATATTCGTGGCTTGATTGGGGTATACTCAAACTAATTGGGATATACCCAATAAGACAAAATCTGGTCATTATGAAGTAAAATCAAGCCACCCCTTAACCTTTTTTTCTAAATGTCTAATATGCCCTTGGTTAATTAACACTAAAATTCTGATTAGGTTAATTAATTGAGTTTAGATTAAAATTTTCAAATTATGAATCAGTAGATTAACCTTTTGATCCGCTTATGAGTTCGATTTCGATCCAAATATTTTGGTTTTGAAAATGCATAAAGCCGGCAAGGTCGTGGTTTGAATAAGCTTCCGACCAAACATCCGCAGGAATGATCAACTTTGAATAAGGTGCCGATCGCTCTTCCGCCGGCAGGTGTCAACTTTGAATAAGCACGACAGGATATCCTAGGAATGGTCCTCGGATGAAGAACACGCCGACAATCTTGGGCAAGCAATCTTCTTCGCATGTAAATATTTCCTACCATTCGACTATATTAATCTCGGCATGCAAAAAAAATACAACATTGCCTGGTGACATAATATGGAAGATGTAATACTTTATTCATTCAATTTTGGTTACTACATTGATTGAAACATAAAACCTAATCCTTGTCGACGGAAAAACGAATGCACTTAGCATGTGCATCAAGCCTTTGAACCCCTAGGCGACCCTATTGGACGAGTTATAGTCTCGCGAGGGTTTACATAGAGGTCTACCCACAAAACCTATACAAAAACTTCTAAAGCCATTAATCTTCCTCCTCCAGAAGACGATACACCCTCCATCATCTCGGGGCATACTACGGGATTTTGGATTCCATGAATTGATAGCTTGCATCGAATGCGAATGCTTCCCCTTTTCCTCCAAGTAGCGCGCTTTGGCGACTTCATGCTACAAAAACATAACACAAACTTACTTTGTTAGTGCGGTTTAATTTGGAAGATCAAACAACATGGATCACGTAAAATAAACCACAAAAATACTTACAAATTGTTCAATTGACAAGTTAAAGTGGGGAGCGTTGAAAATTGGTTTTTGGATAGCTAAATAAGCAAGTATCGCATTTTCAATGACTATGTGCCTATCGTGCACTTGTTGAACACTTCTTGAGTTAGGATTCCCACACTCTTGACTAAAAGTGTTGTGAACCCTAGCCCAAAAGTTTGTGGAATCCACCCTTACGGAGGACTACCTTCGAACTCTAGTCTCTGCATACCAAGCTTTGGTGATTGCCAAATCTTCATTAGAATCAAATGAAGCCATTTCTTGTGTGTATAGAGCTATTGGGTGAGTTAGATGGAGTGTGTGATGGTATGAGATTTGGAGAGTATATGCAAATAGTTGTGTGTTGTTTTGTGGAGATAAGTAGTGCATTTATAGGATGGTGCCCAAATTTGGCCGTTATAGTGTCCAAGTACAAGTGAATCAATGCAAGTGTACTTCCAAAAATTTGAATTTTGAACCCGCCGGCGGGGTCATAAATTTGCTACAATGCCGGGGTCGCAAAACGGCCGGAAATGTATGGGTTCAATAGCATGCCGGCCAAAATACCGCCGGCATTTTCTTGTTTTGTTTCCCTCCCGACCTTACATGATTTTAGGCATCAAAAGAATGTTTTTTTTTTTTCAAGATATGGCCGGCAGGGTCTCTATTTTCGTACCCTTCCGGCTACAAAAACGCCGACTTAGTAGGAATCGTATTACCTTGCCGGCCCTGGTAACTAAACAACTTTTGTTGACAGGGCCGGCAGTCTGACATTTCACAACTTTGCCACCTTAGTAACTACATAATTTTTGGTTGTGGTAGCGGATCGACATTCACAACCTTGCCGGCCCCGGGAAAACCAACATGGTAGCTTAAAAAAAGCATGCCGGAAAGGTAATATGACACTTTATATAGCTAAACAAACCATTCATTCAACAACTAGAAATCCAACATTTTTTGTCCAAAATACGAAACATGTCCCATAAACCGTAAAAAAACATTTGTCCACACCATTAACTTAAACATTTGTCCATCACAACATAAAGAAATGAACTAGGAAAGCATTCATTGGCCACGACCACGACCACGACGACCCACGACCCCGTTTTGGAACACTACCTTCACCACCACGACCACTGCTGCTACCTTCACCACCAGGACCACCGCCGCTACCTTCACCACCACGAGCACTACGAGTCCTCTTTTTATCTGACCTTTATCTTGGCTTGTGCATCCTTAGTAGCTTTTTATTCGCCTTTACTTGACTGAAGTTGCTTGAACAATAGCTGGGCATCCTCATTGTCAACATTGCAAGCATAGTAAATGTGCTTGCTTTGCACAGGTTCTCCTCTGTCTTTCGCGCAACACAACACCCTCACAAAGGTCTTCAACTGATCCTTCTATATTCAATTAAACAACAAATAATTAATAGAATAATTCAGTAATGCAATCAATCTTAAAATAGGAAGAGAAAGTCTAAAATACTTACAAATATCTTAAGCAATGTTCTTTGGGTCTTTCGATTCGATCTTCTTCTTACGAGCCGAGTTCTTGATAGTCATTGGCCTAATCTCGAGGGACGAGCCCAACCCAAGTACCACGCCATGTATTTCTCGGTAGCTTCATGGCCGGTGGTCACCTCGTCCAAAGACTCACATCGATTTAACCGAGACGCCATCTGCCCCAATGTTCTTGAGTTGGTGCTGGAAGGTAAGAGACGTTCATACCTTTTTGGGAGGTGGTGCAATCACTCATATCCACGATAAAAGGCCGGATTTGTCGCATCGAAATGAGGTTCTTCTTGTATGTAACCCAATTGTCGCATTACCCGATGTGGATCGTACATTGAAAATCCTTCAAACACAGTCATCAAGGGTCCATAGTATAATGCAAAAACTTCGTTTCTCTTTGGGATTAAACCTTGATTTCTATCCTCTCGATACGGATCAAATATCACCTCTTCCGCATTCAAATTGTCGATGGCGGCTCGAAGTTTCATAAGATTTTGCGGCATTTCCTTATCTTGAGTACCCTTAAAACGTACCTTTGCGCTCTTGGCAAATGAACCAGGAACACCGTTATCCACTTTGACGTAAGAGTTGTCTTTGAACAAAGAAGGAAGCGTTCATATATCCGGACCTATGCAAAAAGAAAAAAAAGTTTAGTAAGAACCTTATCTTACGAGAATTTTGCAAATATAAATGTTTTAGACAATAAAATTACCTGGAAGAGGCATGTGTTTCCTTTAACTTGCTTAGTGAGTGCCCTAGAAGATTTTGTCAACTCATTGTTCAAGAAGGCGACCATCGCAGCATTCCCAAGAATACCCACGCATCTCATGTAAGGGATCCAATAGTTGCAAGTAATCGGCCTCGACTTGGTTTCGGAACCGACGGGAAGATACATCTACCTGTGGTGTATAGCAAATAAGCGGCCGCGGTAGCATTGATTCGCACGAGGTGCACCATTCCTTCCCTATCAAGGATTTCCGAGTCTTCCATAATCCGTCCCTCAACTTCTTCACATTAAACTTCTTGGTTAGTCGACCATCCTTCTTGTCAAGAACATCATCCGTCCGAACTCGACTCCAACCGAACAATTTCTTGCTCAATTGTAAATTTTCCCGAAAGAAATGGCATTATCGAATCCCTCGATGATTGCTTTTCCATCAACCTCGAGGCCTAGAATTTTTGAGCATCATCGGGAGTTATCGCCATCTCACCGAATGGGAATAACATAGTATCGGTCTCTCCGTAGAACCTCTCACTGAATGCGAGATGGTAACTTTATCATGATTAATATTCGAACTCTCCACCGTAGGAAACAACCTAGAGTTCCTCACAATCACTTTCACCTCCTCACATTCCAAGTCAAGATTCCAAGTATGCATCACTGAACACGAAGCTTGGCACCTCATGAGACGGATGGCATGCTTGTGATCCTAAATACCAAAAAAAAAGAAAATGAAAAGAAATACAAACACTTGATGCAAATTTAATTAAGATAGTTACACACTTGAATAAATAACAAAGACGGATTAAGATTACTTACGATAGTATTATGGACCGTACATGCCCATGAGTGTTTGTATCCAAAAGAACAGCTCCACCATCTCTGGGGTCCCTTTTGGAGGCTCACATTCTTTCGGTGCAACCATCAAGTGTTTGGAAGGCATGTGAGAATTAGCCGGTTTAGTGATCACCCTCTTCTTCGTTAGGTTGAAGTTGAAGCCGAAGCTTCGGTGGCTTGAACAATAGCTAGAGTTTGTTCTCCTTCTCCATCTCCATCTCCTTCTTCTTCTTGTTCCTCTTCCTCTTCAACAATTTCATCTTCGATGATATTCTTACCTTTATCTCCATTACCATCATCATCATCACCATCATCATTACCTCCTCCGACCTCGGGCATGTCTTGATCACCATAATCATCATCATCATCGTTACCTCCTCCAAAGCAATCGGATTGGTTTCATCAACATCATCATTATCACCTCTTCTACCGAGATGGAATTGATTGGTCTTCATCCGGAGTCTCGTTCGAATCATTGGGTTCAAATAGTGGTTCTAAGACCTTTGTCGTTCCAAAGACAACATATACCCTCGATGTTTTGAAGACAAGAGTTTATCACCAACACGAGGAGGGTTTGAAGGAGGACTAAGAGCTGCTTTCAGAGCTACTTTCTTCTTTGCTATTCATAATCCGAACAACAACAATTGAAAAAAACATTAAGCCGGCACGGAGTTAGACATATACAACATACCTGGCGAACAATGGCGGAAAGGTCGACCAAAGATGAGTGCCGGCTAAGACAAAGCCGACAGTGTATCATCAAAATAGCCTTAGGAGCACAAAAATAATATAGGATTTTTCACTAAACTGGTCGGAAAGGTCCATTTCTCACACATCGCCGGCTGACAAACATCCAGAATGGTTTTATATAAATAACCTTCCGGACGAAAAAATTCTAGGCATCGGAAACATTCTAAACAAGTAGCTAGGAAGGGTAAACAATAATAAGAGACGGCTTCATTAAAAAACAAAAGACAATAGGAATGGTATACAGATTAATAACACAGAGCCTACGCTAGTAGCGATTCTGAAATACAACCAACAAGTTCTTCAACCTTATACCCTCCCGGCCAAACACTAACTATGAAATCCCGGAAAAGGTCGATAAAAAAACCTTCCGGGTCGAATCGCCAATGCACAAATTTGAATTTTCGACCTAATTTGACATGCAAACATGAAATCGAAGTACTAGAGTGAGTTTAAACAAGCCCTTACTTTCTTAAGCACACCATTTCACGTGTTTTATTGGGTTCAATTTCTTCTTCTTCAACCGTTTTTTCTTCACTTTCTTAGCAACCAAATTTGCAATTCCGGGGTTATATTCATTGGGTTTTTGATTAGTTTCTTTCATACGAGTTGCCTTCTTCCGTGGTGGATCCATTGATGAAGATTAATCGGAGTTTTCGAATCGACGATTTTAACGAATTGATCGACGAGTTTTGGTGGTGGTGGGGGTGATGGAGCTGGTAAGGTTGTGGAAGAGAAGAAGAAGATGAAATGAAGAGAATGAAAACTGATTTAGGTAGTAATTAGAGTTATAATGGGAAAGCGTAATTTTGTAACTTTACCCATTGACCTCCCCCTTTGCTCTTAAAAAAGAGTCCCTTTAAAATTAGGTATACCCCAATTAGTTTGAGTATACCCCAATCAAGCCAGGTTTAGATTTGCCTCAATTTTGATTTTAATCATTTCATTTTTTGATGCACGTAAGCACGTGACTTTATGGGCTGGGCTGTGCCGGGCCGACACGTTTTACACCTTTAGATACTACTACCAACAATTATTTCAATTTCACCATTTAATCAAACGGCTGTAAGGTTTTTATATCGGACGGCTGTGATATGTTATGTTATACACATGGAGGATATCAAAGCGTTTCTAGCCTTGGGATATTACTATTTGTCAGAGTGGCAAATATGTAACTTGGACTATTAAAATAAAGCCCTAATCACCAAAATTCTCCTATAAAATCAATCATATCCCACATGCAACCTTAAGCCCTCTCTATGTTCTTCTTTATTCAGCAGCGGCGCAGATTTGCTTTACGATCTCCTTCTGTTCGGAGTATTATTATTATTGATTGACGATGCGATGATGATGTTTATTACAATCCAACTACGAGACCTTACTTTGTGGAAGGTCAGGGAAAACAAATTATAATACATCTGAGCATCCTCCGATTCAGTTCAATCTCTTTGTTTTCGATTTTTTTTTTTTAGATTTGTTTGTGTTTGATTATAAATTAATTATTGATTGACGATGCGATGATGATGTTTATTACAATCCAACTACGAGACCTTACTTTGTGGAAGGTCAAGGAAAACAAATTATAATACATCTGAGCATCCTCCAATTCAATCAAATCTCTTAGTTTTCGATTTTTTTTTAGGGCTTTTGCTACTTTGAAATTCAATTCTTAGGGATGTATTTCTTAGGGCTTTCTTTTTCTTCAATGAATTCAAATTTTTTGTTTAAATCTTAGGGATCTAGTTCTGTTTGATTCACTTGTTTATTTTGTATTGATTATTCTGGATCCACAAATTGGGGTTGCCGCTGCCTCCAAATATAATCTGTGTATTCGCAATATAAGAATCAAATTCTTGATTTCACATATGTAACTCAGTGAAACATAACTCATGTATTTTTTCTATTTTTATTTTTTCGATTTACTACAACCAGATCACTACTAATACAATAATATTGGAATTCAATCTTCAATTGGCCGCAATGTAAATGAGAATTACATAGCAGAAGCGAAGAAAATTAACATCTCCAGAGGAGATGGAGAAATCATAATGCTTTTGTTGTTGGTGATGATGCTTATATTGAACCGCCAGTAGCTTCTCCCATTATTTTGTTGTTTTCGCTGTTAATGATAATCACTAGCGTTTGTCTGATGATGCTTTCTTTCCTGGTGGGCACTAGTAGAAAGCAATACTCCGGAGGCTAGTGTTTAGATTTGGAGTTTTCCATTTGTAGGAAACAAAATTGGAATGGGCAAGGGCATTATGTGTACCCCCTATTTGCTAGGCAAATCATGCAACTGCGTGGCCTGGCGTTTGGAATGTACCTACAAAGGCACATCTCGTTTGCAATGTCAGATTGGCAATAGCTTGCAGAAGATGGATGGGTTAGGTAAACTAGTTCTTCTTGTGCAAAAGCCAAGTATTAGGCCAAATTAGGTAGGTGGGTGTTTCCATCACTTGCACTGCTAAAATGCAATAATGGTATGATAAAAAAGACTCACTAATTCGAAAAGTCAGAAGAACAATGTGTAGCCATGTTTGGTTCTAGTCAATTCTTAAACCCCCACAAGAATCAATGTTTTGTTTTTTTTCCCCTCATATTTCCTTAAGCTTCAAAATCCCAAAATCAAAATTTCCTTTAGCTACGGAAATAATCTCACTGTTACATATAATGCAGCGAAGGAACCTGCAGTTATGAAAATTCTATTCGGATAAATAAAAAAACTGTTTAGTCAGCAAAGGACCAGTTCCATACAAATGGTCGCCATGAGGTGATACATAGCTTTGATTAAGAAAACGACCAAATTAGAAAGACTAGCTTATCCACCGTTTGTATTCTCTTTGGTTCTCTAATTTGGGTATCACCTAACCCATCTTAACTTGAGTTAGGGGCTCACCTTGCTTTGTCATGAATGTAGTAGCAAAGCTGCAACACCTAGTAGTCTAGTTTCAATTTTCATTTTAAATGCCTCTAATCAGTACACACTCAGCCTACTACAAATCTAAAACCTAATTGCTTTGTGACAGTAACTTAGCTATCTTAACCAATTTTCGCTCCTCATCATTCTGTTAATGCTTAAGCCTTTCCCTTTAGCAAATCAAGTCTGAGCAACAAGTGCACATCATAACTATTTTTCCTTCAAAGATAACATTGTATCAAAGCTAAAATAAAAGTTCACATCATAACTATTTCACTCAAAAGACATACACCAACATGAACTAACCACATAAGCAAAACATAAGACATCCACAAACATGCGTCATAACTATTGCACAAAACATAGTAGACAAGATAAGCAATTTACTGTCCTCTTGCAATGTAAGTCGCAGCTGCTGCAGCAAGGACAGTGGTAGCGGAAGATACCAATGCCCAAAATTTAGAATTCTTCTTAGCAGACTTGCTCAGCTTCTCAATCTGTTGAGTCATTTCTTCCATTTTCTTATCCTTATTCTTCAAAGCCTTCTTGATACTTTCCAACCCAGATGCAAATGGTTGGATATCTTCCTCGATTTTCATCATATCAACAACCGATTCCACAGTTGCATCCTTCTCTTCATCTTCAGCCCCGCCCATTATTCCTGCAGCATCCTTCAACATCAACAAAGCCTTCTCAGCATTCAATTGAGCAGACATCATCTTTGAAGTCAAACTTTTGTTTCCCATTTCAACTTCAACCAATTTCTTCTCCAGTAATGACTTCTCTTGGATTAACATTTCAGACAGAGTTTCCAACTTCTTCATTTCAACAGCAAGCAAACCTGTTCCTTTATTTTGCTCCTCAATCTCCTTCATTGCCTCATCCATGCTCTTTTGCAGTTCCTTCACTTTCAAACTCAAACTCAACTCTTCCATTTTCTTCAACTCAAGTTCCGTCTGTATTTCACTCTTCTCAGCAGCAACACTTTTGAGATTACCATTCAAAGACCCAACCTCTGATTCCAGTTGCTTGTTGGCGTCCATTTGATCTCTGTAAGACTTCTCAAGCTGAGAAATCGACATTTCAAGCACAGCCAATTCATTCCGAAGCTCTTTAATCTCTTTTTCCATCTTCATCTTAGTTTTTTCAAGGAAATCTTTCTCTTCAACAATTTCCTTGACTTTCTTTCTTTCGGAATGCAATTCATCTCTTAACAGTTGTTGCTTCTCTAAAGCTTGAGTGTAGCCTTTTCTCCAATTTACGTTCTCTAATGCTACTTTCACCGACTGATCGGCCTTGTTCTTCCCAATCCTGTATTTCTCAATATTGTTCTTCTCAATCTTGTTCTTCTCCGCAGCAATTTCTTCCTTCTCTTGTTTCAATTCTTCAAACATCTTCTCCAAATCAACCAATTTCTGCTCAATCAAATCTTTCTCGCCCAGTAGATCTTTAAATGCTTCATCCCTTTCCTTGTTTTCTGCGACTTTGTTTCTGAGCATCTTATTATTCTTCTCCAATGAAGCAATTGTTGCAACAAGCCCCTGAACATGTTTCTCCAAATCTTCGATTTTCCAAAACTGAGAAACCCTGTTCTTGTCCAGTGAAGCAATCTTTGTAACAAGCTCCTGAACATGTTTCTCCAAATCATCGATTTTGGCCAACTGATAGTTTCTGTTCTTCTCAATATTCTCCTTCTGCAACACAATCCTTTCCTTGTCTTGCTTCAAATCATCAAAAGCTTTCAAAATCTCCGCCAATTTCTTCTCGGCCGCCTTCTTCTCAGTTTTCACAGATTCATGGTTTTTCTTTCCTTTGACAAGCTTTTCGTTCTCCGTTTCTACCTCACTGAGTTTCTTCTGATTCAACGCTTCATTCTTCTCTAATTTTTTGATTTTCATCTTCAGATCCCTGGATTCCTCAACCTGAAGATCCAATTTCTCCTGAATCGTCTCCATCTCAGAAACAAGCTCTCTTTCACGAACAAGATCTCCATTAAGAAGATCCACAGACTTCTTCAACTTGCTAATTTCATCTTGCAATTTAGATTTCTCTTGTAAAACACCACCGTACTTCAATTTCAACCTTTCAATTTCATCAAAATTTGCTTTAATCTTCATCTTCAACTGATCGGCTTTTTCCACATCAACTGTAACCTTGTCTATTTCTTTCATGATTTCATCTTTCACTTCCTCCATCACTTTACCTTCAATTTCCTTCTTCTCTATTTCGAACTTCTCAGTAATCTCAGATTCAAGTTCTTCTTTAGATTTCTGCAGTGTATTGATCTCATCACTGTGTTGTGTTTCTGTGTTATGATTGTTTTCTTGTTGTTTCTTCTGTGATTGTTTCTTCTTCGCCATTGATTTTTCTTTTAGGGTTTAAGATGTAGAGATTGGAGATAAGAGGTTAGGGTTTTATCTTTTGGTCAAAGAAGCTAGAAGTTTCCACTAAAAACAAAAAAAAAATGGTTTCACTTTAGTGAAGTACACAGACTGAATTTCAAAATATAGGTTTGAGTCACGAGTACGCCAAGTTCCTCAGAGATCTTATCGTGTAAGACATAAGCCGGTCAGAAAATACGGTCAGTCAAAGAATACGCTACAGCCGTTAGATGAAATCTAAGTTAGCGTAAATTAAACGGGTTAGATCTCCCGTCTTATAAGCAGTAGTGTCTTCTACTAGGGCATCCGTACTGCGCCTCACTTGTCTGAGTTGTGAAAGGAAAGAATAAAAACCCTAAAAACACAAAACAAACATCCAATTTGTGCCTCCCTCACTCGTCTCGTCTATGAGTTAAAATCCCATTAGTCCAAGAGCCGATCCGGAAACCATTAACCACAGGATCTGAAAACTCTCTGAGATGACTCGCCAACAAAACATTGACGGCGCCGAGGATGTGATTGGATCTCCTGCTCAATGAGATCGTAGAGCTCGCAGCCATGGCGGACAACAAACAATGGAGGCGTTGTCCTATATACCTATGATAAACGATGTTCCCTTAATCTTATGGTTTTGTTGAGGCCAATTTTATGCTACTTGACAAACTGAGACTATATGAATCCATAGAGCAGATATACAAGTACACTTAATTCATCTGCCACCGGTCATTCAGTTTTGATGCGCCCATATGTTTCAAGCACCACCAACAAGTTGCTTAATTAGAAAATGATGTCATCAAATTCAAAATCAATGCCTCAGCATTATCAAATAATTATCCCATCCACCACACACGAGTAAGTATTATTAGTGCATCTGCTGTTAATGAAATCGATTTAACGCATTAAACTGATGAAGGGAAATTGCGGGTCCTTCTAGGTAGGACTAAACAAAAATTTGTTCTAATTGATATCTATCCTCCTTAGATGCACCATGAAAATACACTTACAATACCCCTTGCAGTTTATCTGCCACCAAAGCCTTGTCTAAATTACCATGAAACACATACCAAGGCGGTAATGAAAACAATTCTTCCCAGGGTTCTTGTTAATCTTAAAATCATCCGTAAGTTTCAAAAGAATCAGTATTTCCTTGTTGCCGTGACTTGTAAGAATCAGAATAGAGTGTACAATTTAACCAATTTAACTGCAACAGTCAACAGAGGTCGGTCATTTCGGTCAAGAGAAGAAATGAAAGGCCAACAGAATGGTGCAAACGGACTTACCAGGCTTTGTTTTGCTCCTTTCATTTAGAATTTGTCTTCCCTATTGCTTGTCGATAAACTCATCGGAAGCATCTACTTTCACCGGGCATGTGTGGAAAATTTAGCCTAATGAGCTGTGTTTTCATCTCATCGTTGTTTTTTATCTCTATGAAATGAAGTGTCTGTTTTATGTCACACCACATGGCCTAGCAAGACGCGTATGTGCTAATTTCTAGGTACTTACTTTTTTTTTTTTTTTTTTTTTTTTTTTTTTGTTTTGGCACACCACATGGCCTAGCAACTAGCAAGACGTATGTCACACCACATGGTACTTGTCAATTCTTAAACACCCACTGCAAATGCAATCAATGTTTGTTCGCTTATTTCTCCAGCTCCTCCACCACCATCATTAATATTTCTTTTAGCTTCAAAATCCAAAAATTAAAAACCACGAATCAATTATGTAATATAATAAGCTATTAAAATTATCTCACTGTTACCGTATAATGCAGAGAAGGACCAATAATTAGGATTATGAAAACTCTGTTGGGATTTCATTGAAATTCTGTATAACTGTCTAATTATGAATGGCACTTCTAGAGAAGACACATAACCGCAATAAGGTCGAATATAACGGTCAGTCACAATGTACTACAGAGAATCTACAGTTATATGAGTGAACATTTTAGATTCATTGTCTTTTTCCTTTTGATCGGCTTAGAGCCAGGTCAGTCATAAGTTCCTTAGATATGGTCACCTTGAGTTAAAACCTGGCTTTGATGAAGAACACGACTAAACTTTACAGACCAGCTTATATATCCACCACATACATGGCTATATATTGCATCTACCGTTTGTATTCTCTTTAGTTCTCTAATTTTGATATCACCCAACCCATCTTAACTAGTCTCCTTTCTAATTTTTGTTACTGGAATCGTGTTTAGATCACTGATGGTTAAAGTCAGTGGATGACCTTGCTTTGTCATGAATGTAGGAAAGCTGCAACGCCTAGTAGTCTGATCAGTTTATATGTCTCTAATAAGTATGGACACAGCCTACTGCAACCTAAATGCACGGTCTCAACTTCTAGGTGAATGTGACTTGGCTATCTTGACCAGTTTTAGCTCCTCATTTGTCAGTTAAGTCTTCAAGGCTTGCCCGTGAGCAAATGATGTTTGAGGAACAAGTGCATTACCCAAAAAACAGCTAGTTTCTTTTCCTTTTGAAGGATAATTTACAGTTAACATCATAAGGATTTCAGTCAAAAGACGGACATCAACGTGAACTAACAACATAAGCAAGACATAAGACATACAACATGCGTCACAACTGTTGCACAAAACATGGAAAAAAGATGAGCAATTTAGCGTCCTCTTGCAATGTAAGTTGCACCTGCTGCAGCAAGGATAGTGGTTGCAGAAGATACCAATGCCCAAATGTTAGAATTCCTCCTGGCAGACTTGTTCAGATTCTCAATCTGTTGAGTCTTTTCTTCCATTTTCTTATCCTTATTCATCAAAGACTTTTTAATACTTTCCAACTCAGATGCAATTGGTAGGATATCTTCCTCGATTTTCATCATATCAATATCTGATTCAACAGTTGCTTCTTTCTCTTCGTCCTCAGCCCTGCACAACACTTTGCAGCATCCTTTAACATCGACAAAGCCATCACAGCATTCACTTGAGCAGCATTCATTTTTTATGTCAAACACTTCTCTAGCAATGACTTCTCTGTAATAAACATGTCAACAGCAAGCGAACCCGAACCTTTCTTTTGCGTCTCAATCTCCTTCGTTGTGTCATCCATGCTCTTTTCCAATTCCTTCACTTTCAAACACAAACTCAACCCTTCCTTATTCTTCTCAGCAGCAACCCTTTAGAGATTATCATTCAAAGACCAAACCTCTGATTTCAGATGCTTGTTAGCATCCATTTGATCTCAAGCTGAGAAACCGACATTTCAAGCGAACCCAGTCATTTTAAAGCTCTTCAATCTCATTTTCCATCTTCATCTTAGTTCTCTCAATCACATCTTTCTCTTGAACAATTTCCTCCACTTTCTTTCTTTCTTTCGGAATCCAATTCCACTTCTAATTGTTGTGTCTCTTCCCCAAATCAACCAACTTCTGCTGAATCCAATTCCTTGTTTTCTTCTGCGACTTTGTCTCTCAGCATCTTATCATACTTCTTCAATGAAGCCAGTTCCAATTTCAACAGTTGTTGTTTCTCTAAAGCGTCACAATAGCCTTTCTCCAATTCATCAACTTTCTTTCTCAGCATGTTATTATTCTTCTCCAATGAAGCAATTGTTTCAATAAGCTCCTGAACATGTTTCTCCAAATCATCAATTTTGGTCAACTGATAAACTCTCAATATTCACCTTCTGCAACACAATCGTTTCCTTGTCTTGCTTCAAATCATCAAACGCTTTCAAAGACTCGGCTATTCTCTTCTCGATCTCTTTCTTCTCACTTTTCATAGATTCCAGATTTTTTGACAAGCTTTTCATTCTCCATTACAACCTCACTGAGTTGCTAATGAATCAACACTCCAGCTCTAACTTTTTTGATTTCCCTAATCAGATTCCTGGATTCCTTAAGCTGAAGATCGAATTCAAAAACAACCTCTCTTTCATGAACCAGATTTCCAATAAGAAGATCCACAGATTTCTTCAACTTGTTGATTTCATCTTCCAATACAGATTTCATCTTCAATTTCAACCTTTCCATTTCATAAGAATTTTGTTTCTCCAACTCTTTAATCTCCATCTTCAACAGCTGATCCACTTCTTTCACTTTTTCTTTAACCATTTAAATTTCTTTCTTTAGTAATCTCAGATTCAAGTTCTTCTTTGGATTCTTCTCTGTTTTCAACGATTTCCGATTTAACGATTTCTCCATTTAACGATTTCCGATTCCTTAGTTTCTCATCAGCCGGATTTTCAATTTCTCTCGTTGGAATTTTTTTATAGGTTTTTCAATTTCTTGTGTCTGTGTTTCAAGATGGTTTTCTTGTTGTTGCTGTTGTGATTGAATTTTGTTTTAGGGTTTAAGATGAAAAGATTGGAGATAAGAGGCTAGGGTTTTTTCTTTTTATAGGGCATATACATCTGGTGATTATAAAACCGAAATAAACTTACATCCGTTGGATCAAATTATAAAACTGAAATAAACTTACATCCGTTGGATCAAATTATAAAACTGAAATAAACTTATTCATAAACTAGACGGGCAAAGCAAAGTGTGCCTCCCTCATCTCATCTGTGTAGAGAAGGAAAAAAAAAAACCTAAAAGCACGAAGTAGACGATTGCCGCTACCGTGCCTAACCTTAGTGATAGCCAAAGCTTTTTTTGGTTTTCCATCTCTTGGTATATGTATAGATAGATTTATATTTGGGAATTTCCGTGTTTTTTTCATAAAAAAAAAAAAGTAAAAGAAGAAGAAAGAAGAGTTTTAAGCCTCTGTTGAGAGTGAGACACAAAAGGGGAAATCAATTTTTCTTCCGATTAACAATTTAGGTATGTATGATATGAAACCTGCCAATGATATTTGTTTCGATCTAAGGTTTTTTCCCCCAATTTAAGTTCTAGGGTTTCGAATTTCTGTTCAAATTGGAAGTATTTTTGTTTGACATTGTGCTTGTATATATCCTCTTATTGCTTGATTTCCAGCTCAATTTAAGCTCATTGTTTGACATTGTGCTTGTATATATCCTCTAATTTGAGTTAATTTTGTTTGTTCACATGATTTAGTAGATTGATTTTTATCTGTTAGTTGGTACAGATTTGTGGTTTTTAAATCTATATATTCTGGTTGTTGTACCTGGTAATTACATGTAGCGCTATGGTCCTCTCACTCTTTTTTCATCTCACACAACTTAAACTTAAAACACAAGACTTGCAGATCAGACACAGAGTTTCTTTATCTTGTTACATTAGATACCTCTCATGCTCCTACATATTGACTACTGTCCACATTATGTAGTCATTTCCAATTACAACCATACGTGATAGAAGAAGATGTGATGTTTTTGGAAATTCATTTCTTTTCGAAAGGAATAAGTTGTTTTCTGCTTTCTTTCTATCATATGCAGATCTAATATTACAATGGAAGTTGTTCGAACCTCGGAACTAAACATGTGGACCAGATTGAAATTTTATAGAAAAACTGATGAATCCGAGGATGAAAAGGAGGAGAGGCGTATTGCAAAGCAGGCACAACTTGGTGTCTGGTTGAAGATGAAAGTTGAAGAAAGATTGTTGGGTGTTGAGTACAGCGACACTGACGAGGAGGAAACTAAACCTCCAAAACCACGGCTTAAAAATGTTACACCGTTTGAATTTGGAAAAAGACGGCCTCTGACTAGTCCGTTGAAGCTGCGGATGGAAACAAAAGACAGGGTAATAAGCCTAACTGATGTTTTGATCATCCTTCCCAAGGTAAAAGAAGGCCAAGGTGGAGAAACCATTGCTGCTGGTACTCTTGAAACCCATGTTAACGGGTTTGTATACACGGCCTCCAAATTCCGTAAGCATTTTTATTTTCATGATATTAAAAAATCCTTCTTCCGTCTTGGGGACAGCAAGTTGCTGCCTCTCTTGCACTTTCAGTTGCATGTTCCATTCATGAAGGGGATAGAAAATACAAAAGACATCGAATTCCATTTGGTGCAATGCCCACTGCGACGCAAAAGAAAGATGAGGTCTTATCATGCAGGTAAGATTGATGAACAAAAGCAAATCAGCTGGGATGGCGGCCATAACGAACGTTTAAAGAACTTTGTCGACAAAGTTTATGCTCGATGGAGTTCCCTGCACCATTCACCTTGTCTGTTTTATGAGCTAGAGAAGAAGTATGAATTTTATGGGGTTTTCTGCTCCAAGGCATCAACATTTGTCCTGACTTCATATGACCTAATTCTGGATGTGCCTTTCGCTATAGAAATTAATTTGTGTGAAGTTTGCATAGGGAACGACCATTTATACTATGAGATTAAATGAGTTGCTGGGGCTGTGGTGGAAGAAATTGCGGAAGAGAATGCTGAATATGTTATGGAATACATGGGTAGAAGTAGTGAAGTTTCTCTAAACAAGTTAGCCTTTATCCGAGTGAAGTTTCTCAAGAGTGAGGAGGTTTTACTTTTGATATTTGCAGACGTGCTGAATGAATGATAACCCATAAATGAATGGATAATGTCAACAAGTTAGCCTTTATTGAAGTCATGCAATAATAAAACATTGGTGCCTTTTTCTCTGTTTTATATAAGTTTTGTTAAGCATGTGTTCTTATGTATCCAGGACCGAAAACTCAATAAAGAAGTTCTGGAGTAGCTTTTTGAAAAAAAAGTCAGATTTCCACCTATCTTCCCGACTGTCACCACCGGTTGTAGACGGGAAAAGATTGTGCCAATATAACCAGTGGTTGTAAGTGAAGACTTCTCTATGGTTGATGAAGGCTGCATGGATCTGTTGCACCCGCTCAATCCCTGGCATCAAAGGATTCAGTCTCATGTCAACATGGGTTTTGCACGACCGTTGAAGATGGCTTGATCTAACTGAATACTGTAAGTACTTTCCGGAATATTATATAACTCTGGTAGTATGGAGTACTAAATTCTACTGTTCACTACTACATGCTTATTTTTCCAATCTTATCTTCTTAATCAGTTTGGTCTCTTCTTTTTTTCTGTATTAGCTGTTTCTTGTATATCTCAAAGATAAAGGGTGAAGATTTCTCATAATGGACACTTAAACCTCGATACACAATGCTTTTGTAATTTGGAACACTACTATCAAATCAACTGCACATTTGATCATTTGTGTGCTTTCTAACATGTGAACCTTTTTTTTCTTTTCATCCCCTTGTATAATGATATCTTTAGGGTAATATTTGTATTGCAAATGATGGTGTTACATATAATCCCTTGTTTACGATTAGAATAAATGCCACTGAAATTTTTAGTACTATTTTTATCATTGTTTACTAATTTTTCCTGGAAATCAATTGATTTTGAAATGTTAAATATGGACACATCTGTCGATTTTGTTTTCATATGTTTTCGCTTGCTGCTTTCAACATTCGATGATCATTTGATAGAGATGCTTTTCATCTCTAAATAATTGGTCACATATCTTGGTTCTTAATCCTTTTCATTCTCAGCATTCAAATTTCGTCTCCAAATCTTATTTAAATAATTTGGGGACTTGTAGTTTTGGATTGAGTTTTAGTTTTAGGGGCAATTTTATGGATTTTATAGTTTCCTATTACGGAGAAACATATGTAGATTGGTATAATTAGGACGGCAGAAGGAGTATAAGAATTTCGTCTCATCAAATATGAAGTGGTGTATTTGTTTTTTCACGCAAAAATAATTAATATGAAGTCGTGATTAGTATTCTGGTATCATGAGTTATTTTTGCAATCCGTTTGAGTAAGTTTTTGCTATTGTACTTTGCTCTTGCAAAGGGTGGTTTGAATCCTGAAGAGATGAGCAAGTTTTTGAATAAGCTCTTTATGCCTTTTAATCAATCCAGTGGCCAAATTAGAATTTTCTCGCGTGCAATTTGTGCTTATTGCTTATTGTATGCGTAGTTTGTTCCTAGGGGGGCTCGATAAAATGCGCTGATTATGTACCTTCATTGTTATGCAAGCATGCTGTATTGGAACTGTGTTCCCCAACCACCACCACCCCCACTGGTTTAACATATCTGTCTTTATAGTCATATTGCACCCTTGGCATCATGACAATAATTTTTGTGCTAACTTTTAGAGTTCTTTACAGGATGAGAATTGAGAAACGCTGCTGAAGACTTCAGTTGAAGAAACTGGAAGAAAGAGGTTGGTCTGTTATCCGTCTTTGTTGTTTCATCTTTCCTAGTTTGCCTCATCTTGTTAGTTGTCACGACATGGAAAAATATACCAACATGTTTCCCTTTTCGGGTCAGAGTTGTCTATAACGAAAACTCGTGAATTTAATGCCATTTAAATCTCAATTCTGCTTTCCAGTTATGACCATATGAGGCTTTCTCTTTCTACTAATTTGCTAAAGATAATGTTAGGAAATCATATATTTTGGCCATTTAAGAAAGGCCTGATACAAACCTGGAAGACGATAGAATCATCGAGTTAATATTGACTTATGGACCCAAAAAGTGGTCTCTTATGGCAAAATTCTTGCCAGGTCCTGTAGTAAAGGAATGAAGAGAAAATCAATCTTAATGAATAGGAAATATATTTCCACTACATTATATTTCTAAGTCTACTGTTTTCACTTTTGGATGATGGCCACCATCGAAATTAGAAGTACTTTAGACTACACAACCATTTAAAACCCAGATATTTAAAACATCCTTGAATTTTGTACCCTGAAGAGGACCATGGAAAGCATCTGAGCTTTTTCCAAGTCTCTCAGGGTTTTCACCACGGCTATGGCGGTTGAAGAACTGCATTTCCTAACCAAAATTAAGGACCCATGATTTCGTATTTGGTTTTTTAGTTTTAAGTGTATCTTCTTGATGTGCATTTAATAAGAAAATTGCTATCCTAATGCTAGCTGGCCCTTCATCAGGTTAATGAATTATATGATTTTTCCAGGGAATCTTCCATCGCTGCATGGAACTTAAAGGACACTTCATTTGGGCTATGTTGAGCTTAGGAATTAAGGGAACCATGTCCGATTACTAGGTATGCCTTAAATTGTATATGTGCTCTGGTACATTGAATTTTTATAACAGAACTTCTCCTCTTGATAATTTTATTTATTGGTAATTCGTTCACATACAACTTGATAAGTAACATTATTCATGGATGTTGAAGACTTCAATATAAACAATCGTAGTAATAACAGATATCTTACAATTCATAATTTCATTTTGACATAGGTAGAGTATCATAAAGCCTCACTAACTCATCACCTTCTCCTTCTTTGACTGGAATTATCTGCACCTTCCATTAATCATCTCTTTTAGTTGGAGAGCTTCTGTTATTGCTAGCTTTTGTTTCTCTTTTAACTCAAGAGCTTGGGTTACAAAAACAAAGAGCAATGCAGAGGCTGTGAAGTTGAAGGGTTATTGGAATTTCAAATTTTGTACTCTCAGGATTGCGATTTGAGTTAGTCTGGAGGTGCTCATTATGGGAAGCAACTTGTATCTCCATGAGTCTTCCATTTTTCTTCATTTTCATTTCATCCCATACTGATTTCTTGGCATGGAACAGATACTTCAACTGTTGCAACCATCTCATCAGAAGTATAGATTCTGGCCATACTTCCATACTCCTAGCTGACCCTTTCATCAGTTCAATGCATTACTTTATGTGCATCAAACTTGAGTACAAGATTATTTTGGAGCCGACTTAAACATACTTCCAGCATTTCCTATCAATTCTTTATCCCTCGGTCGTGTTTGCGGGGGGATGTTTCTGATGTTTTTCAGGAAATCAGGTTTCTAAGCAGTTGGTATGTCTTATGAGCCAATTTTTCTTCGAGTAAAATGAAAAAAAAGAAACTCAATTTGTGAAGGGTATTTTTCATTATCTGCAGAAATCAACCAATTCCATAAACACAAATGAAAAAGAAACTCAGAAGACACTTTTCTCACAATATTTTGCAAACTTAAAAATTTATCAATTTTGTTATTACGGTGCTCTTGCAAATTCTTTTCCAACGTATGCTAATTCTTTGAATTCCTTATTCTGCTTGTGAAGATATTTTGGTTGAATTGGATGATAAGGAATGCTATCCGGCTTCAACATAAAATGGGAGAATGTCAGGTCCAGATCCACATCCATTGGATTCCTTTCAAAAGTAACCTGCCCGTTTTTAGACTGGCAGATCCAGTTTATCTCGAGAAAGCTAAATCAAACTAAAGGATTCCTTGATCCACTTATCAAGCCGAATTGAAAGAAAAAAAATTAAGATACTGAGAGGAGATATCATAATGCTTGTTGTTGTTGGTGATGCTTCCTGAACCTCCACCACTTGCTTCTGCCATGATTGTGTTGCCGTTGATGTTGCCGCTGACTGAGGGAACTGTGATTGTTTGTTTGATTTAAGGGTTAGGGTTTGTTTCTCTCTTTCCTTTGCGCTTAGACACAGTTTGTTTGGATCCTTTTAGTAGGCAAGGATACTAGGGTTACATACACGGTTTTAGTTTAGGGTTACCTTACTACCGTTGATCTCAATATTTTTACCATTTGATCTAACGGCTGAATATAGGCCCGTAATTGCATCTGTTTATACGTCTGTGATAAGCGTTTACATGTGGAGGACTGTAACGCGCTTTGATTTTTCTTTAAGGTGTCATCTGAGTGTAAATCCTGGGTGGTAAAAAAGTTTCTACTCTGCGGCCTACAGCCTAGCCCTATATCAGGTTAATCCGTTAACATTTACAAGTAAATCATAGGAAACTGTAGTGCTTCACGCTCCCTGAGTTGAACTGTAATGCGCTTTGAGTAGGAAATCG
This sequence comes from Papaver armeniacum, assembly GCA_023531295.1. Lineage (NCBI taxonomy): Eukaryota > Viridiplantae > Streptophyta > Magnoliopsida > Ranunculales > Papaveraceae > Papaver > Papaver armeniacum. Next base: position 809,306 of record JAJJWW010001357.1, read on the forward strand.
AGTAACTGGAAGTCTTGAAATACAATGGTCATGTCGATTCTATCAAGTTGAAAGGAGCGCAGGTTAACAATCTGGATGTCGCGTACTGCCTGGATCATGACGAATGGTAACTACCATTTGGTGACAACATTTTCTCCCTCATTGGTGGTGCTATATGTGCAACTAGATTCGGCATCTATAACTTAAAAACACTGAAAATAAACTTCCTAGAGATCATCCCACGAGTGTCAACGGATGTTGCTTCGATGAGTTTATAGACGAGCAATAATATTTTAAATAGTCGGTTCCATTTTTTCTTCATATTCATAGCATCCCATACTGATTTCTTGGCATGGAACGGATACTTCAACTATCGCTCGCAGCCATCTTATGAGAAGTAAAATAAATTGGACATGCTTTCATACTACTAGCTGGCCGTTTCATCAGTTCAATGCATTACATGGTGGTTCTGGATTGAAATCATCCATTATGTGCATCAAACTTGAGGATAAGATTATTTTGAGCCGACTTAAACATACTTCCAGCATTTCCCAGAAATCAAACCACGATGAGATGAAAAAGATGCAACTAAATTTCAACTAAATTTCCCACACGTACCCGGTGGCAAAAGATGCTCCTCGGATGAATTTTTGGACAAGTAACACATAAATTTTCAAATAGTCCTTTGTAATAAATTGTACATACACCACGCGCACCGCACGTTTCATTATTAGAGAAAACAGCAATTCACAACAAGAGTCATGTAGTTGCAGGAAATCCTACACTACACCCCTCACTAGAATAAACACAATTAAGTCATTTTAAGATGAATGATTATGATTCTTATTGATTGAATACTTGAATCTTTACGATATGAAATAGAAATGGGTTATAGAATTACAATCACTCTAAAACTTTCTCTCTCCTAATGACTTGCTTAACATTTCAAAAGAACCCCCTTCAACGAGACTTACTCAACCCTTTATATAGGGTAGTATATAAAGTGGATGATGACTAAAAATTTGTCCTTTATTTTCGGGCTTGGCTTAAACATCGCAAGCGTACAAGTATACAATCTCGCGACACTCTTAAACTTCGCCATATTTTTATATCTTCCTCGTGTTAAAATTTGTCGTCATTCATTGCGTCATTTATTTTACTTCCCTGCGACTCCCTCGCAATGTCGTCATTTATTATTCTCGCGAAGTATTGTAGTTGCGATATTCTGATCCTACATCTTGCCTCTTCTCATGTCTTCTCTGCGAAGGAGAGAATGTCATGAGAACCAATTATTTTGATATGACGCAATCGTTGATTTTCCATCAATTTTCTGCCGACAAGATTCCGTGAATTCAGGAATGACTGTTTACACGTATCTAAAATTTCCCTTTTTACTTAAGACGATTAATGTTATCAGGTTACTCTTTTTCGTCTATTTAAAGGAGGATTCTTTGTGAAAGCATTTCTTTTCTTTTACTTCGTCTTCTTCATTGTCTGCAACTATTTTTCTTGCTTTTCTTCATCATCTTCTTCATCGTTTTCCCGCTATTATTTTTACTCTTTGTTTCTATGGCATCAAGGTTTGTTAATTTTGCTTTGAATTTGATCATTTCGTGATTGATCTCTCTTATTGAAGTTGTTTTATCTTGATACTTTTCTTCTTTTAACGACTCCTCTGCCATTTTTGTTTTAGCAAGAACAAACCTAGCACCAAGTTCACCATTGTGAATCCCAATATCTCCCTAGGCTCGCAATTGAAGCCCACTGCTTCTAAAAGAAATCCTGCGAGTAACAAGGTATTTAAGAAACACTTATTTTTTTAATAACAATATTGTTGCCTCTGTTTCTTATTTAGCTTGTAATTCGCAGGATGACAAAAATGCTGATAAGTCCCCCAAGAAGCCTCGCCATTCTAAACCCGTTGCGCCTTGTCACTTTTCCTACATTCAAACTTACAACTCCCTCTGCGACATCTTCGCAAGAGATCCCTACTTGTTTCTTCCAAAGATAACATTTCTATGCCTGAATTTCTCATAGATCAACTCCCTCATAATGATCCCATTGCGAATGAGCCTATTTCTTCTTCCATTGTTAATGCCTCTACCATTCCTCCAAGTCATTAACCCTCACGAGATTTCTTCTTCTCGTGATATTCCTTTAACAAAAGATGATTCATCTCTTCCTTCTTCTATCACTGTTACTTCCTTTTCTGAGCAAATCCCTCTTACTAAAGAAAATTTAGAAGGAATAGATGTGGCCTTCAAAGTCCAATCAGATATTGTGAACGATGCTAAGAAGACTTCTGTCGATCCTATCAAATCTGATATTTGCGAGATTTTAAGCAAACACCTTGGTCCTGATGGAATTTCGCAAACATCCTTGGAGCAAGAAATTAACACTTTGAAGAATGATCTCCAAGCCATGATTTGCAAAATGTAATATTCTCCATCTTGAGAATCAAAAACTTCAAAATATTTATTTGGATCGTGATAATCTTCGCAAGAAGAATGAAGAACTAAAAGGTAAACACTTGCTTTTTTTTTTTTTTTTTTTTTTTTTTTTTTTGAAACTCAAGCCCTTGTTCGCCCTTCAAGCTTTAAACCAGAACGAAAAATGGAGATATATCGGTTGGAATCTCTTTTGTTGAAGAAGTTCGAGTTGATAGAGATGCTTGGATGGAGCAATATAATCAATTAGATAATCTTCATACATATTCGTTGATCAAATAGATAATCTTTCTAAAGAAAATGCTGATTTAGCTCGAAACAAGACTCGTTAAGTAATGACTTATCTCGCCTCTCTTATTCTTTGACTAAAGCTAATTTGGAGTTGGAAACTTTATCAGATGAGAATGGAACTCTTTCTCAAGAGAAGCGAACTCTATTAAACAAGGTGGCGATTTACTCGCAACAATATGATGTTTGTCAAAAATTATGTAAAGAGCAAGAACAATCTCTTTGCTCGCCGAGAAATCAACTTGAAGAAGTTACTGCCGAGAAGGATAAACTGATTTAGGGTAGGATAACCTTAAGTGTAAAAGCAAACCAATTCAAGGATCAATGTTCCAAACTAGAAAAGTCCAATTCTTCCCTTACAAAAGAAAATGCTTTACTTATTTCCAACGAAAAAAGTTGGCGATCACGTCTGAAAGGTTTAATTGGAGATAATTTTGACAATGCCATGGATCATTTGGAGAATAGTTGTTCAGCTCTAATCCAACATCTTACCTCGCAGAAGGAAGGTAGTCATAGATGTTGACTGCCTCATCTATTCTTTCTTTATCAAGCCTTCATATTTTTTGTTTGTATAATTCTTTTATTTTTTTTTTTGCAGAGTCTGAGAATAAACTTCACTCCTCCATTACTGCTTTGAAATCCGACTACTCAAAAATTCGCAAGGAGAATGGAATACTCACTGCTTCTCTTGCGCGTTCTCGCGACAGGGCAGAAAGAAAATTCGACTATATGCATGACTGTAAAGATATAGAGAGTAAAAATCAGCAGAAATCACTCCTTCGTCAATTTCATCTTAGAGCCGAAGTTCTTGTGAATAATGTTTTACTATCTAAATCTCTTGATCCTGTGTCTGTTGAACCTCTGGAAGTAAGTGATGATGAAGTTCCTAATCCTCCTGATAGCGATTATGATTATAATAGTGGCGAAGAACTCGAAAGTGAGGAAACCATCTCTCCTAATACAACTGTCAATGATGATGTCGCGAATGAAGATGTAGGTGAAGAAGGATCTGCTGGAAATATATTAGTTAGCGAAAATATAGATAAAGTCGCTGAAGAAAACCCTGCATCTCCTTCTGGTGAAAAAGCTACACTAGTGGAGAATGGGGATTTAACGACCCACATCCCCGACCCTCAATAACGGTCAACGCACCGTGGACCGGTCAAAACGGTCGTAGATATAATAAAATTTCGGAGCACAAATTAGAGCATTAAAAACGGTCGTTGTATAAATTTTTTAATTACGATTATATCCCCGAGTCATCAACCCACACCGCGACTGCGTTACCTAGTTGAATCACCGCTACTTTTCTTAGGCGGGACCCTCCTTTCCCCCGCGAATGCATTACCTATTGTAAATTCCAAGTGGATGCTATGATTTCATCCGTAAAAGTGAATATGTATAAACTATGTAACAAGTAATCGTCCAACGATTTATGGATCGGTGGTCTTCGCACTTAATAAGCTACGTATGTTCGACCCCTACCAGCAACATTTTTTGGAAAAAAAAATACATTCAAAGCAAGTCTGACCAAGTGTGCATCTCTCACGTGAGCTATTAGGTTTTCATATATAACCTTACAAGAGAGAGAAAATTATTCAAACCTAATCTCTTTTCATTTTTCCTCCGCCTCTCAAGTCTCACCCTCTCACTTTTTATTTTTCCTGATACTTTTTTCTTCTCCTTACCATTTTTTCTCTTCGAAATCATCTAAATCTCCTGAAATCGAACTCAATCTGTCCAAATCAAAAGAAATATTATCTGAAATTAAACCGAATTCATGAGATCTGTTGAACTCATTCTGATTTGTGAGATGGGTTCTTATAAGATTGAGCTTAAGCAATTTCATTTTATCCTTTTTCTGTTCTTAGATAGGGTTTAAACTCAATCTGATTTATGAGATCTCTTGAACTCATCTCATAATCAAAACCCATATTTCAGAAGGAAAATTCAGTTTTCGGTAACTCGTTTTAAACCTAGGGTTTTAAACCTAATTTCTATATTTTTATGGATTTTAGTTTTGAGTTTGATTTATGTACATCTTCACATATGTTTCTATTAATTTGATAGGGTTTAATTTTGTATGGTATTTATAAGTAGACGAAGTCATTAGGCTTAAGATTTACGGGGCTCTGTTACGTTTGGGTGTTGTTTTGGTTTCTCCTAATTGAATTTAATCTCATAGATCTTGAGTTAATCTGGATTTTCTGGTTTCTCTGGTATATCCATGAAGTTTCACAGCTTATTAATTCTGATTTGATGAACCAATGAGGGAACGACCTAGCTGTCAATCCCTCAGCCTTTAATTCGTTATCTGTTTATATGTAAGTTTGAGTTCAGTCCTTATTGATTCGTGATTAGATTTCTGTGGATGAACTGAACCATACCATGAATACCAGACCGAATTGTTCGTTTATGTTTATGTTTCTCCAAGTGGATGCTAAATTGTTCGTATATGTTTATGTTTTTCTGTTCTTTCCGATTGCTAATTTGCATAATAGGTTATGAATACCAGACCGAATCATACCATGATTCATGTGTAAACAGGATCCCTGGTTGGGCTTTAAGTTATCATCTAGTTACAAATTTTGCTGCATTAGGCATGTGCTCGACCTTCTATAAGGTCTTCAAGACCAAACCAAGAGTACTAAGAAATCACTGAAGGTGAAGTTAATACGTTTTTAATGATTCTGTCACTGTGTTATCTTTTCCAGTAACAATGATGTTTGAGCCTTTGTTTGATATACTTTGGTTTATTTTTAGATTTACGACTACTGATGATAGAAAGATAAACTCCGGGCAACGCTTTCATCCAACTCGTTGCTCCTGTCCTCCAAAGTGAGCTCTGATCAGTTACAACTGTTTTAATGTTGAATTTTGACAAGGGGAGAGTTATATATACTGGTGTAAAGTTACTTGTAGCGTTATTATTCAAACTCCATCATATTGCCCAGTTTTATTGATTTTGGAAACTTATTCTGCAGGTACACCATTCTCAAGTGTCGGCTCAGGTACACTATTTGAGTGTAAGTTGTTCATTTTACTCGTGGCGTGCACTTGAGGGTGGAGAATCAAGCTGTGTCATTAGTGGTAAAGGAATCAAGGTCTCAATATTCAAGCATACAAGGTTTTAACACTATCCAAGAATCTTTCGGGTAATTTAATTTTCACATGTAACTTGTCATTCATTTTTGATGACTCACTTCATTCTCTATTGTTCAATTTGCAGCATTTCCAAATAGAGGATTGAACTGTGCAAATTGGATTGAACCAATTTATTTGTATCTTGTGAGGTCTGTACTCTCAAGTCAGAGCATTGTAAAAAATACTTTCTGTTATTTATGAGAAATTCATGAGCTATAGTTGTTGGCATTGTGCGTAATGTGGATTTAAATGTTATTTTGTTCCTACAAACTTAACATGTTCAAGAGTGACAACAATAAGGCATGTTAGTTACATAACCACTTACGAAGCTAGAAAAGTTTTTACCTAGATGTGACAAGGGAGCACTGGAATTTTTCTTTGGAATCTTCAATAAGATCAGACCCCAATAAGAATGCTTATGAAGATCCATTTTTCTTCACCGCAAATGCAAATGAAGCTCGTAAATTTTAGCAACTATTAGAGACGATAAGTATTTAATTAGATGTAATCGATTGTATTTTTCATTGTAACAATTGCGGTGAGGAAGACCAATTCCATTGTAGGTATAACACCAATTACACATTGCATTAACCTTTCATGTTTTTTTTTTTTGTAATTTCTGTAGTCTGATCTTTGTTTTCGTCTTGCAATGATGTACCGTGGGCATTAATATGGCAGTGATAAAAACAAAAGGCTTTGAGATTTAATGGGTGTGATAAATTTTGCAGGTAATACCCAATTATTTGAGTGGCCACTCAACGATTGTGTCAAGATAGTTGGATTGCGTTGATGAAGATATTAGAAGAACATCTGAATATCCTTGGTCATCAGTATGTTGGAATGCTTGTGAAAGGTAAGAACTATATCTCATCCTTAACTATGTTTTGATAAAGTTATAAGAACTTGTCAGCTTGTCTTTTTATGTTGGTTTTATTGATTTTTGGAAACTTATTTTTGCTGCAGGTACTCTATTATAAGTGTGGGTAGGGGAGTTTATCATTGTGATGGTGAATCGCACTTGTCTTTAAGCTTACAACTTGCTAGTTAAGACATATATATTGAGCTAAACTCAGGATTTAAATCCCTTTTGTGTAACTTTGAAACTAACTAATACAATAAATGCTAATCGGAAATGATATTTTGAATCCATGCATGAGTGCAAGTTTCATTTTAGCTTCAATGAGTCAATTGGTTTTATTTGACTGATTTGAGTTTGAATTCTAATCTAGTTTCAATCGATTATTTAAATTTTGCACAGACTCGGTGAAGGAAGTCATCCAATTGAATCTTTTTTTTACTGCATCTTAGGTGAATTGGAAGGCATACAACTAATTCACCGGCAAGATGTGGCTAAAAAAACTTGCTGAGCCTGGACTTATCTTAACGGACTCTTTATTAGGATTAATTATGGATACCATCCAAATTGAAATCGTCAAATTGTTTCGATGCACAGGTGGGGTTTGAGCAATTTCAATAATCTAATTGTGCTTTGATGGAGTTATAAGAAGTTTTCAGCTTGTCTTTGTTTGTCAGTTTTATTGATTTTGAAAAATTAATTTTGCTGCAGGTACTCGATTATTAAGTGCGGGCTCGGTTCATCATTTGAGAGGAAAGGTTTCTTTGGCATTGAAGGGGTATGAGTAACTATCCCATGAGATCTTGTGATCTTCGGTTAGTTCTAAGAAAAATTGCAGGGTAATTTCAATTATTCTCTATTTTTGGCTATTACATAGTTTTGTTTCTGAATGAAACTTTCCTTTCTTTGGTATGTCATTGATAAAAGGTGGGGATTGAGCTGAAAATGAGACTTTATTGTTGTTTGTTGTTTTACTTGTGTAGAGTATAACTTGATTTCTTAAGTTTGTGTAATGTGCATGAAAGCAAGATTGTGTGTAATGCTGAGAAAGCTTTGGAACTCATTTGTTAATTGGCTGGAGGAGGCAGGAGTTGTTGCTGACCATAGAGGTTATTATTGAAGCCCATAATCCATCTCTCATCAAATGTGTTATCCATATGATTGCGGAGAGCCTCAAATACAGGTTGCAAACAAGGTACTGAGTAATGTCTATCTTGATTGATTAGTTTCATAATAGTGATATTCAACCTTAAAGTTTGTATTGGTTGCCTAAGTTGTAGGATTACTAGAAATTTTCCCACTGAAGTAACTACATTGAAGGCTTATTTTTATGAATGTCTGAAAACAATGAATTTGTATATACTTCCAGAGATATTTTAGTTCATGAGTTCTTTTGGTTATTAATCTTGGGGCCTCTCTGCAATCTTACCTGCAATACCTGTTACCGTTCTTACATTAGGATTCCATGTATAACCCATTCCGTATCTTGTGCTTGAGATATGAACTGCATCAAGATATGTCAAGGTCGTGAATTAATGAACTAGGTAAATATGTTGACATCATATTAGTTAGGATACCCACCTTTATAGATCACTGTCCTCTCATGTGCATTTTTATAAGCATTTTCTTGAGTATTGTGACCTCCCCACATTAATCGGTGATGGATTTTTCTCGTGCAGGGTACACCATTATCAAAGTAGGGAATAAGTTCTTCATCATCATCGGAGTTCATAATTTTTTGTTTATTCAATAGTTTTTTAGTTCATCGTTTTGTAATCGAATCCTAGAACTACAAGATTACAATGGTCAAGACACTTCTGATTTTAATCCTTTGTGTAATTTGAAACCAATGAATCAATGAATGTTAAATTGAATGATTATTTGTGTGCAAGTTTAATAATTTGATTCTCATTTTTATTTGATTTGAATTTGGTTTTCATTTGATTCTCATTTGAATTTGAGTTTCATTTGATTCTCATTTGAATTTGGTTTTCATTTGATTCTCAGTTCTGTTTGATTTCAGATTTAGTCAAATTCAGTCAGGCCAGGCGGCCAATCTGAATATATTTTTTTTTATATTAAGATTTATATCTATGACTGATCACAGACAGTCATAAAATTTTGACCGTTAAAATCGGTCGTTGATATAAGAGTTTCAACGACCCCCAGAGACACGTCATAGTTGAAAAAGACGCTCAAACAATGACCCTTTCTTCGGCCAGACAAAGCAAGTCATAGATACGAGTTAAATGACTTGCTTTGTCGGTCGCGAAACCGCTGATTTCCACTAGTGCTACTATTTGAGAAATGATTTTCTCTTGTAATCTTTCTTCTCGTACTGTTGCTTCTTTATGTACTTCAATCATCTTTTTTGATGTATGTACTCGTCACGTTACTCTTTTTTCTTTCAACAAGTATAACTTTTGGTATTTAATAATTACTATTTCATTATCTTCATTTATGTTGAAATTCCTTTGTTGCGACAAAGTCGCGGGACGTCTTTACATTTTCATGTATCGACCCATTGATCTTTCCTTATCATTGTTTTTGTGTGGTCTTATTTTGCCTTCCTAGTTAAAGGTATTATTTTGCCACCCCTCATTTTGCATCAATATGATAGGCCTAAATATTCTTGCGAATATAAAGTCCCATGACATTGACGTCTTGCGACAAAATCGCAGGACGTCCTTACACTTTCATGTAATGACCCATTGATCTTGTCTTATCGTTTCTTTAGTATTTTTGCCTCGTAGGATATTTTGTTTTGCGACAATATGACAGGCCTAAGTGTTCTTGCGAACATAAAGCCCCATGACATTAGTCTTTTGACACTTATCGGCTCCCTAATGGAGGGTGCCGCCCTTATCATCTCCCAGGTTGCCCCTTCAAGGAGGCGTATATCGGCCATACAAGACTAGCTCCTCCCATCCAGGTCTTAACAACAACCAGCTTGTTTTCGCAGCCTCTTATCCCTTATACCTATAGGGTTTATGGTTACGAGACCGCACCTAAGTGTAGTTTTCTTGGCCGAGTGCAAGATGTGCCAAGACTTGCCAAGAATGGCCGAGACACTTCAAATGTCCAGTGTACTCTTGGCTCAACCGTGTACCTCGGCGCCTTGAGCATACACCGACTCCTTGGAAGAGACCCTCGGGCGTCCAACCTGTGGTATAACCTTATATATATATATATATATAGTTGGAAATCCAAGGTATCTCTCAGGGATAGGCTTTCATGGGCCCCAAATCTCCATGACTCGAGTTCAGGAGCGGTGTAACCTTTTCCCCGAGCCATGTCAAGAGATACCCCCTTATATGACGCACTTTAGATCTTACATTTGCCTCTTACGAAATATCATTCGCGAACTAGGGTGTACGCCATAAAGGTTCGTCCCATTCACTCACTCATTCATTTCTGTCAATTCGTTCAATCATTCATTTTTGGTTAATATTTGTCAATTCATTTGCGAGATATTCGCACATTGTTTCTTGATTTCGCAATATCTCTCGTCAGGGAATATTTCATATCATTTCATTCATTTAACATTTCAGAATTTATTTTTTCTTTTCTATCTTCTATGGGTAATATTTCTTGAGATATAATCTATTCCATGGTCTACCCAATCTCTGGCCCACATCTTTGCCTTCTGGATCCATTAATATATATGCCCCCGTTCCAACTATCTCCTTGATAATATAAGGTCCATCCCACATTTTCGCCAACTTGCCACCACTTTCTCGTTGATATATTGGTGTTTTCGCAACACCATATCACACAGTTGAAACTCGCGTGTTTTGACACGTTTGTTATATTCTCTGACCAATCTTCGCTGATAATTCTCCATATGCTGTAGTGCTCTTTCTTTTTTTTCTTCTAACTCATCTAATTTAACTAAAATGTTACCCGCACTAAGATTTTTCTCCCAAGCTTCTCGCTTTGTTGTTGGAATAATAACTTCTATCTAAGTACGTACTTCAACACCATAGGTTAGACAAAACGGTGACATCCCCCGTAGCTTCTCGCCTTGTTGTATTATAAGCCCATACTGCATTATGCACTTGCTCACACCATGCCTTGTTATGCCCTTCTAGTTTTTTCTTCAATATATCAGTGATTGTTTTATTTGTTGCTTCTGCCTGTCCGTTGGCCTGCGGGTATAAAGGAGTTGACTTTCCACATTTTATTTGAAATGCATTAAGTAGTAATTCTATATTTTGTCCCTCAAACTGTTTCCCATTGTCAGATACCAACTGTATTGGAATTCCAAATCGCATATTATGTTTTCGAATATGAAAGTAAAAATATCTTTGTCGCGAATGTGTTGTACCTTTTATCGCCCACTTTGTGAAATAATCTGTTGCGACAATCAAGTATCTCCTTTGCCTTGTACCGGTAAAAATGGTCCTACAATGTCTAATCCCCACTTTCCAAAATGCCATACACTTGTTGAAGAAGTTAACGGTGCACCCGGTGCATGTATTTTCTTTCCGTGCCTTTGACAATCTTCGCAACGTCTTGATATTTGCTTCGTATCTTCATGCATATATGGCCAATAATAGCCTTGCATTTTCGCCTTATGTGCTAAAGATCTTCCGCCACTATGATTGCCAAGATCCCCATTTGTGTAGCATTTTTAATACTTGCTTCTCCTTCCTTTCGTGTTAAACATCCGAGCGAGGTCCATTAAAGGATCTTGATTTACAATACCCGTCTCTTAATTCATAATTTGTTGCACGGATTTTTTAACTTATGCATTTCTAATCTATTTCTTGGTGTTTCTCCTTTCATTAGATAAGCATGAAGTTAAATGTCCTCCAATCCTCGCAATGGGATCTTTGTGCTTCATCTTCTATGAGCATTATACGCTTCTTCCTCTTCTTCTTTGTTGATTGATGGTGATTGAAGTGTCGTATTTTTATGCATCTCGCGAGATGGATCTGTCATCATACTTGATATAAAAGCAAAAGCATCTGCATGAGTCTATTGTCTTCTCTTGATATGTGTCTCCACTTTATTTTTGGTATCTTCGCTGACAATTCGTCAACAAGCTTTTTGTACTTTTTCAAGGATGCTTCATTTGTAGTATACTCTTCTTTTATCTGGCGAATAGCAAATTGAGAATCACTGGTAATTCTTACATTCTCCAATTTCATTTCTATTGCAAATCGCAAAGCATGTATTATAGCTTCATACTGTTTCATTGTTAGTAGATGCAAACTCCAATCTAAAAGAGAAAGCCATTTTATTGCCTTCCAGCGAAATTATAATGATCCCAATTCCGTTACCTTCTCCATTTGATGATCCATCTACCAATATTTCCCATCTATTTGGCTCTGTTAATAAATCCCTTGGATTTCCATGTTCTTCTTCTATATCCATCATTTCTTCCTTTGCCTCATCTTCTTCTTATGGAAATTCTTGCTACAACTTGCGATTTTGGTGAGGATAACACTTCATATTTGAGTTTACAATGACTTACTTGAGCATTCCACCTTTCAACCCTTCCGATCTTTTGAATTTTTCATCACCGACTCGGTTGGTACTTTTGTCATTACCTTTACCGTGTGCGTGAAATAGATGCGAAGTTTAAACGTTGCGTAAACTAATGCCAAAATTAATTTTTCAATTTTTGAATAGTTTTCTCTCTGCAGCATTGAATGTTTTTCGATGTAATAGATTGGTTTTTCCACCCTTGCGTCCATTCGAAATAATCGCACTTAGTGCATGCGAGGTTGTCGCAAGGTAAATTAGTAATTCCTCCCCTTCTTCTCGCTTTTTGTAATATTGATATATCCATTAAATGTTCTTTTATTCCTTGCAATGCCTTTTCACACTCATCCAGTCCACCTAAATTTCGTTCCCTTTTAAGTATGTTGAAAAAATGTTTGCACTTATCGGATGATCTCGAGATGAATCTTCCTAGCGAAGCTAATAATCCATTTAACTTTTGCACATCTTTCATTTGTTGCTTTGGCGTTGGCATGTCTCTAATTGCTTGTACCTTCTCTAGGATCAACTTGTATTCCTTATTTTGATACAATGTATCCTAAATTTTTCCAGATGCCACTCCAAAAGTACATTTTTCCGGATTTACTTTGATGTTGAAATGTCTCATTTGTTCGAAAATTTCCTTCAAATCTCGCACATGATATTTTGCTTTTTGCTTTTTTATTAACATGTCATCCACGTATACCTCTAGTGTTTTATGTATCCATTGTTTGAACACTTTCTCCACTATCCTTTGATACGTTGCACCTAAGCATTTGTGACCGAATGGCATTTTTGTGTAACAGTATAATCCTCTTGGAGCGAAAAAGGCGGTATGTTCTTGGTCTTCTTCAGCGAGAGGAATTTGATTGTATCCCTTATATCCATCAAGGGAGGACAAGCTTTGTTTAGATCAGTGAAATCTATGCAAATTCTTATTCCTTTTTTCTTCTTTGGAACTACGACCATATTCGCTATCCATTCGGGGTACTTTGCTTGTCTAATAATTCCAGCATCAAGCATCTTATGCAACTCTTCTTCTATTTGAGGATGATATCTTCATTGCGATTTTCTAATTCTTTGTTTAAATGGTCTGGCATTTCTATCAATCTCTAATTTATGACATGCTACGGATGGATCTATTCCAGGCATTTCATCCATATCCCATGCGAAGATATCTTTATAATCTCGCAACAAATCAACAATTTTTTTTTCTTCATCTGCCTCCATTTTAGTCCCAATTTTTAACATCTTGGGTTCTTCTTCAGTTCCAATATTCACTTCCTTTGTTGGTTCTGCCGCGATGTAGCTAGCCTTCGGTTCTCCCATGGGCGTCGGTCCTCTTATTTCCTTTGCGAGATCACTTTCTTCACCACATATTCCTTTTCCTTCTTCCGCTCTTACCGTGTATGTTCTAAACTCTTCTTCCTTTTTTACTGCTTTTGCCATCTTCTTGCGATCTTTTCGCCTCTTCACCTGTTCTTCATAATGTTTTACTTCGATTTGATGATACATTCTTCCTTCATCGGTATCTCCTCTGATTTCGCCAACTCCACTCGGCATAGGGAATCTGACACATTGATGAAATGTTGATGCTACAGCTTTTATTGCGTGTATCCATGGCCTTCCCAACAACATGTTATATGGTGATTCCATATCTACTACACATAACGTCACATTTGTTTCAATTTCTCCCAACAAAATTCGTATTTTTATTTCCCCTTTAAGTTTTGTTACTGATTTTCCGAAACCATAGACATGACATGTTGCGGAAGTCATTTCTTCATCTTTGTACCCCAATTTTTTATATGCATGATAAACATTATATTCATCGAACTCCCCGTATCCACTAAAGTTCTACTTATTGCCCATTCTTCCATTGTTTTTGTTAATTTTCCTTCCTCTTTTCTGGCACTTATTGTAATCACTAGTGGAGATGTGTGATTTAAATTCTCTCCTGACATCTCCGTTCTTGTGAATATAATTCTCTGCATTTTTCCCATTCTTTCAAGGGTAATACCTTCTCTCGCCGTTATAATTTTCTTTCCTTCAAAATCTCTTTTATGTATTCTCCCTTTGATACTTTCATGAAATTTATTAACCATTGATTTTGAAATCATATTACATTCCAATTCTTCATTACCCTCCTGTTGATGGTGGTTTTTAGACAAGGGGTAAAATTGTAAAACCCCATGACCTAGTGTTACCCGCAACACATTGAATAAGAGCATTTAACTCAGGTGTAAATAATTAATAGGGGTATTTTTTCAAAATATGATTAGGGTTTTCAATACGTAACCCTAATTCCAAAACAAGCCGCATCTCGCGCACCATGGCAACAATGCCAAACCAAGCCGCATACTTTTGCGCACCATGGCAACCATTCCAAACCAAGCCGCACTCTGCGCACCATGGCAACCATGCCAAAACAAGCCGCATCTTTGCGCACCATGGCAACAATGCCAAGCCAAGTCGCATCTTTGCGCACCATGGCAACAATGCCAAACCAAGCCGCATCCGCGCACCATGGCAACCATGCCAAACCAAGCCGCACTCTGCGCACCATGGCAACCATGCCAAAACAAGCCACATCTTGCGCACCATGGCAACCATGCCAAGCCAAGCCGCACTGCGCACCATGGCAACCATGCCAAACCAAGCCGCACCCTGCGCACCATGGCAATAACGCCAAATTCCAAGCCGCTATGCCTTTGGCGCACGCCAAACATAGCGCCCTAGGCTTGCAAGACTTGCAACTAGGTCAACATGGCCGCACGTGCCATTGGCACATGCCAAAAACGTGTCGCAAGCCATATTTCCAAGTCGCTATGACTTTGGCCCACGCCCAACATAGCGCCCTAGGTTTGCAAGACTTGCAACTAGGTCAACATGGCTGCACGTGCCATTGGCACATGCCAAAACGTGTCGCAAGCCATATTTCCAAGTCGTTATGACTTTGGCCCACGCCCAACATAGCGCCCTAGGTTTGCAAGACTTGCAACTAGGTCAACATGGCTGCACGTGCCATTGGCACACGCCAAACGTGTCGCAAGCCATATTTCCAAGTCGCTATGACTTTGGCCCACGCCCAACATAGCGCCCTAGGTTTGCAAGACTTGCAACTAGGTCAACATGGCTGCACGTGCCATTGGCACATGCCAAAACGTGTCGCAAGCCATATTTCCAAGTCGCTATGACTTTGGCCAACGCCCACATAGCGCCCTAGGTTTGCAAGACTTGCAACTAGGTCAACATGGCTGCACGTGCCATTGGCACATGCCAAAACGTGTCGCAAGCCATATTTCCAAGTCGCTATGACTTTGGCCCACGCTCAACATAGCGCCCTAGGTTTGCAAGACTTGCAACTAGGTCAACGTGGCTGCACGTGCCATTGGCACATGCCAAAACGTGTCGCAAGCCATATTTCCAAGTCGCTATGACTTTGGCCCACGCCCAACATAGCGCCCTAGGTTTGCAAGACTTGCAACTAGGTCAACATGGCTGCACGTGCCATTGGCACATGCCAAAACGTGTCGCAAGCCATATTTCCAAGTAGCTATGACTTTGGCCCACGCCAAACATAGCGCCCTAGGCTTGCAAAACATGCAACTAGGTCAATGACCATGCATGCCATTGGCACATGCCAACATGCTCGCTAGCTAGTTTCCTAGCAAAACCATGGCCCTAACGGCCACGCATGCCATTGGCACATGCCAACATGCTCGCTAGCTAGTTTCCCTAGCAAAACCACGGCCCTAACAGCCACACATGCCATTGGCACATGCCAACATGCTCGCTAGCTAGTTTCCATAGCGAAATCACGGCCCTAACGGCCATGCATGCCATTGGCACATGCCAACATGCTCGCTAGCCGGTTTTCCCTAGCAAAATCACGGCCCTAACGGCCACGCATGCCATTGGCACATGCCAACATGCTCGCTAGCGATTCCCTAGCAAAATTACGGCCCTAACTGGCCACGCATGCCATTGGCACATGCCAACATGCTCGCTAGCTAGTTTCCCTATCAAGGTCACGCCCTAATGGCCACGCATGCCATTGGCACATGCCAAACACACACGCTGGTAGCCTAACTTGCAAACCGTGCAACCTACCACCAAGGCATTCCGCACGTGCCATTGGCACATGCCAAACACACACGCTGGTAGCCCAACTTGCAAACCGTGCAAACTACCACCAAGGTATTCCGCACATGCCATTGGCACATGCCACACGCGCCACTAGCATCGCCACTTGCACTCAAGATGCAACCAACACTCGAGACATCAACACAAAACGGGGATGCTTCTTTAGGGTTTTGGTTTGGCGGTCACATCATGCGCGTACACTACGCTCACATTAAGAAATCGTGAAAAGGAATAAAGCGGTCAAATAAAAGAGGAAATAATGGTGAAAACGTTTTCGCCCATTAAACCATGCGGTTACCACCTCCTCCCATTATTTCACCCTTTACTCTCTTCCTTCATGAGGCAAGGGTACGTTTCAAACTCGACTTGTATAAATAGGTCTTACCTATTTCCACTGTGACAACAAAATGGTCAGGAGAAATATACTACACTTACACTCTCAGAAAGGCAACTTTGCAAGCTCTCCCAAAAAGCTTTCATCTCTTGCAAGCTTCCTAAGCTTTCACTTTATGATACAAGTCGAGATACTACTCTCCTCAACACCTTTCTTTGCTTCCCTCCCCAAATCAACCCTTCTCCTCCACTTTGTGACCGAAGCAAGTCCGGAACGGCCATTTCTTGGTTTAGTAGGACTTGTACAGATTGATCTCTCGAACCTATAAAGTGCTCACGTGCAGCACATTTGTTTAGGGTTTGAACCAGTTTCTCACTCACCTACCGAATTTACCGAAATCGGCAGAAACGATTTTTACCCATAAACACCTCCCTGATTCTAATTTTCTTCAATTTATCCATCATACTCTTGATTTTTACCGTTTTAGTGACAATATCCAATCTCTTATCTTCAATCACTCCCTGTTTCTAGCGCCATTATGTAGTTGCGGGAATCCTACACTACACCCCTCACTAGAATAAACACAATTAAGTCATTTTAAGATGAATGGTTATGATTCTTATTGATTAAATACTTGAATCTTTACAATATGAAATAGAAATGGGTTATAGAATTACAATCACTCTAAAACTTTCTCTCTCCTAATGACTTGCTTAACAATTCAAAAAGAACCCCCATTCAATGATTTACTCAACCCTTTATATAGGGTAGTATACGATGGATGATGACTAAGTGTCCTTTATTTTCGGGATCGGTTTGCGAAACATCGCAAGCGTACAAGTATACAATCTCGCGACACTCTTAAACTTCGCCATATTTTCATATCTTCCTCGTGTTCTGGCTGTCGTCATTCATTGCGTCATTTATTTTACTTCCCTGCGACTCCCTCGCAATGTCGTCATTTATTAATCTCGCGAAGTATTGTAGTTGCGATATTCTGATCCTACATCTATGTTAGCTTAGGCCATGCGTAACACTATCATAGAGACCCAAGGAATCCCATTCCCGCCGCAAGGGAGTCTACGAAAACCTCTGGAGACCCTGTGAACAGGCCTAGGCCTGAGATTCTGGTCGCCCGATGCAAACCAAAATTTGTGGCCCCATAGATAGGACAATAAGTATTTAGATTTGCCTCAATTTTGATTTTAATCATTACATTTTTCGATGAAGCTATGAGTTTAGTTGCATTATTAATCAATCAACAAATTAGGGTTAAACTACCAAGCACGTCTGAATCTCCGGCACAACCCAGCATAACACGCAGCATGCTAAACACGTGACTTCATGGGCTAGGCTGTGCCGGGCCGACACGTTTAACACCTCTAGATAATATTACCAACAAATTAGGGTTAAACTACCAACAATTATTTCAATTTCACCACCTAATCAAACGGCTGTAAGGTTATTATATCGGACGGCTGTGATATGTTATGATATACACATGGAGGATTAGAGATGTCAAAAAGGCCAGGCCGGCCCAAACATGGTCTGGCCAGACCAATATTAGCAGGCCAAAACCTGGCCTGGACCATAAGTAGACAGATCTGGCCAGGCCCAGGCTCAAAGCAGGCCCAGACTAGGCTCAACCTTTCAACGTGTTGGCCTGTTATGGCCAAGCCTGCTTTAGCATGGGCCTGTATAAGCCTGCCACGGCCTGTGTATATGGTCACAACACAAATTTGACCGTATAAGTTTGTTTCAAAAAATATGAGAGACAATGGGTGCTCGAACCCATGTCCCATGTGTTCTGTTGTTGTTGTATGTACAACTTTAGAAGGCATCTACTACCACCGAACTTGGTAGGCTTCCATGATTTTTGTTTGCATTCAAAATATTTTGCTCCTATAATTACAATAATTTAACATAATCACCAATTAGGGATTTTCCTTAATTTATGGTTGATAACTACAAAAACGGAAATAAATAGGTTTATGAAATTAAATCTTACCAAGGCGTGATCAATATCATAATACCATATTTAAATTTTGAAGGTGGATGCAGCGACGGAACCAGGAATTTATGTTTGGGTGGGCTATTTTTTTTTTCTCGAACTCTCAACTTAATTTATCTCAACTGCAAGAATGACAATTGCGGTAATATACTTAAAGCTGAGTATTGGTATGCCACACGATCTCTTTTCCTTGGAGCATAAAAGAATCAAATTTTTTTCACCTTGTAACTAATATTAGGGCATCTTCAATGGAATATGAGTCTCTAAAAATATTGAAGCCACCTAGGATTTTAGAAACTCTAAACAAAAAAAACCTCTCCAGTGGTAGTTGGATATTAAAAATTTAATCTGACGTGGAAGTTTGAGTTTGGAAGAGAGTATGGGTTTTAGAGACTCTCATCCATACCCACGTCATCACTATATGTTTTTATTTTATTTATTTTGTTAGATTTTGTGGATTAAATTTCTACAAATAAGTGACAAGTGTTTCAAAATAGGTAGAAATACAACTACCACTGGAGATGCTTATCAAAACCAAAAAAATTATTTGATTCTATGTTGTTAAATACCTCTTTTTTAGGTCTCCACATGGGATAAATATCCATACACCATTGGAGATGCTCTTAGGGAGGAATAATTTCCGTATCGAAAATAATAATCTTGATTTATTTAGCGGCAGGAGGCCGCCCAATTTTTTCTAGTTTTAAAGGTTATTATAGGGATGCAAAAATATTTGGAGTTTGTACATATACGCATAATAAGTCATGCCATATTGTATTTTTGTTTCATGAATACACTGCATTTTTAGATTATACATAGATATACATAAAATTGTAGTCACTTCATAGAAGAAAAATGAATTTTGGACAAACACTAGCTTTTGTTCTTTTTTTAAAGGTGGACAAACGCTGCTTAGTTAAGGACAAGACACCCCCATTTGACACACAATTTTATTTTATCAAACGACACGTAATGGTGAGCCCATTCAATACCCGATTTTAAGAAACATCATGAATACTTGTTTTTCCCTTTAGCCTTTACAACGGTTGAGATGCTATTCAAAAATTAATCCATACGGGACCGGGTTCCAAAATCTTCTGATTTCTTCCACGTAGAATCATATCTTAACAATTAATGGGCTAATTAAAATTTACACCTGGGCTAAATTTTACAAATGTTAAAAATTACACTAACAATACATCTTTTTAGAAATTTTGGGGAGGACTTCAGCCTGGGTAAGCCACCCCCTAATACCGTCCCTGGGTGGATGTTACCAAAAATGTTAATTCTTTTCATAAGTTTTTTTTCCCTTGGCTACCCAATAAATGTCAGAAAATTTTATATTATTGTCTCTCATTAACTTATTTATAGTAAGCATGGATCACTCACAATGTTTTTGTGTGATTCTTTCACACTTTACATATTTATAGTCGAGACTGAATGTCTCTAATTAAAATTCAGAGTAAAAAATTCTCGAATTAATAACTAAATATTCTTAATAGTTAATTTTTATATAGATTACGTAAATCGACAAAACTAGGACCAGAGTTTCCGCAGACCAATTGGTTGCACAAGAAATCTAAAGTACTCCCTCCGTTCTTAAATAATAGGCTGGTTTCTATAAATAAATGTTAGAAAAAATAAAAGGTTTCTAATAGGGAAAGTCAAATGTTACTTTATTTTTAAGGACCATTTTCTCTTAACTTCTTTTGATGACAAGTGTCATGGGACCATTTCACTTTACTTCTTTTGCTGACAAGTGTCATGGGTACCATTTCAATTCACTTCTTTTATTGACAAGTATCATGAGGACCACTTTCAATGATTGGCTCTCTTAATTTCCTTAATTTTCTCAAAAAAAACAAAACCAGCCTATTAAAAAAGAACGGAGGGAGTAATAAACATGGAGAACTCGTGTTCAAGTCCTTGTTATAGCACTTTTTTACACTTGAAAAAGAACTAACAGTATCGCAGCCCGGCCAAGCCTGGGAAGGCCCAGTTTAATGCATGCTTGGCTCAGGCCCAGACTGGACTCCTTATAGGCTTTTCAGGCCAGGCCGGCCAAACCTGCTTATTTAACAGGCCAACCCAGGCTAGGCCACAGGCCAGGCTAGGCCGACAAAAAGCATGCCGGCCTGTTTGACACCTCTATGGAGGATATCAAAGCGTTTCAAGCCATGGGGTATTACGATTTGTCCGAGGGGCAAATATGTAACTTGGACTATTAAAAGAAGCCCTAATCATCAAAATTCTGCTATAAAATCAATCATATCCCACATGCAAGCCCTCTCTATGTTCTTCTTTATTCATCAGCGGCGCAGATTTGCTTTACGATCTCCTTCTGTTCGGAGTAATATTTGTTTTAGATCTGATTATATATTAAATATTGATTGACGATGCGATGATGATGTTTAATACAATCCAACTACGAGACCTTACTTTGTGGAAGGTCAAGGAAAACAAGTTAAAATACATCTGAGCATCCTGCGATTCAATTCAATCTCTTTGTTATCGAATTTTCTTTTTTAGGGCTTTTTCTACCCTGAAATTCAATTCTTAGGGATGTATTTCTTCTTCAATGAATTCAAATTTTTTGTTTAAATCTCAGGGATCTAGTTCTGTTTTGATTCACTGCCTAGTCTGATTAATTGTTTATTTTGTATTGATTATTCTGGATCCACAAATTTGGGTTGCCGCTGCCTGCAAATATAATCTGTGTGTTCGCAATATCAGAATCAAATTCATGATTTCACATATGTAACTCAGTGAAACATAACTCATGTATTTGTGGAAATTCGTTTCTATTCTTCAATTTATTTTTTCTATACTTTTACTGTAATAAACTGTGGGTTTACTACAACCAGATTACTACCATTACATCTCATAAGTCATGAATAGAAGTAGGGATGGTCATGGGGCGGGTATGGGGCGGGTATGCCAATCCCAGTCACTGCCCCGTTCGTAAAAAAATTACCCATACCCGCCCCATTACCCACATGAATTGGGGCGGGGCGGGTATGGGGAATACCCGTATGGGGCGGGTTTTCCATAGGTTACCCGTAACACGGTGTTAATATATATATGTATTTATAATCAAAACTTAAACAGAAATAATAACATAAGAATAATGCATTCTAAAATTTAAAATTCAGAAATTCATCTTAAAGTGAACAAAAGAATCTATAAATGACTTATTAGTTTTGCTACTTTTTCCTTTCTCATTTTATCTTCGTCCATGTTAACCATTGCATTATCCGTATCGATTTCACTATTTTAACTTTTAGAGAATGTGTCTGATAACAACAAAGAAGCGAAAGTGATGAATATACAAAAACGATCAAGAATATAATAAATGAAAGAAGTGGCAGAAGTATGAAAATAAATGAAAGAAAGCTCGACAAATTGGTAAAAAAAAAAATTCGATACGAATTCTTACATAAAAGTCTAAACCCTTATAATATGAAAGCTACGGGGCGGGTATGGGGCGGGGACCTTGAATCCCATCCCCACCCCATCCCCTGCACTTAGGTTTCGGGTATTACCCATACCCGACCCCATCCCCATTTGTGCGGGTAAAACCCTACCCAAACGGGGCGGGTACCCACGGGGATGGGTTTGGGTGGGGCAAATGGCCATCCCTAAATAGAAGAATAAGAAAAAAAACTGAACAATAATATTGGAATTCAATCTTCAATTGGCCGCAATGTAAATGAGAATTACATAGCAGAAGCCAAGAAAATTAACATTTCCAGAGGAGATGGAGAAATCATAATGCTTTTGTTGTTGGTGATGATGCTGATATTGAACCGCCAGGAGCTTCTCCCATTATTTTGTTGTTTTCGCAGTTAATGATGCTTTCTTTCCTGGTGGGCAGTAGTAGAAAGCAATACTACATATGTGCATTGCACAGACCGACTCCGGAGGCTAGTGTTTAGATTT
The DNA here is from genome assembly GCA_023531295.1 of Papaver armeniacum. Classification (NCBI taxonomy): domain Eukaryota; kingdom Viridiplantae; phylum Streptophyta; class Magnoliopsida; order Ranunculales; family Papaveraceae; genus Papaver; species Papaver armeniacum. The sequence goes on from JAJJWW010001357.1 coordinate 831,937, forward strand.
GGAGCTTTCCATTTGTAGGAATGGGCAAGGGTTGCTTGGCAAATCATGCAACTGCGTGGCCAGGCGTTTGGAATGTATCTACAAAGGCACATCTCGTTCCAAACCAAGTCGTTTGCAATGTCAGATTGGCAATAGCCTGCTGAAGATGGATGGGTTAAGGTAAACTAGTTCTTCTTGTGCAAATTAGGTGTTCTAGGTGGGTGGGTGTTTCCATCACTTGCACTGCTAAAATGCAATAATGGTATGATAAAAAAGACTCACTAATTCGAAAAGTCAGAAGAACAATATGTAGCCATGTTTGGTTCTAGTCAATTCTTAAACCCCCACAAGAATCAATGTTTGTTTTTTTTTCCCTCATATTTCCTTAAGCTTCAAAATCCCAAAATCAAAAATTCCTTTAGCTACGGAAATAATCTCACTGTTACATATAATGCAGCGAAGGACCATTCGTCTTAAGGAAAAAAAATCCCTGCAATTATGAAAATAACTGGCTTATCAACCGTTTGTATTCTCTTTGGTTCTCTAATTTGGGTATCACCTAACCCATCTTAACTTGAGTTAGGGGTTGACCTTGCTTTGTCATGAATGTAGCAAAGCTGCAACACCTAGTAGTCTAGTTTCAATTCAGTTTAAATGCCTCTAATCAGTACACACTCAGCCTACTACAAATCTAAAACCTAATTGCTTTGTGACAGTAACTTAGCTATCTTAATCACTTTTCGCATTAACTAATGCTTAAGCCTTGCCCTTTAGCAAATGAAGTCTGAGCAACAAGTGCAAAACCCAAAAAGCAGCTAGTTTATTTATTTTTTTCCTTCAAAGATAACATTGTATCAAAGCTAAAATAAAAGTTCACATCATAACTACTTCACTCAAAAGACATACACCAACATGAACTAACCACATAAGCAAAACATAAGACAGCCAAAAACATGCGTCATAACTATTGCACAAAACAGAGTAGACAAGATACGCAATTTACTGTCCTCTTGCAATGTAAGTCGCAGCTGCTGCAGCAAGGATAGTGGAGGCAGTAGATACCAATGCCCAAATGTTAGAATTCTTCTTAGCAGACTTGTTGAGGTTCTCAATCTGTTGAGTCATTTCTTCCATTTTCTTATCCTTGTTCTTGAATGCAGTTCCAATACTTTCCAACTCTGATGCAACTGTTAGGATATCTTCCTCGATTTTCTTCATATCAGTTGCATCCTTCTCTTCATCTTCAGCCCCGCCCATTATTCCTGCAGCATCCTTCAACATCAACAAAGCCTTCTCAGCATTCATTTGAGCAGACATCATCTTTGAAGTCAAACTTTTGTTTCCCATTTCAACTTCAACCAATTTCTTTTCTAGCAATGACTTCTCTTGAGTCAACATTTCATACTGAGTTTCCAACTTCTTCATTTCAACAGCAAGCGAACCCGAACCATTCTTTTGCTCCTCAATCTCCTTCATTGCCTCATCCATGCTCTTCTCCAATTCCTTGACTTTCAAACTCAAACTCAACTCTTCCGTTTTCTTCAACTCAAGTTTCGTCTGTATTTCACTCTTCTCAGCAGCAACACTTTTGAGATTACCATTCAAAGACCCAACCTCTGATTCCAGTTGCTTGTTAGCGTCCATTTGATCTTTGTAAGACTTCTCAAGCTGAGAAACCGACATTTCAAGCGCAGCCAATTCATTCCGAAGCTCTTCAATCTCATTTTCCATCTTCATCTTAGTTCTCTCAATGGCATCTCTCTCTTCAACAATTTCCTTGACTTTCTTTCTTTCGGAATGCAATTCATCTCTTAACAGTTGTTGCTTCTCTAAAGCTTGAGTGTAGCCTTTTCTCCAATTTACGTTCTCTAAAGCTACTTTCACCGACTGATCGGCCTTGTTCTTCCCAATCCTGTATTTCTCAATATTGTTCTTCTCAATCTTGTTCTTCTCCGCAGCAATTTCTTCCTTCTCTTGTTTCAATTCCTCAAACATCTTCTCCAAATCAACCAATTTCTGCTCAATCAAATCTTTCTCGCCCATTAGATCTTTAAATGCTTCATCCCTTTCCGCGACTTTGTTTCTGAGCATCTTATTATTCTTCTCCAATGAAGTAATTGTTGCAACAAGCCCCTGAACATGTTTCTCCAAATCTTCGATTTTCCAAAACTGAGAAACCCTGTTCTTGTCCAATGAAGCAATCTTTGCAACAAGCTCCTGAACATGTTTCTCCAAATCATCGATTTTGGCCAACTGATAGTTTCTGTTCTTCTCAATATTCTCCTTCTGCAACACAATCCTTTCCTTGTCTTGCTTCAAATCATCAAAAGCTTTCAAAATCTCCGCCAATTTCTTCTCGGCCGCCTTCTTCTCAGTTTTCACAGATTCATGGTTTTTCTTTCCTTTGACAAGCTTTTCGTTCTCCGTTTCTACCTCACTGAGTTTCTTCTGATTCAACGCTTCATTCTTCTCTAATTTTTTGATTTTCATCTTCAGATCCCTGGATTCCTCAACCTGAAGATCCAATTTCTCCTGAATCGTCTCCATCTCAGAAACAAGCTCTCTTTCACGAACAAGATCTCCATTAAGAAGATCCACAGACTTCTTCAACTTGCTAATTTCATCTTGCAATTTAGATTTCTCTTGCAAAACACCTCCGTACTTCAATTTCAACCTTTCAATTTCATCAAAATTTGCTTTAATCTTCATCTTCAACTGATCGGCTTTTTCCACATCAACTGTAACCTTGTCTATTTCTTTCATGATTTCATCTTTCACTTCCTCCATCACTTGACCTTCAATTTCCTTCTTCTCTATTTCGAACTTCTCAGTAATCTCAGATTCAAGTTCTTCTTTAGATTTCTGCAGTGTATTGATCTCATCACTGTGTTGTGTTTCTGTGTTATGATTGTTTTCTTGTTGTTTCTTCTGTGATTGTTTCTTCTTCGCCATTGATTTTTCTTTTAGGTTTAAGATGTAGAGATTGGAGATAAGAGGTTAGGGTTTTATCTTTTGGTCAAAGAAGCTAGAAGTTTCCACTAAAAATAAAAAAAAAATGGTTCACTTTAGTGAAGTACACAGACTGAATTTCAAAATATAGGTTTGAGTCATGAGTAGGCCAACTTCCTCAGAGATCTTATCGTGTAAGACATAAGCCGAATACGGTCAGTCGAAGAATACGCTACAGCCGTTAGATGAAATCTAAGTTAGCGTAAATTAAACGGGTTAGATCTCCCGTCTTATAAGCAGTAGTGTCTTCTACTAGGGCATCCGTACTGCGCCTCACTTGTCTGAGTTGTGAAAGGAAAGAATAAAAACCCTAAAAACACAAAACAAACATCCAATTTGTGCCTCCCTCACTCGTCTCGTCTATGAGTTAAAATCCCATTAGTCCAAGAGCCGATCCGGAAACCATTAACCACAGGATCTGAAAACTCTCTGAGATGACTCGCCAACAAAACATTGACGGCGCCGAGGATGTGATTGGATCTCCTGCTCAATGAGATCGTAGAGCTCGCAGCCATGGCGGACAACAAACAATGGAGGCGTTGTCCTATATACCTATGATAAACGATGTTCCCTTAATCTTATGGTTTTGTTGAGGCCAATTTTATGCTACTTGACAAACTGAGACTATATGAATCCATAGAGCAGATATACAAGTACACTTAATTCATCTGCCACCGGTCATTCAGTTTTGATGCGCCCATATGTTTCAAGCACCACCAACAAGTTGCTTAATTAGAAAATGATGTCATCAAATTCAAAATCAATGCCTCAGCATTATCAAATAATTATCCCATCCACCACACACGAGTAAGTATTATTAGTGCATCTGCTGTTAATGAAATCGATTTAACGCATTAAACTGATGGTTAAAGTCAGTGGATGACCTTGCTTTGTCATGAATGTAGGAAAGCTGCAACGCCTAGTAGTCTGATCAGTTTATATGTCTCTAATAAGTATGGACACAGCCTACTGCAACCTAAATGCACGGTCTCAACTTCTAGGTGAATGTGACTTGGCTATCTTGACCAGTTTTAGCTCCTCATTTGTCAGTTAAGTCTTCAAGGCTTGCCCGTCAGCAAATGATGTTTGAGGAACAAGTGCATTACCCAAAAACAGCTAGTTTCTTTTCCTTTTGAAGGATAATTTACAGTTAACATCATAAGGATTTCAGTCAAAAGACGGACATCAACGTGAACTAACAACATAAGCAAGACATAAGACATACAACATGCGTCACAACTGTTGCACAAAACATGGAAAAAAGATGAGCAATTTAGCGTCCTCTTGCAATGTAAGTTGCACCTGCTGCAGCAAGGATAGTGGTTGCAGAAGATACCAATGCCCAAATGTTAGAATTCCTCCTGGCAGACTTGTTCAGATTCTCAATCTGTTGAGTCTTTTCTTCCATTTTCTTATCCTTATTCATCAAAGACTTTTTAATACTTTCCAACTCAGATGCAATTGGTAGGATATCTTCCTCGATTTTCATCATATCAATATCTGATTCAACAGTTGCTTCTTTCTCTTCGTCCTCAGCCCTGCACAACACTTTGCAGCATCCTTTAACATCGACAAAGCCATCACAGCATTCACTTGAGCAGCATTCATTTTTTATGTCAAACACTTCTCTAGCAATGACTTCTCTGTAATAAACATGTCAACAGCAAGCGAACCCGAACCTTTCTTTTGCGTCTCAATCTCCTTCGTTGTGTCATCCATGCTCTTTTCCAATTCCTTCACTTTCAAACACAAACTCAACCCTTCCTTATTCTTCTCAGCAGCAACCCTTTAGAGATTATCATTCAAAGACCAAACCTCTGATTTCAGATGCTTGTTAGCATCCATTTGATCTCAAGCTGAGAAACCGACATTTCAAGCGAACCCAGTCATTTTAAAGCTCTTCAATCTCATTTTCCATCTTCATCTTAGTTCTCTCAATCACATCTTTCTCTTGAACAATTTCCTCCACTTTCTTTCTTTCTTTCGGAATCCAATTCCACTTCTAATTGTTGTGTCTCTTCCCAAATCAACCAACTTCTGCTGAATCCAATTCCTTGTTTTCTTCTGCGACTTTGTCTCTCAGCATCTTATCATACTTCTTCAATGAAGCCAGTTCCAATTTCAACAGTTGTTGTTTCTCTAAAGCGTCACAATAGCCTTTCTCCAATTCATCAACTTTGTTTCTCAGCATGTTATCATTCTTCTCCAGTGAAGCAATTGTTTCAATAAGCTCCTGAACATGTTTCTCCAAATCATCAATTTTGGCCAACTGATAAACTCTCAATATTCACCTTCTGCAACACAATCGTTTCCTTGTCTTGCTTCGAATCATCAAACGCTTTCAAAGACTCGGCTATTCTCTTCTCGATCTCTTTCTTCTCACTTTTCATAGATTCCAGATATTTTGACAAGCTTTTCATTCTCCATTACAACCTCACTGAGTTGCTTCTGAATCAACACTCCAGCTCTAACTTTTTTGATTTCCCTAAACAGATTCCTGGATTCCTTAAGCTGAAGATCGAATTCAAAAACAACCTCTTTCATGAACCAGATTTCCAATAAGAAGATCCACAGATTTCTTCAACTTGTTGATTTCATCTTCCAATACAGATTTCATCTTCAATTTCAACCTTTCCATTTCATAAGAATTTTGTTTCTCCAACTCTTTAATCTCCATCTTCAACAGCTGATCCACTTCTTTCACTTTTTCTTTAACCATTTAAATTTCTTACTTTAGTAATCTCAGATTCAAGTTCTTCTTTGGATTCTTATCTGTTTTCAACGATTTCCGATTTAACGATTTCTCCATTTAACGATTTCCGATTCCTTAGTTTCTCATCAGCCGGATTTTCAATTTCTCTCGTTGGAATTTTTTTTTAGGTTTTTCAATTTCTTGTGTCTGTGTTTCAAGATGGTTTTCTTGTTGTTGCTGTTGTGATTGAATTTTGTTTTAGGGTTTAAGATGAAAAGATTGGAGATAAGAGGCTAGGGTTTTTTTTCTTTTTATAGGGCATATACATCTGGTGATTATAAAACTGAAATAAACTTACATCCGTTGGATCAAATTATAAAACTGAAATAAACTTACATCCGTTGGATCAAATTATAAAACTGAAATAAACTTATTCATAAACTAGACGAGCAAAGCAAAGTGTGCCTCCCTCATCTCATCTGTGTAGAGAAGGAAAAAAAAAACCCTAAAAGCACGAAGTAGACGATTGCCGCTACTGTGCCTAACCTTAGTGATAGCCAAAGCTTTTTTTTGGTTTTCCATCTCTTGGTATATGTATAGATAGATTTATATTTGGGAATTTCCGTGTTTTTTTCATAAAAAAAAAAAGTAAAAGAAGAAGAAAGAAGAGTTTTAAGCCTCTGTTGAGAGTGAGACACAAAAGGGGAAATCAATTTTTCTTCCGATTAACAATTTAGGTATGTATGATATGAAACCTGCCAATGATATTTGTTTCGATCTAAGGTTTTTTCCCCCAATTTAAGTTCTAGGGTTTCGAATTTCTGTTCAAATTGGAAGTATTTTTGTTTGACATTGTGCTTGTATATATCCTCTTATTGCTTGATTTCCAGCTCAATTTAAGCTCATTGTTTGACATTGTGCTTGTATATATCCTCTAATTTGAGTTAATTTTGTTTGTTCACATGATTTAGTAGATTGATTTTTATCTGTTAGTTGGTACAGATTTGTGGTTTTTAAATCTATATATTCTGGTTGTTGTACCTGGTAATTACATGTAGCGCTATGGTCCTCTCACTCTTTTTTCATCTCACACAACTTAAACTTAAAACACAAGACTTGCAGATCAGACACAGAGTTTCTTTATCTTGTTACATTAGATACCTCTCATGCTCCTACATATTGACTACTGTCCACATTATGTAGTCATTTCCAATTACAACCATACGTGATAGAAGAAGATGTGATGTTATTGGAAATTCATTTCTTTTCGAAAGGAATAAGTTGTTTTCTGCCTTCTTTCTATCATATGCAGATCTAATATTACAATGGAAGTTGTTCGAACCTCGGAACTAAACATGTGGACCAGATTGAAATTTTATAGAAAAACTGATGAATCCGAGGATGAAAAGGAGGAGAGGCGTATTGCAAAGCAGGCACAACTTGGTGTCTGGTTGAAGATGAAAGTTGAAGAAAGATTGTTGGGTGTTGAGTACAGCGACACTGACGAGGAGGAAACTAAACCTCCAAAACCACGGCTTAAAAATGTTACCCCGTTTGAATTTGGAAAAAGACGGCCTCTGACTAGTCCGTTGAAGCTGCGGATGGAAACAAAAGACAGGGTAATAAGCCTAACTGACGTTTTGATCATCCTTCCCAAGGTAAAAGAAGGCCAAGGTGGAGAAACCATTGCTGCTGGTACTCTTGAAACCCATGTTAACGGGTTTGTATACACGGCCTCCAAATTCCGTAAGCATTTTTATTTTCATGATATTAAAAAATCCTTCTTCCGTCTTGGGGACAGCAAGTTGCTGCCTCTCTTGCACTTTCAGTTGCATGTTCCATTCATGAAGGGGATAGAAAATACAAAAGACATCGAATTCCATTTGGTGCAATGCCCACTGCGACGCAAAAGAAAGATGAGGTCTTATCATGCAGGTAAGATTGATGAACAAAAGCAAATCAGCTGGGATGGCGGCCATAACGAACGTTTAAAGAACTTTGTCGACAAAGTTTATGCTCGATGGAGTTCCCTGCACCATTCACCTTGTCTGTTTTATGAGCTAGAGAAGAAGTATGAATTTTATGGGATTTTCTGCTCCAAGGCATCAACATTTGTCCTGACTTCATATGACCTAATTCTGCTTTTAAAAAAACCTTTCACTGTGTTCCAACTAACGGATGTTGATTTTGTTAATCTGGCGCTGCGTAGACCTGGGGAAATTGATATGACAGTCATATTTCAGGACTACGGTAAGGAGGACAGTGTGCTTGAAATCAATTCAGTTCCCTTACAGGCGCTTGCTAGCATAAAAGATCGCCTTAACGATGTGAAGTACTATGTGAACACTAAAAAACTACAGTGGAAGGCCATACTAAAAGACATTGCAGATTTCCCGCAGAAGTTCATAGAGAAGGGTGGATGGGATTACTTTGAACTCGAGGATTCTAAGACCTTGGCCAATTACTGCAAATTCGCCGAGGATTAACTGGGTGGGTGATGGGAGCAATGGGTCAGATGGCAAAGAAATGGTAGTAAAGCAGGAGAAAGGTTTGATTTTCGACAAGAAAGTGTAGTGTCGTTTTTGAATGTGCATGCAGTTTTAACTATAATGCAATTTCATAGTTGTGAAGATATGCAGTTGGTCAATTTCTTATTCTTACAAGAAGTATTTTTTGTCGGTAGATGATTCTGTCTTCTATTACTAAACATCATTAGCATTTTCGACTAGACATGAATGTTATTCCCATTTTTTGTTTTACTACTTTAAGTGAATGTTATTTCTTTTAATGATTTTAGACAAAGAAATGTTGGTCTTATTGGACGTGCATGCAGGTACTTGTAGTATTAAAGATAAAGTATGTCATTATGACTGTTTTAAAACTTTCAGTAGGTGATTGTTAGTGCTGACATATTTTGTTTTAGTGCTAGTATGGTTCCAACCTATATGCGATGCAGTTTGGTTAATATTGTGAGTTTGCAAGTGAACAGGAATGGGGTTAATGTTGTTCTGTTTGTTGTATTTGGCTGTCAGTGCTGGATATGCTGATGCTACACGGTGTGAATTGATCTTTCTTGATCCCGGATGTGTCGTGTGACAGTGTTTGTGCAGTTAGTGGACAACCCACATATTAAACTCTGTGCAAAGGATTCTTATGGATAGTTGTTTGCCGAATCTTGCTACTCAGAACTCATCTTTTGGAAGTTCGTACAATTTATGAGTTTTTTTTTCATTTTTTGAAGCATTTGTGAGCTGATGTTGGTGCATCTTTTCAGTTGTTGATCTCTTTCTGGGGTCCAAATTTGTTGTTGGTGTTCCTGCTGGTGTTTCATTACATCTTTTGTAGATAATACAAGACGGATTCTGGCTTGTGGATTTCTAATGGTGCTTTTATTGGGAGCGAGGTACTTGTTATGTGTCTCAAGCGATTCGCTTGATGCATGATTTCTTTCTAGCACCGGAATGTTTTGGTGTTGTTTAGCGTGTTAACCTATTTTGATCATGTCGACTTGGTCCAATTGCTATAAGGTCCTTTATTAAAAACTATTTTAAATTTGGTCTAAAAATTTGTCGTTTGGTCAAAGTCAAATATTGGTCATTTTAGCTGTCCACCCAGTCAATTGTTGGTCAAAGTCAAATATTGGTCGGCCATTAAAGTCAAGATCAAGTTTGCCCGACCCAGTCTGCCGGTTTTTTTGCCTGGCATATTTCACTAGTCCGGTTGCGTCCCAGTTCAACCGGCTCAGTCAGTAGACTCGATTTTCCTGGTCTGATCGTTATATGCTCATAGCCAACATTGTTGTCATGATGGTAATCAATTTACTAGTCAACAAAAGAAAGTGAACGCTCATCGGTCAAAATCAACCCCAATGGTCAAAGCCAAGGCTACTGGCTTATGTCGATTTGGCCCGCTTCAACGCCAATGTGAAAACCCTGGAATGATTTTTTTTTTTTTTGAAGTTAATGGATGGTGCTGACCATGAACATTTCGGATAAATTGTGACCAAGTTATCACAAATAGAGTTTATCTCGGATTTAAGATTTACCTCATAAACTTAATTGTATAAAAATGGAGGGTCTAAATCCTAAGACAGACACTAACATAAATAGAGAAATGCACCATCAGACCCTAACAATCATCAGACACTAATATGATCGCTCTTGACGAGATACACAAGAATGGTTGGCTGAAATAGTAGCTTGCAGTTATAATGGGTTTTTACGCAATCTTGGTGTCGATTAAAACGTAAATGAAAGATGAAATCATCAAGCTCCTAATCTTGAGAAGAATCTTGGCGCTATAAAAGTACCCAACCGATTTATTCTCTTAATTTGTCATTCGGAACCATTGTATTGTTCTAAAAATGAGCGAGAACTAGTAACTCGTGTTAGAGGGTCAGGCTGCAAACAAGGAAATAAACTTTACCAAAGTTTGGAATTAAGTGGGGTTGAAGATTTTGGAGAGGGGAGGGTTTTAAAGGTTTCTTAGTATCCCATTAACAAGTCATGGGTAAAATAAATACACAAAAAATGTAAACGATAAATATAAAAACTTCAGACTTAACAGAAGAGTCACAACTTGACAACATCATTTTCCAAGTACTAATTCCTAAATTGCATAAAAGTTAGACCAAAGACCAACTTTGTACAAAATATAAGTGTCAACAAAAAGAAGTTCTCAGCGATAAATAACCCTTCCTATTAATGAGTAACTTCTAAACTGGTTTCAGAAGATTAAACAAGAAACGGGTTGATATATATGTCTGCGAAGAAAAACGTTCACAAAAGAGAAGCAGCAACATAACAGTCTAACAGTTGAAAAGGAAATGATGTGGATGCTTAAGAAGAAACAACTCATAAGTACTCTTCACCTCTTCATTCTTAACACAACGAGGACGTCGAGGAGATAAGTTGGGGCCTCCTCAGGAACTATCTGTTGATCAAAATTTCGTTCGTTAAAATGAAACAATGTTCCATCTCTTCGTTCCTGTGGGGATGCTATGAAATGTCCCACACTACAATCACATACAAACAAACAACACAAGTTTTATTACAGAGAAATTGAAGCTGAAGAACAAAAAATTGGTGTCAAAATCGTAGAAAAAGTTTGCATTACTAAAATACCGAGTCACCCCCATTGACTCACATATCTATTTAAGCAGTCTAGCAGTCACAAAACTCACACCTTCTGATATTTCATCTACCTTTTCATTCATGATCAAATGTGACATTGAATTCTCGAAATCCTAACTTTTTTTAGTTCAGGTGTAAGGATCTTCTGAAATCGCAATCATAATATGAATACTATGCTAAATGATCAGGATGTAGCAGTGTGTGCATAGAAGGTGGCATTTATAGATGTGTGGTTTACAGATCAAGTGTTAATCGTTTAAAGAACTACTTAAGGGATTTAAAATTTAAAGAATGAATTCAGTAATGAGCGTATGATTGTAATATTATCATACAGATAAACATAATAACGACGTCCAGTTTGCTTCTCAAGAGATTATTAGTCAGCCACATGGTAAAATCTTAATTACTACATTATATAATCGAAGTGAAGACATGGTTATTACCTGACATGTAGCCGCCGACAGAATCATTTTGGCCAGATCTTATGCTTGTACCTTTGACAATGTTTATACATTTTCTAATCAGAGCAATTCCTCGCTTAAGAGACAACCATGGTCTGTAGTTAATTCTTAAGAATTTTTTTAGTTCATCATAATGGTCTCCGTCAAAGTTGTATCTCCCATAATTAGATTTCCGAAATTTAGGAACAGATTTACGAACCTGAACCTCGACACCCATTAGCCTCGGGATAGGCTTATCACCCTTATAATCAAACATTGCTACTAACACACCACAGTTTGCTCGTACCTTTTCTTCTTTCTGGCAAACTGCTAGCTTTAGTATTCATCTTCTCGATTATGGAATCTCTAAGTCCATCAGAAGTGTGTACTACTGGAGATTTCACGATATCTAGGGCCAGCTCCAAGGTGAATTCAGTCTGGCCGCACATAGCCATAGCGAAATACTTCCCATTGAAGATTTTATCACATCTATATTCATCTGTTGAAAATTCAATTACGAAAAACTGAATCAATTAATAATCTAATCAAGTAATCAACTCGTAATCTATTCAACTCATAATCTAATCAATCAATTGATAAAAATAAAACATGAACTTACTTTTATCATCATCCAACATCACAGAGCCATCCTTGAAAGTAAGACGTGAATCAGATGCTAAAAGAATGATGTTTAACCTCTTCAAAACTAGCCCAATAATAATGCTGCCGTGCTTATCTCTGAAGATCTGAAATCAAACAGTCATATTTTCATATAAAAGATAATAAGAATATAAACAATCATAAGTATAGCATAGCAATCAACCAAACCAGAGATGTATTAGTGACCTTGAAGAACGCTTCATCATTACTCGGCATCTGGAAAAAATTCAGTGAGAAATGGAGTGATTGAGTGAGACTACCGATTTTTTGGGTGAGTAAGAGTGAGAGGAAATGTGAGCTTGAGGCGGCTGAAGACTAAACTCTAAAGAATAGTAGTAATAAATACTCCAAGATTTAGGGTTTGGGTCCTTCGGGATACGTGTAAAAGTATTACTACCAACATCATATCTGTATGATATCTACAACCAACCCCATATGTATAAGACTCACAAATCTAGGGTTCAAATTACAAGCCAAACACATGGGCTTATAAATCCAATTGAGGGTCTTCTCTTGTGTAAGGTAAAAGTAAGATTCTCCGTTGGTAAATTCAAAAGCCATTTTATCCAATTATTTTTGAAAATGGCTAAAGTGCCCTTAACTATTTGTACTTAATATTTTAATTAGATTTTTAAATTAGATTTAGTCGTTAGATTAGATTAATGTTTTTTATTTATAGTTAGTAGTAAAAGAATAGGAGCAAAGAGTAAGTGGAAGAAAAGAAAACCAAATCTTTTATGATCCGTTAACTCAATAAAAAATGAGTGATTTAATGAGGTGGGTGGATCTTTATACGATAAAGATGAATGATCTTTTATGGCTTTTCATTCTCATTTTCGTCAAGGTTCATACAAAAAACCCAGCCGAGATAGTATGAATGGCTAGAAAAATAACGAACTCTCAACCGTATCTGTGTAAAATTAGGGATAACTCATTCATAACTCAAGGTTGTACAAATTATCGGTCAACTCTGGTGGCAAATTAAATATCCCGAATGTAATAAAAATAAAAATAAAAATGTATGTTGGTAGTAAAATCTATGGGTGGGAATAACCTTTTATGGCTAGGAATTTGTAATAAATTTTCAAAAATATGGGTTATAGCTCGGTGTTCTTTCATTTCCTAGTCGTGAAATGAATTTGAATAAAAACTTGAGTTTTCATCCAGTTATCGTTGGAGTTCTTCATTTCCTAGTTGTAAATAACAAGAAAAATTATTTTGTATTTGGAAAATGGGCCTTCTTCCCAGCCGTAATTGACACTGCAACCCCACTTTTTGATCTTAATTGATAGTGATTCTTTCTTATTCCAAGCACAAATAAAAAATAGCGGGTTTTGCGAATTAAAATTAAACAATTAGGTTATTGCAAAACTTGTTCTTGATTTTCTTGGTTGGGATGTTGATGAAGGTTGTGTTTTTGGTTATTGTTGATTAGAAATAAAGAAATAACTTTTTTTACATTAGGTACTTAGGTTTAATTGATGGAATACCAAAGGACAACCCCTAACCAAGCCATTGGGTATACTAGAGAATTGTCTTTTGAAGCCCCTACACAAGGCTTCCAAAATTATTACCACCTAATGGTCGGTATATGCACACCTAAGGCCGGTTCCTATGCAACCAGGCTAATTTCTCTATTAGCGTCTTAGTGTGTATCGGGCGATTTAGACAACCATTCATGCAATCATGTCTTTGTTGGTGGATGCTTTGATCCTATCACGCACTTTAGAATATACTAGTATCATTTATAAATCTGTGGATTTCAAACTTTATTTTTACACACCTAAATTTATACCCAATTTTTAAGCTCTTGATTATTTTTTTCCCATTATATATTTTTTGTCGAAATAACACACATAAAAACAACTTGATTTTACAATCTAACTTGATTTTTCTAGAGTGACACTGAATGTTGCTATTAACAAGATATGTGATTGTTATAAAAAAATAGAGAATGGTAAAAGACATCTTTAGGTTTTAGATTTAGCCAAGTAAAATATGCACCTAAAAGGAAATGAAGAGTTAATCACGCAAGGAAAATCAAGAAAAATAAAAATAGAAAGTTGATTGTACTATTGGTCACAAAAATGAAGGGAAACTGCTCAAGTACATCTATCCAAAGATACCTCAAACGAAGATAAATAGGGTGGCAATGATTGTTCTAGACTTTTATCGAGGCCTTTATTTAGATTTTTATGGTCGGTTCTTTATTTAGTTTTTATTGTTTAAGTTTATGTCTTGTAATGTTGGATGTAATATATAAATTATATTTTATATTTTACCAGTTTCTAATTCAGTATGGTCTTGTATTATGTTATATTATATCTAACTAAATTCGAACTTAAAATAAGAAGTAAAATTGAAATTGAACTTCATTCTTGGTGTAGGATGTTCGTACTGGAAACGATAGAAATCAACACATCTTGTAAACTTCTCAATTGGAAGTGTTTTCTTTATTCTATGAATTGTGTCCACAACACATAAAAGACTCGGCCTTTATAAAGGCTTACAGATTCAATGCCAAATCTAGAAAATAAAGCAAGATAACTAAAAATATCTAAACCAATAAATACAAGTGTACTTGACATGCTATGAATACAACTTAGTAGGTTACCTAGAATCGCCTCAGACCGCTATGAACCGACTTTGGCAAATTCTAGTTTATGGACTATTCTTTACTTCAAACGTTAGATAACTTAGCTAGACACAAAAGTACACTAAAATTCTTTGCTTAGTTTATGCAATTACAATTATAATAAACATATATACATAGAATATTTTTTACTCAGAGTTTTAAATGATTCACCTAAAATATTCGAAAGCAAAATACACACCCCAACATTATATCTAACGATGGGCAATGAAGTTTGCATATATAGTCCGATTGGGAAAAAAACTACAGATAATGCGTTATAACGATTTCTAAATTTCCCACTAGATTGAGTAAAAGGAATAAAGGGCCTCTTTGTTTCTGGGCGATTTGCTCAGACCGTTTCCCAAACAGCCTTGTTTCCCAAAACTGTGTTTAGGTTGGTTTCTATTCAGGAAATATCACTATGGTTAGAATTCTAGGTGTTTTGTATATATAACCATATATATCTCTTTTATTATCTTGCGCTCATTTTTTCTTCTTCCCCAGGAATCAATTAATTTGTAATGACAATCATGGTTTACATCGTAAACGCAAGAGTTGGTGATATACCAAAGATTAAATCTTGTGACTTGCTTTGTTTTCCGAATGAAGATGCAGCCACGTATTCTTCTTTTTTTCACTGATTCTATACTCTCATGGCCTCAGCTTTTTTATGTCGCTATATATGGTGGTCGTATTGTTGGATACGTTGTTGCTAAGATGTTAGTTGAAGAACAATATGAAGACCTAGTAAAAGAACAAGAAATGGTGAAAGAAGACAACGAGGAAGAAGAAAAAGACGACGACGAGGAAGCAGAAGAAGACGTAGAAGAATGTGAGGGTTATATTTCGTGTTTAGGTGTTCATCCGTCTCACAGGAAATTAGGCATTGCAAGGAAACTCATGAATGTTGTTGAGAACGCTATGGTGAAACAATATGGTTCTAAATATGTTTCTCTTCAAGTTCGTGTAAGTAATCATGCTGCAATTAAGTTTTATATAGAAAAACTAGGGTATAAAATCCATGACAGTACAACTAAGTTTATTGACGATGGGGAAGATGGTTACCATATGAAGAAACACCTACAAGGAAAACAACAACCGGATATTCTTCTGCGTGGATTCATTCATGGCGGTGGATGTCACTCGAGTGAAGCCAACGCTCAGTTGCTAGGACTAGTGGATAGACTGGAAATATGTTAGAGAAGATGACAAAGTTTTGATGACAGATAATAAAACCGCAAGACGAAGATCCCACCTTTTATTCTCAGATGGCACCTTACAAGACGAAGATCCCACTTTTTAAAATTTTCACATAGCACAACCGTCTATGCGGTCAGTCTGTATAGTTTTTTGCTTTTTACATTAGCACCTACTTCGACAAGAATTCCAGAATTCATCGGAATGCTGTTTGAGAATGCCTCCCCTAAACTCATCGGTATGAACATGTTGATAATAAGAGACGGATACATTCCTTTATCATTCAATTCAACCAATATCTTCACAAGCAGAAGAAGGAATTAGTTTATATTGGAAAGGAATTTGTAAGAGCACCAATTGATAAATTTGAAGTTTGGAAGACATTTATGAGATAAGTGTTTTCTGAATTTCTTTTTCATTTGTGTTATATGTAATTGTTTGATTTCTTTGGGTATTCAGATAATGAAAAAATACCCTTCACAACTTCTTGATTTCATTCTGCCTAAAATGGTTGCTAGGGAATAGAATCATGTAGATGATGTATTCCTCTCAGTTTACTCCTCCAAGGGAGTGCAATTAATCAAAATAATTGGTTGAGCATATATTTCCAATTTTATCAAAGAATAGAAACCTGACTTTGTAAAAAACATAACAAACATCAAAGAATAGAAAACACCGGAAGTATGTGTTAGAATATGGGCATCCAACTCAAAACCAATTGGCAATGAGTGGAGAGGCCCTAAAGGATTATAAGCCGCAGGATCTTAGAATGCCCAACAATGTGGGACTAATAATCTCAACACGCCCCCTCACGTGTAGCCTCGTAGGGTCTAACACGTGGACAATTCAATCGGGTGATGCGGAGTAAAGACGCGGTCAAAGACTCGTCGCGCGGTCAAAGACTCGTCGCAAATAGCCTGCTCTGATACCAAGTTAGAATACGAGCATCCAACTCAAAACCAATTGGCAATGAGTGGACAGGCCCTAAAGGATTATAAGCCGCAGGATCTTAGAATGTCCAACAATGTGAGACTAATAATCTCAACAGTATGTTTAAGTCGGCTCAAAATAATCTTGTTCTCAAGTTTGATGCAGATAGTGGATGATCTCAAACTAAAATCATGTAATTCATTAAACAGTTGGAAGTATCTGTTCCATGCCAGGAAATCAGCAAATCCAATAATGCTGAACAAAAGACTTCACTGCTGCTATATCATTAAAGATATATTTAAAACCAGAAACTACTTACAGTATTTGAACAAGGTTAAGGCCATATAAGCCTCACTTTGTTGATTTGGATCGACCATCATCAACGATTACGCCATGTGCACGAGCCTTCTAGAAAAAAACAGCTTTACAGTGTGCTATTACTACGACAACCAGAATTGTCAATCACATCTGCTGATCCAGGTTTTCCTTGACATAATCCAGTTGCTTCTCCATAAACGTGAAAACGTCAGACCGTTTTTTGACTTGAGCTGCATGGACGAGCCTTCCTAGTATAAAACAACCTAACAATGCTATTACCATGATAAGCAGAGTCATCAGTAATCAAATTAACAATGCTATTACCATACCAATCTTTAGTTAACATCAACTGCAACGCAACACAATCATGGAAGAAGTAAGTGGTGCTATTTCAATAAATAGCCGTAGCATAGTGATTTCTCCTCTCAAATTCTCAACTTACTATCACTCTACCTTGTTATTATCTCGAGAAACTCCTTCCATTTTTGATTTAGCTTTCTCACGATATACAGATTTGCCAGTCTACAAAGCTGGCAGGTTACTTTTGATGAGATTATCTGTCATTTCTTGGGCTTGTTTGCTTTGGGGATAACAATGTTTCTCTTCTTTCTTGGATGGGATGGGATCATATGGATCTCACATTTACCCATTTTCTTTTGAAGCCGCCGGATAACATTCCTTTGTCATTCAATTCAACATATAAAAAGTACATAGGCTCTTTCAATTTACCTTTAAATTATAGCTATTTTTTTGGAGAACTACAAATATATTAAATAGTAAAAATTTGATATAGTTGTTTATACTCGTTGCGTAGGTGATTCAAGGAGCTTTCCAAATATATAAAATTCACAAAAATCTGACGTACCATTTGAAACATATGAAATTTTAAAATATTTATCAACATTTTTATAAAAATGGCATTTCTGTAAATATTAGATTTCACATATTATTATTTTTAAGTCCCTATCCTATTACGCATTTCGGTCCATAGTGAGACTTATTAACCAAATGGTCCCTATTCCGTTAAGCATTTTGGTCCCTATTCCGTTTGGTGAACCAAAAATGGGTAAGGATTTTTGATTTAGCTTGCTTGCATTAAAGAGGTGGGAGACTAATAACATATATAAGATTCAAAATGGGTCTAGACTCGAAAGTAGTTGTAGTTAAATGTTCGGATGCATAATTTAGATTTAGATTCAACCTACAAATGAAATCAAAGTCACTTGAATCTTAGTGATAAACCCTAAAACTCAATGATGAGATATTTTAGAAATGATTCGTAAGTTTTATCCCAAATGATGAAAATCATTACACGGTTACGTATCAAACAATGATTCTGAATTGGATAAGAAATTTGAATTGAAATCGAGTTATTAGGTTTACAAAAACCTAAAGAAATATTGAAAATTCTTTTCAAAACTGATAACATTAAAGCTTACCATTGAATTAAAAAGATTTGGAGAAACTGAACTCATCTGTTTCAATCGTTTTAAGTGATGTACTTCAGATAGGTTGACGGAGAAGAGAGATCGCTCATTCTGGGTTGCGGTGCAACATGGAATTGGAAAGAAAAAACAAATTTGGGGAAAAAAAAATTAGAAATGAAATTTGAGGCATACAACAAAATTTTAAGGCATACAAAATAATTAGCCTAACTAGGGTGTGGTGATAAGGCGCATTCAAAGATAGGTAAATTACTTAGTTACGCTGAATGAATTTATTAATTTATTAATTTCCTTATTTATTATTTAATTTGTCATTTATTTAATTTTTTTTTCTTTTTTAGATTTTTTTTTCGTTTTTTTAGTTTTTGTTTTGTTTTTTTAGTTTTTTTTTAAAGAAAAAAATTTTAAATTTTAAAGAAAAGATTTAAAAATTTAATTTTTTTTTTAAAAAGTAAAATTAATAAATTAAAACTTAAAAAAAATTAAAAAAAATTTGAAAAAATAAAATAAAGTTTATTTTAAAATTTTTTATTTTAAAAAAATTAAAAAAAAATTAAAATATTTTTTTAATAAAAAATATAAATAAGGGCATATTTGGTATGAAGCAAAATATGTGGATAAGTGCTTTTAAGATTACTATCTAATAACCCGTTTTTATCTTTACGTGGTATGCCTTAAAATTTTTATGTATGCCCTAAACATGGTTCCAAATAAACCCACCGGCGTAGTAATCTAGGTTTGGTAGAGTTTAGGAAAGAGTTTAGTTTCCTAGTTGGACACTAATACTTGGTGGTCAAGTTTGTGTTCTCTATATACATAGGACTAGAATTATATGTTTGTAGACATCTGTAGGATTTTGGTCTCTTTGTTGGGAGGATCGACTGTTACCGTGAAGGTCTTCGTTGGGAGGATCGACTTTTACAGGTGAAGGTCAATATCGGTGTGAGAGAAAAATTTGTAGAGAGAGAATTTTGGTGTACTATTGTGTCGAGTTTAGTGCTTTGCCCCAAAGCAAGTTTCTAGTGTTTCCATGTTTCTCCTCACGTTACTAGCAAATTGTGAAGACGGTGTAGAAGAGAAGACACGGAGATGGTTTGGCGAATGTTAGGAGTTGGTTTCTATAGTTTCTTCAGGTGCTCTAGGGTATGTCTTGTTAATTCTTTGGTCTTGTCTTGTTGTTGATGGTGGTTTTTAGACAAGGGGTAAAATCGTAAAACCCCATGACCTAGTGTTACCCGCAACACATTAAATAAGAGCATTTAACTCAGGTGTAAATAATTAATAGGGGTATTTTTTCAAAATACCAGATTAGGGTTTTCAACACAGAACCCTAATTCCAAAACTAAGCCGCATACTACGCACCATGGCAACCATGCCAAAACAAGCCGCATCTGCGCACCATGGAAACAATGCCAAAACAAGCCGCATATCATGCGCACCATGGCAACCATGCTAAAACAAGCCGCATATCTGCGCGCAAACCATGGCAACCATGCCAAAACAAGCCGCATATCGCGCACCATGGCAACCATGCCAAAACAAGCGCATATGGGCACCATGGCAACCATGCCAAAACAAGCGCATATTGCGCACCATGGCAACCATGCCAAACCAAGCCGCACTCTGCGCACCATGGCAACCATGCCAAAAACAAGCCGCACTGCGCGCAGACCATGGCAACCATGCCAAACCAAAGCCGCACTCTGCGCACCATGGCAACCATGCCAAAACAAGCCGCACTCTGCGCACCATGGCAACCATGCCAAACCAAGCCGCACCTACAAGCGCACCATGGCAACAACGCCAAATTCCAAGCCGCTATGCCTTTGGCCCACGCCAAACATAGCGCCCCTAGGGCTGCAAGACTTGCAACTTGGTCAACATGGCTGCACGTGCCATTGGCACATGCCTACACGCGCCAAAGCCATATTTCTAAGCCGCTATGCCTTGGGCCCACGCCAAACATAGCGCCCTAGGTTTGCAAGACTTGCAACTAGGTCAACATGGCCGCATGTGCCATTGGCACATGCCAACACATGCCGCAAGCCATATTTCCAAGCCGCACCCTGCGCACCATGGCAACAACGCCAAATTCCAAGCCGTTATGCCTTGGGCCCACGCCCAACATAGCGCCCTAGGTTTGCAAGACTTGCAACTAGGTCAACATGGCCGTACGCGCCATTGGCACATGCCAACATGCTCGCTAGCTAGTTTCCCTATCAAGGTCACGGCCCTAATGGCCATGCATGCCATTGGCACATGCCAACATGCTCGCTAGCTAGTTTCCCTAGCAAAATCACGGCCCTAACGGCCACGCATGCCATTGGCACATGCCAACATGCTCGCTAGCTAGTTTCCCTATCAAGGTCACGGCCCTAACGGCCATGCATGCCATTGGCACATGACAACATGCTCGCTAGCTATTTTCCCTAGCGAAATCACGGCCCTAACGGCCATGCTTGCCATTGGCACATGCCAACATGCTCGCTAGCTAGTTTCCCTAGCAAAATCACGGCCCTAACGGCCACGCATGCCATTGGCACATGCAAACATGCTCGCTAGCTAGTTTCCCTAGCGAAATCACGGCCCTAACGGCCATGCATGCCATTGGCACATGCCAACATGCTCGCTAGCTAGTTTCCCTAGCAAAATCACGCCCTAACGGCCACGCATGCCATTGGCACATGCCAACATGCTCGCTAGCTAGTTTCCCTATCAAGGT
This sequence comes from Papaver armeniacum, assembly GCA_023531295.1. Taxonomy (NCBI): domain Eukaryota; kingdom Viridiplantae; phylum Streptophyta; class Magnoliopsida; order Ranunculales; family Papaveraceae; genus Papaver; species Papaver armeniacum. The sequence continues at coordinate 853,096 of JAJJWW010001357.1, forward strand.
CATGGCCCTAATGGCCATGCATGCCATTGGCACATGCCAAACACACACGCTGGTAGCCTAACTCGCAAACGTGCAACCTACCACCAACGCATTCCGCGACATGCCATTGGCACATGCCAAACACACACGCCGGGTAGCCTAACTTGCAAACCGTGCAACCTACCACCAAGGCATTCCGCACATGCCATTGGACATGCCAAGCACACACGTCGGTAGCCTAACTTGCAAACCGTGCAACCTACCACCAAGGCATTCGCACATGCCATCGACACATGCTGCGCACACACGCCGGTAGCCCAACTTGTAAACCGTGCAAACTACCACCAAGGCATTCCGCACATACCATTGGCACATGCCACACGCGCCACTAGCAGCGCCACTTGCACTCAAGATGCAACCAACACTCGAGACATCAACACAAGGCGGGGATGCTTCTTTAGGGTTTTGGTTTGGCGGTCAAAGACATGCGGCGTACACTACGCTCACATTAAGAAAGCGTGAAAAGGAATAAAGCGGTCAAATAAAAGAGGAAATAATGGTGAAAAACGTTTTAAGCCCATTAAACCATGAGGTTACCACCTCCTCCCATTATTTCACCCTTTACTCTCTTCCTTCATGAGGCCGGGTGCGTTTCAATCTCGACTTGTATAAATAGGTCTTACCTATTTCCACCGGACAACAAGTCTCGGTCGGAGAAATATACTACACTTACACTCTTAGAAGGCAACTTTGCAAGCTCTCTCAAAAGCTTCCATCTCTTGCAAGCTTCCTAAGCTTTCACTTTCCGATACAAGTCGAGATACTACTCTCCTCAACACCTTTCTTTGCTTCCCTCCCCAAATCAACCCTTCTCCTCCACTTTGTGACCGAAGCAAGTCTGGAACGGCCATTTCTTGGTTTAGGCCGGACTTGTACAGATCGATCTCTCGAACCTATAAAGTGCTCACGTGCAGCACATTTGTTTAGGGTTTGAATCGAGTTTTCTCACTCACCACCAAATTTTCCAGAAATCGTGAAACGATTTTCACCCATAAACAATTGGCGACCACGGCGGGAGGATTGATCTATCGGCTATAATGTCGGGTTGTCGATCTCGTTTTTCGACCCGAGATGTCAAGATGGTAGGGGAAGGCAACTCGATCCGACTCAACTACCGGGCGACTCGGTTACCGGTTGCAAAAAACTACACGAGGAAAGCGGGGACTCGTTGAAGATGCCACCAGCGATTGGGGACTTGCGACTCGGTCCGACTCGAATGCAGTGACACCCGGTTATCAGTTGTTAAAACTACACCAGAAAACCGGGGACTCGCTGAAGACGCTACCAGCAATTGGGGACTAACTGGCGATGCTACCAGCAAAGCCGCCTTTTACTTGGAAAGAGGCGTGTTTGCAAGTGAGTAAATTTAGATTGGGCAAGATATACGATCTGTTTTTTTTAGGTTCTTAATAAAACCGCCATACTATTGCGTCTTGTGCCTATTGCTAGCACACACTTTCATAAAAGCAATATTCCTTTCCCAAAACATAATCAGAGTTATATTATCAAAACCATTCATCCCAGAAATAATCCAACACCCTAAAAAGCTACCATCTATCTATCAAAGGTTAAGTTTTGAACCAGACATCCAATATGTCTTTGAAAAAAAAAAAAAAAAAAACCTAAATGAAAGTTTAACGGAGAAACGTTCAAGGAAAATCGTCATTGAAGTCTGCTCTTCTTGGAGAAAGTCATCTTTGCGTCTTCAAGAGCCGCTCTCTTCATAGTCAACATCTTGGAAAGCTTTTCGAGTTCCATCTCCTGTCGGGCGATCTCCTCGGCGGAAAGGCTTTCGATTGCTGCATCTTTCAACTTTTGGATCTCAGCAAGGCCTTTGACAAACCACGAAGTGTTGAACTCCTTTTCCACGCACACGTCGCGATGGTGCTCCCAGTCGGCAATAACGTCTTCAGAAACGGTGTGACCAGTCACCTCACGCATATCCTCGATGGAAGACAAAGCCTCTTCCACACGCTTAACCAGCGCGAATCGACTAGCGACTTTCTTGGTTGTAGCCATATGTCCGTGCTTCTCCCAGATTGCGGTGTACAACGCCTCATGCTTAGCCAGAAAGCACGCTAAAACCTCCAACCAAACACATGACTGGATAAGGAACCAAGTACGGGGATCAAAAATGGCGCCTGCAAGTGGCCTCACGACTCGCAAAGGGTTTTCTTCCATGTCTACGGCAACAACCATCAGAGAATCATCCACCGTCTGAACCACGTTTGTGCCCGGCAATTGGCTAACTCCCATCTCCAAGTCACCGTGCGGTGGTCACCAAAGGCAAGTTTTCGTGTGACTCCATCCCGAGAATCATCCTCCGAACCGGATTCCTCCAGCAAACTTGATTTAGACATTTTCAAAAGAAGAAAGAAGGAAGAAGAAGAAAGAAAGAAGCGCAAAACTCACCGAACCGCTTCCCGAAGATGAACCAGTGCTGCCAGAAGAATCACTCTCGCTTGTTGAACTTTCTTCTTTCTCTGACTCGTCACCGCTATGAGTAGGCTCTGTCGCCGAATTCCTTGAAGAAAGCTGGTCGTCTCCTGGTAACGTGCAAGGGGCGAAAAGCGTTAACACTACCGAAGCCACGAAGGAAATAAGACACATATTCTCAGCCGAAATTTACGTGTGTTTTGAGACAAACCCATGAAAAGGCGACACATACCTGGTTATTGGAAGAACTGAATGACACAAGAGCCGTGGGAGGATCTTGTGAAACCGTCCGGAACCCGCCAGCACGATTCTTCGTTCTCCATTCCTTGGCCTGGGGGCTTTCCGAATTGCTAGGCAACTTTCGCTTGGAATCTCTCAACATTGGATACTCCTTGAATCGCCGAGAAGGTTTGCAACCTAACGTTTTCCACCGCGTTATTCACAAAATCTCGGATCATAGTAAACTCGTCGCACCAAAACTCATTATAGCCGAAGGTCGTCGGGTTACTCTTCCCATTTGAAAAAAGGAAAGACGGATACATGGCTTAAGGACACAAGCCAAGGGCGACACGCAACGAATCCTTAGGGATCACCTGCCGGTAAACGAGAGGCACCCCTTGATCGAAACCCATGTGACGAGCAAGACGGTCAATATTGTAGCGGCTATCCGGAAAGACCACGCGAAGAAAGACGGCATATAACCGGGCAAGCAGCTTTGAATGAACAGGTTTTCACCAACGCTCAAATCGTCATCAGAAGACAAAGACATGAGCGGAGCAGAAGCAAAAGTGCCAATTTGAGTCACTGAATTATGGACTGGCCCCCATGGACGAAAATTGACTTCATGCAACTTATCAAGAAAACTAACCAAGCTCACGCCAACTCTTGGACGCCTGTTCACCCATCGAAGAATTCGGGAGCCACCCCAACTCACGGGAAGCGAAGGCAACGGTTTCGGAGCATACTTCTCAAAGTGCTCCCATAGCCAGGCTTGCAGAAAAGCAACGTGCACATATGAATCCACTTTCATGAAACCATTCGAAACTCGCATGTTCACAACCAGGTGATCCAGATGCACGTACGGGGAATCAAGGAACGACTTGCCAATGGGAAGAACTTCACCCTTTGCCAATTTCACAAAGAATCGCCAACAACTCGGTCTTATTCCCTTCTTGCTTTAACCGTCATCAAAAATGTCTCTAGACAACCGAGGAGAGCCAAAAATCTTTGCGACATGAAGATCATCGCTTTTGTTCGGGCTCCAACTCGTCGGGAAACCATTGAGATATCCACCAACCGTAAGGGCACCTTTCATCCTCTTTCGGGCAGAGTCCTTCGACTTCGCAATGGAGTCTTTCCGAGCAAAATCCCCAACTTAGCGGCCGGGTCATCCCGCATCTTCGCCTCACTTTCGAGATAATTGGATTCCGAGATTCCTAGTTCTGGAAGATTGAGAAGAGAGCCACACTCTCCAAGGAGAAAGTTATCTCGCCCCATCTACATATGATTGTATGGGTGTCAGAACACCATCCTGGAGATGAAAGCAACTAAGCTTTGGGATGTCCTTCCTAATCAAGATTCTTGAAGTCTTGACAGCATCAATGACCTGCGCTTGAGTCAAGATGGTATTTATACGCTCTCGCTCACCATGAACTCAACCCATCTCAAAAGAACGCAATGGACTTTGACACATCCTAAAGTCAATGTTGGAAGAGGAATATACCCCTTTATGAAGACAAAACCGAATGGTGCTCCGGGCGAACCGAACGTGTCTTCCTGTCATCCTCACCACCGGTTAGCAAAATTGGCACGAAACCGGGGTGATTCTTCCGAAGAAGGGGCGAGGGCTCTAGTGAAGAATTCATCATCTATGTTCGGTTTGGAATTATGAGCATCCTTCGACGAAGTGAAATGTGGTTCGGGTAACATCTTATCAAATTCCTTCAGAACGATTTGGTAATAAGATATCTCGCACAAAACAAATGGAGAAAGACGAAGTTATCTCCCGACACATAATCGTACTCCAACAAATTCGGTTTCAAGACTATTACGTATTTTATTCGAGTTCAATACTATATACACGGTATTTTATTCGGGTTCAAGACTATATACGCAAAGATATTTTCTGAGTTCGAAACTATATCGCGACATTCTATACGGGTACAAGTGTGTCTATAGTATCCTTCTTTGGGTTCAAAAATATATATGGAGCATTTTTCTATTGGAAACTACGCGTGATACTTATTTCAAAAAGCAAAATCATATATACAATATTTCCTGCGGTTCGAAGTCATATGAAGCATATACACAGTATTCTTCTTCGGGATTCATACAGGGTTCTCTACGGGTTCGAAATACACACGCAATATTTTCCTGGAGGCACGCCAAGGAATCATATGCAAAGATTGTGAAAGCGCCTACTTTTAAGGTATACCTATAAAAAAAATAGAGAAAGAAGAGTACTCGAAGACATACACCGAATAGGTCTCTCTTTGCCGCTAGTATGAAAAGAAGAAAGAATAAAGCGCGAGAATGGGGAAAAGGGGCTTTATATATATATAGGCGTGAAAGACTTTGAAATAGGGAAGGATTTCCTTTTACCAAAATCACGCCTACAAGCATGGTTTCCAAGATTGGACCGACCCCACCAATTGCGACCAATTACGACTTCAATGCCGCCCAAGTCACGCCTGCAAGCATGGTTTCCAAGTTGGGGCCCACCAATTGCGCCGGGTCCCACCAGATTAGCCCACTCGGTTCCCAACTCACGCCAACTTCCCAACGTCGCCTAAGCTGGTTTCGGGCCCATCAATTGTGCCGACCTCCGACTTGTGCAAAACGACCCCGAGGCAAGGATTCCAAATCCTATTTATAAAAGGTTAGACGAGCCTCCTTTCAATTTTCTTTACGGTTTGTTGTTAATAGTTTGTCACCATCTTATGCTTACCTCGCAACAAAGCCCCTGCTCCGAGCTAGCAGGGGACTTAATGTTGATGGTAGTTTTTAGACAAGGGGTAAAATCGTAAAACACCATGACCTAGTGTTACCCGCAACACATTAACTAAGAGCATTTAACTCAGGTGTAAATAATTAATAGGGGTATTTTTCAAAATACGCAGTTAGGGTTTTCAACATACGTAACCCTAATTCCAAAACTAAGCCGCATCGCGCACCATGGCAACCATGCCAAAACAAGCGACTCTGCGCACCATGGCAACAATGCCAAAACAAGCGCATATGCTAGCATCATGGCAACCATGCTAAAACAAGCCGCATATCGCACCATGGCAACCATGCCAAAACAAGCCGCACTCTGCGCACCATGGCAACCATGCCAAAGCAATGGCAACCATGCCAAAATAAGCCGATATCTGCGCACCATGGCAACCATGCCAAAACAAGCGCATCTTTGCGCACCATGGCAACCAAGCCAAAACAAGCCAGCATCTTTAGCACCATGGCAACCATGCCAAAACAAGCCGCATATTTGCGCACCATGGAAACCATGCCAAAACAAGCGCATCTTCGCAACATGGAAACCATGTCAAAACAAGCCGCATATCAAGGCACCATGGCAACCATGCCAAAACAAGCCGCATATCGCGCACCATGGCAACCATGCCAAAACAAGCCGCATCTGCGCACCATGGCAACCATGCCAAACCAAGCTTGCACACTCGCGCACCATGGCAACCATGCCAAAACAAGCCGCATATCTGCGCACCATGGCAACCATGCCAAAACAAGCCGCACTCGCGCACGATGGCAACCATGCCAAACCAAGCCGCACCATGCGCACCATGGCAACAACGCCAAATTCCAAGCCGTTATGCCTTTGGCCCACGCCAAACATAGCGCCCTAGGCTTGCAAGACTTGCAACTAGGTCAACATGGCCGCACGTGCCATTGGCACATGCCAACACGCGCCGCAAGCGATATTTTTAAGCCGCTATGCCTTGGGCCCACGCCAAACATAGCGCCCTAGGTTTGCAAGACTTGCAACTAGGTCAACATGGCCGCATGTGCCTTTGGCACATGCCAACACATGCCGCAAGCCATATTTCCAAGCCGCACCTCGCGCACCATGGCAACAACGCCAAATTCCAAGCCGCTATGCCTTGGGCCCACGCACAACATAGCGCCCTAGGTTTGCAAGACTTGCAACTAGGTCAACATGGCCGTACGCGCCATTGGCACATGCCAACATGCTCGCTATCTAGTTTCCCTATCAAGGTCACGGCCCTAACCGCCATGCGATGCCATTGGCACATGCCAACATGCTCGCTAGCTAGTTTCCCTAGCAAAATCACGGCCCTAACGGCCACGCATTCCATTGGCACATGCCAACATGCTCGCTAGCTAGTTTCCCTATCAAGGTCACGGCCCTAACGGCCATGGATGCCATTGGCACATGACAACATGCTCGCTAGCTAGTTTCCCTAGCGAAATCACGGCCCTAACGGCCATGCATGCCATTGGCACATGCCAACATGCTCGCTAGCTAGTTTCCTAGCAAAATCACGGCCCTAACGGCCACGCATGCCATTGGCACATGCCAACATGCTCGCTAGGTAGTTTTCCTAAGCGAAATCACGGCCCTAACGGCCATGCATGCCATTGGCATATGCCAACATGCTCGCTAGCTAGTTTCCTAGCAAATTCACGGCCCTAACGGCCACGCATGCCATTGGCACATGCCAACATGCTCGCTAGCTAGTTTCCCTATCAAGGTCACGGCCCTAATGGCCACGCATGCCATTGGCACATGCCAAACACACACGCATGCCATTGGTAGCCTAACTCGCAAACCGTGCAACCTACCACCAAGGCATTCCGCACATGCCATCGGCACATTCCAAGCACACACGCTGGTAGCCTAACTTGCAAACCGTGCAACCTACCATTAAGGCATTCCGCAGACATGCCATCGGCACATGCCAAGCACACAGGTTGTAGCCCAACTTGTAAACCGTGCAAACTACCACCAAGGCATTCCGCACATACCATTGGCACATGCCACACGCGCCACTAGCAGCGCCACTTGCACTCAAGATGCAACCAACACTCGAGACATCAACATAAACGGGGGATGCTTCTTTAGGGTTTTGGTTTGGCGGTCATAACTGCGGCACGTACACTACGCTCACATTAAGAAAGCGTGAAAAGGAATAAAGCGGTCAAATAAAAGAGGAAATAATGGTGAAAAACGTTTTCGCCCATTAAACCATGCGGTAACCACCTCCTCCCATTATTTCACCCTTTACTCTCTTCCTCCATGAGGCCAGGGTACGTTTCAATCTCGACTTGTATAAATAGGTTTTACCTATTTCCACCAGACAACAAGTCTCGGTCAGGAGAAATATACTACACTTACACTCTCAGAAAGGCAACTTTGCAAGCTCTCTCAAAAGCTTCCATCTCTTTCAAGCTTCCTAAGCTTTCACTTTCTGATACAAGTCGAGATACTACTCTCCTCAACACCTTTCTTTGCTTCCCTCCCCAAATCAACCCTTCTCCCCCACTTTGTGACCGAAGCAAGTCCGAACAGCCATTTCTTGGTTTAGGCCGGACTTGTGCGAGATCGATCTCTCGAACCTATAAAGTGCTCACGTGCAGCACATTTGTTTAGGGTTTGAATCAGTTTCTCACTCACTCACCGAAATTACCGAAATCAGCAGAAACGATTTTCACCCATAAACACTTGTGTTGCATAAAGAGCATGTAATGGTCTTTGATTAATTAATGGAAGTTTTTCTGGTGGTGTTGGCCGTGGATGCAGCATGTAAAGGTGAACCACGTATATCTTGTGTTGTGGTTATGTATGTGTTTCTTTATCTTTTATCTCTCTTATCATTTCTCCATGTTTGGTTCAAATCACCGATTGCCCTTTGTGATCCTATGTTCTCACGCGCTTTTGGGTGCCAATTTCCCAACAAAAACTGGTGGGAGACATGGAATTGGCGGAATTCATATTTGTGAGAACCGTCTTATGGGAATGCAAAGAGGTGGTGGTGTATATGAGACGCCCGGTGGAACCATCCTATTCTCTCGCCGCTAGAGAGCTAGAGTCAGTAACACTTGAGCCCGACAAAGATTCGGGTGAAAGACCAACTTGTCTAGAATATGGATAGCTAGTTTATGCAAGAAGGTGGTTTAATCCACTCTGCTAATTAGCGGATGAATTTGCGAAGAAAAATTACGAGACCACAACAGAATCAAGTGACGCTAGAACTATATAAAGGATCAACATATCCAGCACTGACAACCAAATACACTATAAAACAAAATATGCCAACACTAACAGTCACCAACAGAAAATAGTCACCATGACATACCTTGAAAAGACATATACTTCTTTGCCGAAAATCATTAAAAGAAATAACAGTCACTGAAACAAAAAAAAAGAGTAACATTCATGAAGTAGATCCACTCAACATGACTTTCATTTAAAAGAAACAAAATATGGGAATAACATTCAAGTTTACTAGAATATGCTAATGAAGTTTAGTAGTATAAGACGGATGCCATCTGCTAACACAAAATATCTCTTGTAAGATTAAGAAATTGACCAAGTTGATACCTGTATGCACATACAAAATCGACGCTGCACTTTCTTGGCTAAAATCAAACCTATGCTACACTTTATTGTCTAAAATCAAACCTTTCCCCTGCTGTACTAGCGTTTCTTCGCCATTTGACCCATTGCTCTCTTCACCCCCCCAGTTAATCATCGGCGAATAAGCAGTACTTGGACAAGGTATTAGAATCCTCGAGTTCAAAGTAATCCCATCCACCCTTCTCTACGAACTTCATGAAATCACGCATATTTTTCAGATGGCCTTCCACTCTAGTTTTTTAGTGTTCACATAGTACTTCACATAGTTAAAGCGATCTTTTATGCTAGCAAGTGCCTTTAAGGGAATTGAATTGATTTCAAGCACACTGTCCTCCTTACTGTAGTCCTGAAATATGACTGTCATATCAATTTCCCAGGTCTAAGCAGAGCTAGATTAACAAAATCAACGTCCCTTAGTGGGAACACAGTGAAAGGTGTTTTTAAAAGAACAATTAGGTCATACGAAGTCAGGACAAAGGTTGATGCCTTGGAGGAGAATACCCCATAAAATTCATAGTTCTTTTCTAGCTCGTAAAACAGACAAGGTGAATGATGCAGGGAACTCAATCGAACATGAACTTTGTCGACAAAGTTCTTTAAACGTTCGTTATGGCGCCTATCCCACCTGATTTGCTTCTCTACCTCAATCATACCTTTAACCTTCTTCCGTCGTTTCAAATGGAATTCGATGTCTTTTGTATCTTCTATCCCCTTCATGAAAGGAAGATGCAACTGAAAGTGTAAGAGAGGTGGCAACTTCCTGTCCCCAAGACGGAAGAAGGATTTTTTAATATCGTGAAAATAAAAATGCTTCCGAAAATAGGAGGCCGTGTATATGTACCCGTTTGCATGGGTTTCAAGAGTACCAGCAGCAATGGTTTCTTCACCTTGGCCTCTTTCTACCTTGGGAAGGATGATCACAACATCAGTTAAGCTTATTACCCTGTCTTTTTCCAACTTCAAACGGCGTGACATTTTTAAGCCATGGTTTAGGTGGTTTAATTTCCTCCTTTTCAGAGTCGCTGTACTCAAGACCCAACAATCTTTCTTCAATTTTCATCTTCAACCAGACACCAAGTTGTGCCTGCTTCGCAATGCGTCTCTCCTCCCTTTTATCCTCTGGTTCATTAACAATTGATCGACGTTTTCTCAATTGGGTAAACATGTTTAGTTCTGAGGTTTCAACGACCTCCAAATCTGCATATGATAAAGAAAGCAGAAAACAACTTGTTCCATTAAAACATCGCATCCTATATCGGATTTGAGATGACCAAAAATACATAAGATTAGTACTTATCAAAATCAATATGTACGAGCATGAGAGTTAACCAAGATACTCCGTGTATGTTAGTATTAAATTGCAGGAAGGAGTTCATTGTCTGATCTACAAGTGTTGTTGTTTTAAGTTGAAGTAGGTGTTTGATTAAGAAAATGTAATTACCAGGTACTGCAACCAGTATATATATATATAGATGATCTAAACCACAAAATCGCACTAAGAAGAAGATAAAGATCAATCTATTAAATCATACAAGGAAAACAAAATTAACTCAAATTATCAACTCAATCAAAGATTTATAACAACGATGAGTTGGAAATCAAGCAATAATATGATATATTCAAGATCATATATACTATCAATTTGAACCGGAATTGAGATACCTAGAACTAAAATTAGGGGAAAAAAACTTAGATCTAAACAAATATCATTTGCAGGACTCATATCATACATACCTTAACCGTTAATCTGAAGAAAAATCTGACTTCCCTTTTATGTCTCGCTCTCAACACAAGCTTAAACTCTTGTTTTTTTCTTTTTTTTTTTTTTTTTTTTTTTGTAAAAATAATAACTCGAAAATCCATCTATATGTACGAAGGTAGGCACGGTAGGAGCAAGCCCGTCCCTGTTTGTTGCTACGAATTTAAATATGTTTTTTTACTGGCCATCCTCAAATACCAAAATACCCTTACTTATTTGCCGAACAAAATCTACGAAAGAATTGATGGAAATATGGAATCATAACTTAAATTTCAATTGTAAACATGTTTTATAGGGGTTTTAACACTTTTTATCAGAACCAGATAAATATCGGATATCCGATAGTTTAGCCTATCGGAATCCATATGTGATTTAAATATTCTATAAGAGATTATCGGATATCGAATACCCGATAGCGCTTAACCTATCAAATACAGATTTTCAAATATCCGCCGGATATTCATCCAATGACACCCCTACTTCAAGACTCAAGGATCAGCATCGATCTTCATTTGCTTCTTCTATGATTTTGTTATCATTGCTGTGTAATTCTTTAAGGCCTGGGTTTATGAGATTTATTTTTTTCCTCAATTGGCCCGTCAAATATAGGTTAAATTACCACCTTTCATCTCAATTTTACTATTAATCTAACGGCTGACTGTATTTGCATATATACCATACAGCTGTGATATGTTGTGGTTTATACACCTTGAGGATATTGTTATTTGGTCGAGTGGCAAATACGTAATTTGAGCAATTAAAAGAAGCCCTAATCATCAAAATCCTCCTATAAAATCAATCGTATCCGATATGCAGCCGCCTCCCTATGTTCTTCGTTCTTCAGCACCGCCCGTCTCAGATTTGTTTCCCAATATCTTCCTCCTCCTGTTATATTTTTGATAGATTTGTGTGTTTTTTGATAAATTACAATGATGCGATGATGATGTTTAATATACAATCCAACTACGAGACCTTACTTTGTGGAAGGTCAAGGAAAACAAGTTAAAATACATCTGAGCATCTTCCAATTCTGTTCAATTTCTTAGTTTTCGAATTTATTTTTTAGGGCTTTTGATACTCTGAGATTCCTTTTTTTAGTGAATTGAATTCTTTGGTTTAAATCTTAGGGAACTTGATCTGTTTGATTCACTGCCCTAGTCTTTTATATTTTGCTGATTGTTTATTTTTTCTAGGGAACCTTAATTAAATACCCCTCCTTTTCAAGGTCTTCACAAACACCCCTAAGAACTTCACAAATACCCCTAAGGGGTTATTTTAAGTGGATAATGAAAATGAACTAGTACTTTTTTGGATAATGAAAATGAACTAGTATGTTCTTGACCATGGAAAACGTCAACCCAACCTCCTACGGAGGTTGAATTGACTTAATATAATCTTAGATGTATTGCAAAAACTATACCCTAAAAACTTAAAATATACCCTTTAGGGGTATTTATAAAGTTTTTAGGGGTGTTTGTGAAGACCTACGAAAAGGAGGGGTATTTATTTAATTCCCACTTTTTTCTATTGGTGTTTCGGAATTGATTATACAATTGGGGTTGTTGTTTATTATGATTAGCGTTCTTTGCAGCTGCAATCGATATGTGTGTTCAGCTTGTGCAACCGGCAACAACGGTATCACACAGAACTTCTCTAATTCATGATTTCACATATCCAATCCAGATTACATCATTACATTTCATGAATAAAAGAATAAGAAAAAAAAAAAAGACTGAACAATACAATTTCTTCACTTGGTAATTGATTAATTTATTGATTAAATTAAATGTAACTATGGTGATGAATAAATCTGAAGAGGATTAAATTGATATTGATTGGCGATGCGATGATGATGTTTAATACAATCCAACTACGAGACCTTTCTTTGTGGAAGGTCAGGGAAAACAAATTATAATACATCTGAGCATCCTGCGATTCAATTCAATCTCTTTGTTTTCGAATTTTTTTAGGCTTTTGCTACTCTGAAATTCAATTATTTGTTATCGATATTCGAGTCCATCTATGTGCACCGCGTTTAACCAGGGGCGCATGTTCCTCCCTCCTAATTAGCTGAAATCGTTCTCCGGTTATCTATTATTCTCATTATTCACTAATATTTTTAGTTTTAATCTCTCTAACAAATTAGGAAACATGGAGTATCCGGAATTACCAATCCCATAAATACGCGCATCTCTACAAGGAAACTCCATTAATTGTGTTTTTTCATTTTCACTTATCTTATGAGCAACACATAAGATGGAAGGTTTTTTTCTTGGAGCGCTTCTGAAGCTACAACTATGGAGTAACCTGATCATTGTAACAATGAGATTATTGAATACGAAGATGTCGTTGAAGATTATTGTTATAAAGATTCAGGAAGATTATGTAAGTGAATTCTATTCACGCTCTGGTTGAAAGCGCTTGTGATTTGAGACTGGTATATTGCATTTTAGGCATTGCAGGCGTTGGTTTTGCAGGGCTGTTAACTGCATCGCCAGAACTTGTGAACAATATAGAAGTGATATTGCTCATTTTAAGCAAATTAGTGTCGTTTGAACACTGGATACATTGTTTGTTTTTAGTTTTTTTTTGAAGAGAAAGTTTATATGTACCAAAGCAAAATGTACAAGAAAAGATGCACATGACACTGTGCAAACAAGAACCAAGGCAGTAGTAGCTTAGTTCAAACAACCTACGGAACTGGAACAAAGCACTACTACAACAAGTAAAAGCTTGAAAATTGCTAAGGCAGGCAAACAAAAGAAAACAAGAAAAAAAATCATTTCTTGTTAGTTTCCTATGTCCACGACTAAGCTGATCATTATCAATATCAGCCTTCACACCTAATTTTTTCAGTTCCCTACACCCTTCTTTAAATTTGGTACTAATTTTTTCACACCTAATTTTTTCAGTTCCCTACACCCTTCTTTAATTTGGTACTAATTTGCTAAATCATTGAATCCGCTCAAATTTATCTCTTCACTGCTAGTCAAACAATTCAACTTTAAAAGTTTTTCTGTACTGTGATTACTAGTCATTGGTGGCCATGAGGAGGTATACTAAACTCTCATCTTCAAATTTTTGTCATCAGAGTCTTCTTAGGATTGTCCGGTCAATGGAGTTTCCTTTTAGAGAGAGTTTCCTTTTAGAGAGATGTGCGTAGTTATGGGATTGATTCCCTATATATATGTTTCCTAATCTGTTAAAGAAAATAAAAATAAAAATAAAATAATAGATAACGTTGGAATTTTTTCGGCTAATCAGGAGGGGAGGAACGTGCACCCCGGTTAACCACGGGTGCACATAAATGGACTCTCGATATTCTGATTGTTTATTCTTCTTATTGAATTTCTGAATTGAATTTCCGAATTTCTTTGCCGCTGCACACACATATAATGTTTTTTCTGTTCAAAACTAGGCGTCGGAGGCCAAAGGTTGGCTGAGCGGCCGAATGCTTTCTTGCTGCCTAGCACTTCCCATAGCGGAACTTGGGCCTTTCCCGTGGCTAGGCAAATAGCTTAGTTTCCCCTTTAGAGCTAGTGTACTGTTTTGGGTGGAACATAACACTTTGTGTTCCAATTACAGGTAGTGTTTCCAGTGACAATTATTAACTCTTTACAATAGTCGTGTTGATCATTCAGGAAAACTTGGTTAAGGGTTAACAATTGTCGCTCAAGACGTGTGATTGAACCAATTTATTTACTCTTTGGTTGGGCACTTGTGCTTATGGAAGGAGTGAAACACCTGTAGTTTTGAAGGGAAGCAAAAATTCAAGTGAGGGCCTCATAATATTATGCAGACCTTGTACATTGCAGGATGAAGACCTGAAAATCACCGAGAGGGAACGAGACAAGGAATCAATTTTTTGAGAACCAATACACAAGAATTTCACTCTCTTTACACGCAACCCAGTTGGTCTACTACCACAAGCAACTTCTAGTAACAATGCACCAAACTTAGCAGTAAATGTCAGACAATTTCACTCTCTTTACATGCAAATCTCTTTACATTGTAGGCAGCACAATAGTTCAGTTGAAGCACAATAGTTCAGGTGAATGGCTGTGTACAGTTCCCCCATTCCTATGTCGTCTGTAAAACTCTCTTTTGGGTTTATTATTTTTCCTAGCAAAAAAAAAAAAGAAAAATCCATTTCTTTTATATACTCGTTCCCATTGTGCCTCTTATCCGTCAATTTGAGACCCAGACAAGAATTTCACTCTCTTTACATGAAACTCTGTTGATCTCCTACCACAAGCAACTTCCAGTAACAATGCACCAAGCTTAGCAGTAAATGTCAGACAACAAATACAATTGTAATAAACAAAGCCCTTAAACCACTTAAACCTCATTTGGACCTAGATAAATTCATGCTAGAGTTATTACAAACTAACCAGCCCGCCGCACCCATTGTAAAAAAAAAAAAAAAAGAATTTCATCACGTTCAACTATTAAAATTGGAATATAAAAACATAAGTGCTATACCAAAATCTCTTGTAATATTATCAAATTGAATGAGCATAAGTGCTATACCAAAATCTCTTGTAATATTTTCATCTACTTAATCAAAACCTCCTCTTTCAATTAACCAAACCAATTTCTTTCTATAATCATTTCAAAACCCATTACACTTTTATATTCGCACCAACATTCTTCGTCATCTGACCCTTCTTCACATCACCCAGTTCATCCATGGCTCATCCTCAGCGAATTTGCAGTAATTGGCCAAGGTTTTAGAATCCTCCAGTTCAAAGTAATCCCATCCACCATTCTCAATGAACTTCTGCGGAAAATCTGTAATGTCTTTCAGTATGGCCTTCCACTCTAGTTCTTTAGTGTTCACATAGTACTTCACGTAACCATCGTTAAGGCAATCTTTTATGCTAGCAAGCGCCTTTAAGGGAATTGAATTGATTTCAAGCACACTGTCCTCCTTACTGTAGTCCTGAAATATGACTGTCATATCAATTTCCCCAGATCTAAGCAGCGCCAAATTAACAAAATCAACGTCCCTTAGTGGGAACACAGTGAAAGGTGTTTTCAAAAGCACAATTAGGTCATGCGATGTTAGGACAAAGGCTGATGCCTTGGAGGAGAAAACCCCATAAAATTCGTAATTCTTCTCTAGCTCATGAAACAGACAAGGCGAATGATGCAAGGAACTCCATCGGAGATAAACTTTGTCGACAAAGTTCTTTAAACGTTCGTTATGGCCCCCATCCCAGCTGATTTGCTTCTCTTCCTCAATGAGTTGTTTCTGTCTCAGAGGGCATTGCACCAAATGGAATTCGATGTCTTTTGTGTTTTCTATCCCCTTCATGAATGGAACATGCAACTGAAAGTGCAAGAGAGGCGGCATCTTCTTGTCCCCCAGACGGAAGAAGGATTTTTTAATATCGTGAAAATAAAAATGCTTACGGAAATTGGAGGCCGTGTACACGAACCCGTTAACATGGGTTTCAAGAGTACCAGCAGCAATGGATTCTCCACCTTGGCCTTCTTCTAACTTGGGAAGGATGATCATAACATCAGTTAGGCTTATTACCCTTTCTTTTGTTTCCATCCGAAGCTTCAACGGACTAGTGACAGGCCGTCTTTTTCCAACTTCAAACGGCGTAACTTGTTTAAGCCATGGTTTTGGTGGTTTAACTTCCTCCTTGTGAGAGTCGATATACTTTACTCCCAACACTCTTCGTTCAACTTTCTTCTTCAACCAGACACCAAGTTCTGCCTGCTTTGCAATACACCTCTCCTCCTTTTTATCCTCTGGTTCATCATCAATTCTTCGACGTTTTCTCAACTGGGTCAACATGTTTAGTACTTCTGAGGTTTCAACAAGTTCCATTGTAAAACTAAATCTGCATGTCATAGAAAGAAAAAGGCAGAAAACAAAATTAACTCTAATTAACTTTGAAGCACAACTCAAAGACTTCTCACAACGATGAGCTGAAAATCAAATACAAAGAGGATATATATACAAGTACATGTCAAACAAAAATTCCAAAAAAAAGCATACATACCTACCCTTTATTGGAAGAAAAATCTGGTTTCCACTTTTATGTCTCGCCCTCGCAAAACTTCCAAAAACAAATCTATCTATATATAGAAAGGCTAGCCACGGCCAAAAGGCGGTAGGGGCAATCTTTTACTGCGTGCTTTTAGGGTTTTATTTTTTATGAGGGAGGCACACTTTGTTTTGGATGCCCTGGTACAAAACAATTATAAGGGTTTGAGATCTTCCCTCCGAATTTAGGAATAAGTTATCATCGTTTATTCAAATTTTATCATCTTATCTAACGAGTGTAAAGAGATATATCACTCACCGTAGTTACTGACCTAGGTTGCACGGATGTGTAGACGCGGACACGACACGACGCGGAGGCGGATCTCACAAAATTCTCAAAAAAAAAACTACACGTATATATATATATTTTATTTATATATTATTTACACTAGTATCTGACCCGTGCTACGCACTGGGACCCGTGGGATCGGCCAATTTAGTGTGGCGGGGCTTCGCCCCGCACCCGTAGACAAATGCATTAATATTTTTTTAAATAATTTGTGATTAGTTTTATTTTTAAGGGTACATTATTTATATGTCCCTGTTTTTGACACCCAATAAATATGTCCTTATACAACAATAAATATGTCCCTACTTTTTTATAACCTTATCCATTTAATATTAGATTACCTTAGTACCCTCACCCATATAATATTTTTCTTTATTTCAAAATACCACAAATTTTTTCCTCTACCACTTCACCACTAGCACTACCACCACCACCACCAACATTCAACTACCATTCCACCACCACCAACCAACCGCCACCACCACCAATATTCCACCACCACTCCTTCACCACCACCATTCCACCACCAACAGTCCTCCTCCACCACCACCTTAAACAACCGCCGCCACCACTCCTTCACCACCAGATTCACCACCACCACACCACTCCTCCACCATTAGTCACGTCACCGCCGCCGCCATTGGTTTAGATATTTTTGGATCAACAACAGTAGTTGATCCAAAAAAAAAAAATAGAACCAACAATATTTGATCCAAAAAAAAACGATCAACAGTAGAAGTTGATCCAATTTAGTGGATCAACTTCCATTGTTGATCAACAATGAAAGTTGATTCATGTAAAATGGAGCGAACTTGGCGTGAGTCGAACACGCATCATCTGACATGGAGTCAACCATGCTACCATTGCACCACAAGTTCAACATAGGAAGAAATTTACATGATTTAAACTACGAAGCATGATTTAAACTACAAGCATGATTATACTTATCCAAGGAAATATCGTCAACAATAGGAGTTCAAAGGATCAACAACAGTAGTTGATCCCATAAAAAATTGGGTCAACAACCATAGTTGATCCAATAAAAAATTGGATCAACAACAGGAGTTGATCCTATAGAAGGATCCAGAACAACAATTGATCCCATAAAAACATAAAAACAACACGAATTGATCATTACTTGTAGCTTCATAAACACCACCGTCATCGCTTCCACCACCGCCACCACCACCAAGAACAACCAGAACCAAATCCAACACCAATTTCATCATTCCAACCAAAACCACCTCCGTATACATCATCAAAAATTGGATCAACAACGGGAGTTGATCCCATAGATGGATCAACAACCATAGTTGATCCCATAAAAAATTGGATAAACAACAGGAGTTGATCCCATAGATGGATCAGCAACAACAATTGATCCCATAAAAACATACAAATAACAACAAAATTTCACATTAGCTAGCAGCGACTTGACCATTCACACAGAGTGAGTGCCAAACTTAAAATGAAAATACGAAACAGACTTAGCATGAAACAACAGGATATCAAAATGAAATATATGATTTGCACATTAGAGAAAGATAGTTTTTCTGCACACAAGAATAAACAATGAAAAATGGCAGTATATTTAGGACATACCTTTTCTTAATCCAGGAGAAACATATTCCCTTTAAACACAAGAGGAACATTAATCTCCAATAGAGCATTTAAAGGGGATGGAAGGAAACATTAAGTACTGCATCAGCTCCTGCATCGAGATGAAGCTAACATGATCACAATACACAGAATTCATACGGAAAAATAAATAAATCAAGTTAAGTAATAAACAACTTCAAGAACATATGGTACGATGTTTCCCCTTCCCTAAAAAAGGACATGGTTCGTGGCTAAATACAAAAGTAGAACAATTGATCAACATTTCACAGTTGATGATGGAAAGTAGGCTAAAAACTAAACTAGCACCCCAAGGGAAATCGCCCCAACAGTGACACAATTCTTTCATTTCATAACCTAATCCAAATGCTAAAATAAGCAAATTTCATTTTAAGAATTGAGTTAAAAACGAAATGAACTACAATGCAGGGGCAATTGCCCCTGCCCTGGCATGATTCTTTCACTACATACCCTATATCCAGAACTTAACCACAATTTAAGTTTAAAAAAAATTATCCATACAATCTCAGAACAATATGAACAAATTAACAAAATATTAAAACAGGGTTTCTAATTACTTTCTCAAATAATTTCATCAGATTCAAAATGACTTGAAGATAAAACAATCTAGACTCAAACATTGACCTTCCCATATGATTCACAAGTTCCGTATTATGACAATTTCTTGAATTTGCAAAACCCCCAATTTTATGAAAACCTAATTTAAATTTAAGAAGAGTAAGAAGAGAAAGTGATACAACGTACCTTTTAGTGAATCATACTAACTGATGTTGATCAAACTCTAACTCTCTAAATCCTACTACTGGTGGTGGCGGTGATTGTTAACAGGGAAGATGAAGAAGGTGGTGGCGGTGATTGTTCATAGGGAAAATAAGAGAGAAAGTTACAGATCTGAAACTGAAAAGGAATGACGAGTCCTTTAAATTTTAGAAATGTATAGAGGGTATTTTATGGGATAATTAATAAAATCCGATTCTTTTTAAAGAAAGAGGGATATAAATATTGTTGATAAGGATAATTATGAAGACCCATCAAAAGTAGGGACAATAATTCAATTTCCACTATTTTTAAAGGATGAGAAACTTTGTTACCCATTAGGTGTCTTATTGTTCGATGGTTTAAATTTGGTATTAGAAATTCATGTTAATGTATTGGTTTTATGGGTAGATATCAAAAAAATTATCAAGAAGTTGACTCCATAATTATACACCTATTTATTTATGTTGATATTTAAAAAGTTGATTAATGCATTTAATTTTGGATAGGGGTTGATTTTTATGTTAGTAGGAATAGGGGTTTCTAGGATGTTGCATTTACTGAAGTTTATGTTTCATGATTTTAATTACACTGTTTCGTTTTGTAAGATAAATTGGTTTTTCCGTGGTCGGGAAAGTTGAGTTTTCGGATTTGATATCCACCAGAAGGATCAACAACCTAAAAAAAAATTAAAAACATGTTGCATTTTCACTGATTGAGTTAAGGAACGTTAAAAATTAAGAAATCTATCCCAGTCGTACAAAAAAAACTATTAAGTAGTCAATGATATGTTGACCGGTCAAACCCATATCAAATTTTTCTTACTGCGTCCTTTGTACGGTGAATGAACTTGTACACAACACGTGTTGCATCATCCAGTGACATCAAAAATGAATTTTTATTCATCATTTATCGTTGGGAGAAAGTGAGAACAAAACCTTGTCATTTGGAAGTACATAAGAAAATTAAGTCGAGAGAAATTGTTTCCGAACAAAAGATCAAGAGAAATCGAGTCAACGCCGTTTAGTACATAAATTTTTAAAGATATTTTGTCACGATTTGAGAAAATTTGAAGACAGAGTCTGGTTTGTTCCTAATACAAACTGACAAAGAAGCTTATCTAAAAATTTTCTATACCTGGTCAAGTACATCAAACACACCTTCATGTTTTACTATATTTCGTAGTTGTTTGTTTAATCTGTGCCCTCATTAATGCAAGCAAGCTAAATCAAAAATCCTTACCCATTTCTGGTTCACTTAACGGATGGTTAACCAAACGGATTTCGGTTCACCAAACGGAAAACGCTTAACGGAATAGGGACCATTTAGTTAACAAATCTCAATATGGACTGAAATGCCAAGCGGAATAGGGACTTAAAAATAATAATATGTGAAATCGTTTATTTACAGAAATGTCATTTTTATAAAAATGAAGATAAATATTTTAAAACTTCATATCTTCCAAGTGGTACGTCAGACTTTTGTGATTTTTTTATATTTGGAAAGCTCTATGAATTACCTAGTCAATGAGTATAAACAACTGTATCAAATTTTTACTTTTTAATATATTTGTAGTTCTCCAAAAAAAAAATAGATATAATTTAAAGGTAAAGATTCTCCAAAAAATAGCTTGTGATGATTTTCATCATACTCTCTTCCATTTGCGCGGTTATCTTGATGGTATCAGCCTTGGTGAATTCATGGATGTGTTGGTAGGTGTAAGCATACAATTTTTTTTTACTTGTACGGATCTGTTTATGGGTAAAAATCGTTTCTGCCGATTTCGGTAAATTCGGTGGGTGAGTAAGAAAAGCGGTTTAAACCCTAAACAAATGTGTCGCACGTGAGGAATTTATAGATTCGAGAGATCAAGTCCGGCCTAAACCAAGAAATGGGCCGTTCCGGACTTGCTTCGGTCACAAAGTGGAGGAGAAGGGTTGATTTGGGGAGGGAAGCAAAGAAAGGTGTTGAGACCGAGAATAAGTCCTGGGAGAGTAGTGTCTCGACTTGTATCGAGAAAGTGAAAGCTTGGGAAGCTTGCAAGAGATGAAAGTTTTTGGAGAGCTTGCAAAGTTG
Organism: Papaver armeniacum; assembly: GCA_023531295.1. NCBI lineage: Eukaryota > Viridiplantae > Streptophyta > Magnoliopsida > Ranunculales > Papaveraceae > Papaver > Papaver armeniacum. Next base: position 874,766 of record JAJJWW010001357.1, read on the forward strand.
CCTTTTACGAGAGTGTTGTATTTTACTCCGACCGAGACACGTTGTCCGGTGGAAATAGGTAAGACCTATTTATACAAGTCGAGATTGAAACGTACCCTGGCCTCATGAAGGAAGAGAGTAAAGGGTGAAATAATGGGAGGAGGTGCTAACCGCATGGTGTTTATGGGTGAAAACGTTGTCACCATTATTTCCTCATTTATTTGACCGCTTTATTCCTATTCACGCTTTCTTAATGTGAGCGTAGTGTACGCTGCATGCTGTGACCACCAAACCAAGATCCTGGAAAGCATCCCCCAGTTTGTGTTGATGTCTCGAGTGTTGGTGCACCTTGAGTGCAAGTGACGCTGCTAGGGGCGCGTGTGGCATGTGCCAATGGCATGTGTGGAATGCCTTTGTTGCGGGTTGCACCTCGAGCGCGAGTGACAATGCCAGAGCTTCTAGTGGCGTGTGTGGCATGTGCTGAATGCCTTGGTGGTAGGTTGTACGTTGAGTGTGAGTGGCAATGCTAGAGCTGCTAGTGGCGTGTGTGGCATGTGCCAATGGCATGTGCGGAATGCCTTGGCGGTAGGTTGCACGGTTTGCAAGTTAAGCTACCAGCATGGATGTTAGGCATATGCCGATGGCATGCGTGGCTAATTTGGATCACGGCCTGGTAAGAAAAGTTACCAGCGATGCGTGATGGTATGTGCCAATGGCATGTGCGGAATGCTTGGCGCTAGGTTGCACGGTTTGTAAGTTAGGCTACCAGCGTGGATGTTTGGCATGTGCCAATGGCATGCGTGGCTAATTTGGATCACGGCCTGGTAAGAAAAGCTACCAGTGATGCGTGTTGGCATGTGCCAATGGCATGCTCGGACATTAGGGCCATGCCATGGTGAGAAAAGCTACCAGCGAGCATATTTGGCATGTGCCAATGGCATGCTCGGCCATTAGGGCCACGTTCTGGTGAGAAAAGCTACCACCGAGCGTGTTGGCATGTGCCAAATGGCATGCGTGGCCAATTTGGGTTGCGGCCTGGTAGGAAAAGCTACCAGCGAGCGTGTTGGCATGTGCCAATGGCATGCGTGCCCAATTTAGGTCGCGGCCTGGTAGGAAAAGCTACCAGCGAGCGTGTTGGCATGTGCCAATGGCATGCGTCGCCAATTTGGGTCGCGGCCTGGTAGGAAAAGCTACCGCCGAGCGTGTTGGCATGTGCCACCGGCATGCGTGGCCAATTTGGGTCGCGACCTGGTAGGAAAAGCTACCAACGAGCGTGTTGGCATGTGCCAATGGTAGGCGTGGCCAATTTGGGTCGCGGCCCGATAGGAAAAGCTACCAGCGAGCGTGTTGGCATGTGCCAATGGCATGCGTGGCCAATTTGGGTCGCGGCCTGGTAGGAAAAGCTACTAGCGAGCGTGTTGGCATGTGCCAATGGCATGCGTGGCCAATTTGGCCTAGGTTGCACGGTTAGCCATCCTAGGCATGGTGCGGATAGGGCCAAGGTAAGGGTGTTTGGCTTGGCATGGCGTGATTAGGGCCAAGGTAAGGGCGTTTGGCGTGGTGGTGGTGGCGGGCGTAGCTAGGTCCAAGGCAGAGTGCATTTGGCATGGCGCGGCTAGCTTGGGCTAGGTGTGGCTGGCATGATTTTCCATTGGCACGGAGGTGCGGTAGCTAGGTTGGCATGCTTTGGCGCGTTTGGTATGGCTGACATGATTTGCCATTGACATAGTGGTGCGGTTAGCATGGTTGGCATGCTTGGCGCGTTTGGTATGGCTGGCATGATTTGCCATTGGCATAGAGGTGCGGCTAGCATGGTTGGCATGCTTTGGCGCGTTTGGTATGGCTGGCATGATTTGCCATTGGCATAGAGGTGCGGTTAGCATGGTTGGCATGCTTCGGCGCGTTTGGTATGGCTGGCATGATTTGCCATTGGCATAGAGGTGCGGCTAGCATGGTTGGCATGCTTTGGTGCGTTTGGTATGGCTGGCATGGTTTGCCATTGGCATAGAGGTTTGGCTAGCTTGGGCTAGGTGTGGCTGGTATGATTTGCCATTGGCACGGAGGAATTAGGGTTTTCTTAACCCCGTTTGTAACCCTAATTTGAAAAAATACCCCCTATTAATTATTGACTACCTACATTAAATGTCCTAATAAATGTGTCACTGGTGACATTAGGTTATTTGGGGTTTTACGATTTCACCCTTTGTTTAAAAACCACCATCAAAATTAAGTCCCCGCTTAGCTCGGAACGGGAGCTTTGTTGCGAGGTAAGCATAAGATGGTGACAAACTATCAACAACAACCGTAAAGAGAATTGGGAGGTCTTTGACCTTTTTATAAATAGGATTTGGAATCCTTGTCTCTCGCGATTTTGCGCAAATCGGAGAGGTGGCACAATTGGGAAGTTAGCATCGTGAGAGACAGGAAGCTGGGCGGCATTGAGAAGTTGTTGCGAGTTGGGAAACTGAGCGTGCTAGCTGGTGGGCCCGGCGCAAGGTAGGGAAGCTGAGCGTGCTTGCTGGCGGGACCGGCGCAACTTGGGCGGCATTGGGAAGTTGTTGCGAGTTGGGAAACTGAGCGTGCTAGCTAGTGGGACCGGCGCAAGGTAGGGAAGTTGAGCGTGCTTGCTGGCGGGACTTGATGGGACCGGTGTGAACAAGGAGGGAGTAGGTGTTTCTATAGATAGCAAAGTTTCCTTATTTTGCCTTGCTTCACGCGCGGCTTCAACCAGGGCATCATCCATGCCCAAAAATCTGGAAGCGTTATGTCCCTCATTGCTTCCTTTCCTTTTTTAAGGTTCCGTAGTCATACCCAACGCAACTGCATCATCTCCCTCGTTTGAGAAAGGGTTCTTCTTGTTGAGTTTCTCTCTTTGTCATGTCGCACAGATTCAAATCATCTTCTAACCAGCCAGATTCTCCAGGTTAAGACGCGAGGTCTGATTCTTGCAGGAGCATCCCAACAAAGGTTATTCGGGTTAAGAAAATCATACCGGTATGTTTTCTTCTTCTTTGGTGGACTGATGTACGCTTTACCGCTTGTTGGATGAATGGAAAATTTCCCCTTTTGTGCAGAGATATCCCGTTGGAGCATGCGTTACTGTTATCGACGAGGATGACCTAGTCATTCCCCTCCCTTCAAATCTGACCTTGTTGACTGCTGCAGACTTGGAGGATGCTGATTTAGGGCTCTCTTGTCATGAATACCCTTATGAAGGTTTGTCTTTTGGGACTCGTATGAGGTGTCTCTCCTCCAATTATCGGAATGTTGGCGGTTTCCTGGTGCGGAAAGAATTCGTGGTCCTTTATACGAGGATATGGAAGACATACGGCCATATTGCTACCAGGAGCGTAGTGAAGTGTTGTTCGTCCGCCTTGGTTTCCGTAGTGAACTGTCTTTTGCCAATGATTGCTGAGATGGAGAATGTGTCTATCCGTGCTGCTGCAGAGTCAGCCATTCAAAGGTGGGAGAACATGGTGTCCACCTGTGAATCCTTGGAGTTTAATATCAGCTGGTTGCGACATCGTCTCAATATTGTGAAGGTCTACATAGCTGGTATTCTTGCTGGCGTGATTCCTGCCACAAAAGCCATGCTGGAAGAGGAGGAAGCTTTGGCCCTGGAGTCTCGGAGGATTGAAGAGTTAACTCGAGACTTGAAGAGTAGGACTGAAAGATATCATGGTCGATTGAAGATGATATTTTGTAGGGATTATAATTTACTATATGGGCTTTTCTGATTTGCATCACGAGATTTGAAGGCTCCTTTTTTTTTTTTTTTTTTTGAAGAAATAAAGAAATTCCATTAATCTGTTGGATTGTATTGAAATTCGATAATTGGCAAGAAATAAAAGTAAAAGCAGAGAGGGTGCTTGGACGTTCACACTTTTGATGTAGCATGTTGCAGGGAAGTGATTAGGCGTAGTATTCCTTAAGCCACTTTCCGTTGATGACCGCCTCTAGCTTTCCCCCATCTTCTTTGATTATCTTGTAGTAACCACTGTTATACGCTTTAGTGATTATGTACGGCCCTTCCCATTTGGGAGAAAACTTCGGTGCCGATACATCTTGCTGGATGTGTTTGGCGGTTTTTAGCACCAGATCTCCTTCCTTAAAAATCCTGGGTTTTACATGGCTGTTGTACGCCCTGGAAATCCTGTTTCTGTATGTTGTGCATGTTCCTCTGCCCGGGATCTTCTGGAGTCCATAGTATCTAGTTCCGCGATTCGGCATTGAGTGATTCGGCTTCATTCCACCGAGGTCCACTCAGCGGCGATTCGGCGCGGACGGGATCTTGATTTCTGCTGGGAGGATCGCGTCTCATACCGTAGACGAGGGAGTAGGGAGACATGCCGGTGGAGCTTCTAGGAGATGTTCTGTACGCCCAGAGAGCCATCGGCAATTGCTCGTGCCAGATCTTGGGATTGTCGTGTACCGTTCGGCTCTCAACCATGAGTTATTTGGGTTGCTTCGAATTTTATAATTGTGTGATATATGATACAATACCAAATTCAAATGACTATAAGTCTATAAGCATCACCAAACGGCCGCGTGTCCAACAAGAGATTCTGGATCATCGTGATTATGACAACAATTCATCACTTTAGGGAGCTTGTATACCTTACCATTGGGTCCCTTGGGTCTATTAATTATAATCTTAAACGGGCGACCATGCTTCTTTGATTTAGTAATGTATTCCCTTGTCGTCTTCTTCACGTACAATCTGTCCTTTTCCTAGTGACTTTCTTGCTTTCCACCTCTCTCACAAACAAGTTCCAAACGATCTTCACTTGAATGACGACCTAAAAATAACGCGCATTTGATCTCTATTACCTTGTCCATAAACCATTGTTTTGCATCATTTTTTTCTTTCCATTTCAAATCGGTGAAATAGTGGGCAGAGGTATCAGGACCCAGCAGAGATACGGCTTAGGGATGATCTTCTTCAAGTTCCACAATAATCTACAACAAATATCAACAAGTTGAGGATTCAAAATCGTTTTATATGTTACAGTCGAGACAACCGATTGTCAGTAATCGATTTATATGTGCAACTATGAAGTCCGATTTAGGACTTAACGAAAAAATTTCAAAGTTTACAATTGGTTCATGTCGCATATCATGTAATCCGATATTTGTTCACATTTGTCCTGTAACTTTTTTTCTCCAAAATCTGATTACATATACACTTAAATAAATCGATTATCAACTTTGTGTATTCTATGTGATTATGGGAACTAGCCAATCGATCAATATTTCTCGTTTCATCAAGTGAAGAAATCGTATTATGCACATCACCAACAAAAACCGATTTTCGTCACGTACCCATCGCGTCAAAATTTTTACTACAATCGGTTTATGTGGTGACTAACAACAACCGATTGATGTACCCATTTTGGGGATTTTACACAGAATCGATTTATGTCGGGCTATTGAATAAATCGATTCTGGGTTAAGGTTTTGAAATTTTTTTCATTTTTGGGGATTGGGACATGCAAATACATGTTTGTAGATCGTTACAACTCATACCTGTTTATTAGAAGCATTATCACCTTCTTCTTCCCGAAGAAATTGTTCTTGTGCTTGAATAATATTCTCAAGCATTCTTTGGTTGACATTCTCTTCTTCATTCAAAAAATTAAACAATTCGGTAGGATCGAAATCATGATAATCTGATGCACCCACTTCTTTATCACTACTAGAGTCTTCATCATCACTTTAAAGTTTCATTTTTGCTAAGAAAATCACAAACCCTAGTTTTTTTTTTTTTCCCTCTACTTCTTCTTTCCCTCCAAACCTTGAAAAAGAAAAATGAATTTCTACTCTAATCCTATCACTATAATCAAACTCAAACACTAATTAATTTAACAAATATTAACTTAATTAATCATCACTATAAGGGCATATTAGACATTAACATAAATAGTGGATAAGGGGTTTCTAGAAATTACTTCTTAATGACCCTATTTTGTCATGTAGCTATAGGCCCCAATTAGTGGCATATGCCCCAATTTAGCCAGGCAATTTTACTCTGATGTTATTAACCAATAATATACCAAGAGATAAGTTGTTCTAATATAATTGTGAGGTGCAGAATCCATATATTGGTAATTTTTCTGCTCTCTGTTTGTACGGTTTTTGTTATGTTAGTTCCAACTTTCAGTGGAACTTAGAGAATTGTCGGGTGTATTTTTGCACTTTTTCTTGCTTATGAAGATGGATGAATGGTCTCCCTGAAGCAAAATCTGTACACAATATCATGATTTTGTTGATGCGAACAAGTATTTTCTTCATATGAAATTAGGATTCACAATTTCACAGGTTTTGAATTCAAAAACTTAGGATTAGAGTGTACTTTGATCTTCATCTGTTATCTGTCTGTAGCATAATTTATGGTGATGGAAGTGGAGTGGTTATCTGTACTTTGATCTTCTTCCCCTTTTCTCTCATTTTTTCACTGAGTTTTTGTGGTTTGTTTCTGTTCATAGTTAAAAGATGACATAAAACCGAAGTTAAAACCATATTGTAGATGATATTGTATCTATGGCAAATGCTGCTCAGGAGTTAAGTTTTGTTTGTCTCATGGGGAGGCAACATGGATCAAATAGATGCGAACATCATCGAGGGTGATTCAATACAACATGATCCAACTCCTGGGTGGTTCTTGGTGTTTTTAGGTAAACAAGTCCAAACACTATTTTTGGCTATACACTTTCCAAGCATCATTCAAGAATTTGAAGTCCATTGTAACTAATAAAGCAACACAAAACAATGTGTACTTCATCCACAAAAAAATTGCATGATTATCCATTTATTTTTTGTAAAATTCAACAGACTTCACCAAAGAATCCATAAAACTTCTAATGGTCAAACTCGGAATTCGTAATATTAGTGAATTGTTACTTTGACACATCCAAAGGTGTTTGAGAAAATAATTTTCCTATGAAATGATTTTACTAAAAAAACTACCAATAAGAAGCAGTACAGTGTCATGCTAAACATTTGGCCCACAGGCAACTGAAAGGTAATAAGACAGGGAGGATGAAGACGATGAAAATATGTGAGACGATGAAGAAATGTATATTATTTTATGTAAGCACCAAATAAAAAATGCCTCAGGATAGGGTGAGACGAAGCCGAACCACAGCTAATCAAAAATGTATCGCGACGGTCCGGGAAGAAATCATGCAACACCAAACAAAATATGTATTGGGACGGGGAGAGGCGAAGCCGAGCCACACCTAATCAAAAACGCATCGCGATGGGGCGACGTGAAGCCGTGCAACACCAAATAAAAACTTCGCTGGGACGGGGCGATACGAATCTGAAGATGAGCCACACCTAATAAAAAAATGTATTAAATTTAATATTAAAGTTGCGACAAATTATCTATCGACTAAATTATTGTGATAGTGGAAGGTTTGCGATCCGCCTGGTGCGTAGCAGGGACACAAAATCTAGTTTATAATTTATAGAAGAAAAATAAAAGATAAAGGATGTTAGGCAAGATATAATTTTGATTCCCCTTAAAATATTGGCTAAATCCGCATAGATCGAAGTTGGTAGTAACTAATTGTGAGCAAAAGCAAAAAAGAAAGAAAAAAAGGTACTAACAAAACATCAGTTAATGTAATGATTAGTTGAATCATCAGTTAATCTAATTAATTATTAGTGTAAGATTAAATCAAAAAAATATTTAAATTAAATCAATACTCCCTGCGTCTCTAAAAGATAGGCAGGTTTGACTTTCACGTAAAATAAGAATCCTAATCATTACAGCCGTTTTTTCCCGTGTTTTCCTAAACTACCCTTCATCGTTTAAATTTTCAGAATAAGTGTGATTCAAATTTTGTTGCAGCTTCAAATCAAATCCATTTTGCAGCATTCAAATTTCAAATTCTCAGATCTCATAATTTCAAATTCTTTTATCCACCTGATTTGAAGAACACACAGTCTCATTACTTCAAATTCATTGAAAGTTCCGCTTGGGGAAATTTTAATCAGGGAAACTTATTGAGTGAATCACTAAACTTTGATTTTCAATTCAAATCTTCAACCCAATTTCGTTTTTGATTAAGAATTCATACTCAGCATTCTGTAATCTTCATTACACATCAAATATTTTGGAGAGTTTAGATTAATATTTTCGGATCTCGAAGCGATACTTGATTTGCGTTGTCTACGAATATTGCGGGAGAAGCATAATTAATCAACAGAGAGAAGCATCAAATTCAACATCAAAATCATCTCCTGAATTAGTCTCGTTCTATTGAAGAAGTTATTAGTGATTTTGATGGAATTGTTCTTCATCGATTATGGCTCTAGGTACTATATTTACTGTGTATTTCTTTCCTTTCTTACAATAAGATATGGTATCCTCACTGTTTGACGTAATTACTCTGAGAATCAATTGTATGAAGAAATGAATTTCGATTTGAATGAAATTCCAATAGAAGATTTGCCAAATATTCCACTTCCACAAGATTATGGGAGCCAGTATCGTTTTATTGACTTAAATGAATGCTGGCAAGAAGAGGATGTGGATGATAATGAAGAAGAAGAGGAAAAAGATGAAGAGGAGCCACATTCTCTAGCTAACAACATGGTACAACCACAAAACATACGTTTGGGGAATAAGAAGAAGAATCTGACCTCCGATTTGAACAGAACAATTATTGAAAATTTAATGCAAGCAAGCATAATGGAAAGTTAGGCAAAGGAAAGATCACCAACATTGTTGATCGTTTTTCAGTTAGTACAAGGTCAGTGTCGCGATTATGGCTTGATGCGAAAATTGCTAGTGCAACCGGTGTGATGCTTGATATATCCTCAAAGCTGGTGAACAGGGTTGGAAGAAAGAAAATTCAAATTGATTTGGAATTGATAAAATCTATACCTCTACGACGCCGAACAAGCATGAGGTCTCTTGCATATTCATTAAACTTATCAACTTCCACTATATATAGGAGAATTAAGGAGGGAAACATCAGGCCACATTCAAATGCCTTGAGGCCGGATCTAACAAATGATAATAAAAAAGAAAGAGTGGAATTTTGCTTAAAGATGATCGCCGAAGGTATGAATGTATCCATATGCCCTTCTTTTATTGATATGTATGATCGTATCCATATAGACGAGAAGTGGTTCTTCATTACAAAAACAGCCCAGAAATACTATCTTCATGCCGAAGAAGATGAACCATTACGTACATGTAAAAGTAAACGATTCATCACCAAAATTATGTTTCTAACCGTTGTGGCTCGTCCTCGATCTGATTTTGATGGGAAGATAGGGATTTGGCCTTTTGTAATTAGGGAGGCTGCAAAGAGGAGCAGCAAAAATCGTCCTGCCGGTACGATGGAAACCAAAGCAATGAAATCTGTTACAAAAGAAATTATTCGAAATTGTATGATTAATGAATTGTTAACTGCCATTATTGAGAAATGGCCTTCGCGAGCTACAAGACAGTGATTGTTCAACAAGATAATGTGAGACCACATGTTCTTGAGAATGACGAAAAGTTTATGCAAGCTGTTAGAAGTCACGGGGTCGATATTCGCTTGTTATCTCAACCTCCAAACAGTCCAGACTTGAATGTCCTAGACCTTGGATTTTTCAGAGCTATCGCCGCACTTCAACATAAAGATGCTCCTACAACAGTCGATGAATTCATCGAAGGTGTTACTAGAGCTTTTGAACTATTTTCTATTGAAAGCTCAAACAATGTATTCTTAACCTTGCAGTCATGCATGAAAGAGATAATAAGAATCAAGGAAGGAATTCATTACAAGATTCCACATATGAACAAAGCAGGATTAATCAGAACGAATCAGCTGCCGGTTGTACTTCGATGTGACCCTCAAGTTCTGAATGAGGCAAGAGCATATATTAGTGGAGCACAACAACAATCTGAGATTCCAATATGATGCCATCTGAGATTCCAATAAATGCAAAGAATTTATTTAAAATAAACAAAGTTTGTTCCTTGGAAGAAATCAATAAAACATTTTAGCTAGTTAAGCACCTTGAAAATACTGACGAAGTAGCTTTTCTACGAGCTAGGTTGCTCCAAGGTCACGGTCTCCTGAAAAAATAGTAGGTTGGGTCAGACCCCAACTGATAGTAGGCTTTCGCACGCTTATAATATCGATAGATTATTCCAAAAGGTTAATACATGTTAGAAAGAGTAAGACTAGAAGAGAGAAGAAAAATAATAAAATCTTTGTGACCACGGTTAAAATGGTTTAGTGAAAACAGTACTTTCACATTTGTAAAACTGGAGATTATGCAAAATGAAAATAGAGCAAGTTCCCGAAACCACCCCTATGAACTAACAGAATCTAGAACGTCACATCCCACTCTCCTATTAGCGCACACACAGTCATATACTAGTTTAAACACCTTTAGCCAACTACAATACCTACAATACTCAAGCATCCGTGTTTTACTGTCCACTTAATTAACTAACCGTGCGTTAGATAAATAAGTGTTCGCATCGACTTCCCTATTCCAATAACACCATGGGATATTATGCGACCCCGAGGTCATCGCAAATTTAACACACGGGAGTCGAGCCAACCACGGCATCGAACTACACATTGTTATTCACATTCACAAAGCATTGGCATAACCATTAGACGATAACAAGACCAACTTCCCCATGTGATCCGGTCAGTGCTACAGACACACAATCTATCCCCTCGGTTCCTCAAACACCAGAACCAATACCTAACAGTAACAAGTCCATGGTACCAATCTCTATTAGCTAGAACGGTAAGGATGACTTCCTAATTATTACTTCCTATCCTGTATGCAACACTCCGACCACGAGAAAAGAATTCAAATGATAATTTAAACACCACTAGGCTTAATACTAATAGGTGTACCTACCACGGAAGTTAGATGACCCCATAATACCATGTACACTGTAGGCATCCCTTAATCCCAAACCTTCAATTAACGTTAAAGCTAGCTAACTCCATTTATTAATATATCATCTGATATTGAAAAGAAAAATGGTCGATGACGTTACAGACCCAAATGAAAATTTTGTTAGAACTAGAAATACACATCGATCCAACTGGGACTAATCTATAACGTTACTGTATAAAACCATACTCATATCTGAATCCATGAAAGGAAGAAAAAGGAAAAAAATAACTCCAGAATTCATCCTAAGATATAGAAAGAACATCAGTTACAAGCTATACATCCCAAACAATATGGAGAAAGTTTTAAAGCAATACGAAGAAAAAGATGTGAACCCAAGTCTTATCCGCTTCATTGGTTACTAAAAACAAATTAAACAGAAGCTCCAAAACAATGAATACGTTAACTCTATTAGCTTAATCTATAAACGTTATAAGGGATAGAAAACCTACATGATCCGGCGACAAAAAGAAACGATCTCTATTAAACTTGGCTATTAGATCATACTCCCTTCTTCTCCTTATCTTTTCTTTCGGCCGCACGGAGAAACTTTAGATGGATGTTTTCATTATACGTTTTAGAGAGGGGAAAAGAAACTCCGAACCCTAAGTGCATCTTACTATATATAAATCCTTCCCAGTAAAGCACATAAGTTTCCAAATTTAGTTTTGAGTTTTGACACTACGTATATTACGCTCCCACTAATTGAGAGGTGGGATGTGCATGGCCCATTTCTAAAGATGCTCATTGTTCATACCTATTTAGGAAGAAGGGGTTTTACAATCTCCCCTCCTAGAAGAAAAGGATTACGTCCTCGTAATCGATCTACATTTACCAATCTAAAATACACATAGTGGTTTACTGTGGTCCAGTTAGTTAGCTAACCGTGCGTCAGCATACTAAATGTTCGCATCGACAATTCCCAAAGTATATAACCAGCTAAGCAATATAAACGCAACCCCTCGGTCATTGCATTTTTCCCATGCAAAGCAAAACACATGCGACCCCTAGGTCATCGCACTAATTACTTAGGGAAATTCGAGCCAACCACGCAAATCACAACACAATCAACACTCATCGTCAAAACGAAAATAAGCAAACATAAAATATTTTCAGTCGAGAAAAGAAAATACCTCCATTTGGAAAACATGTTCACCACCACCACAGGGTAACATAGCATTCATTCGGGGTTGATCTCGCCCTAGTGGTACTTCACGACCTTTGCCATTATTCACAATTCCGGGCTTGTTTTTATTTGGGCAGTCTGGAGATTTATGTCCCTTCTCTCCGCATTTGTAACATTGTCCTCTAAAAACATAAGGTTTCTCTTCTTCCATGATTCTTAGTGGCTGATGTGCATGAGTTTCTACACCATGATTAGTGGTCTGCTCATCTGCTCGTGGCTTCTTCCAACTATTCCTACCACCATCATTAGGTCTCTCATTTCTCTTAGGTTCTACTTTCTTTTTCTTAGCCTCTTGGATTTTTAAGCAATGTGCCCTAGCACAATTCGCTACCTTGGCATAAGTATCAAAACTGGGGTTGCCAATAATGTGTCGAGCAATCCCATTATGCAATCCATTCAAAAACCTTTCGATCTTGTCTGCTTCAGTAGGAATAAGATGAGCAGCAAATAGTGATAAGCGGTCAAACTCACACTCATATTCAACCACTATTTGATCTTGCTTTTGCTCCAGCTCTTCAAATTGCCTAATCATAGCTTGGCGCTCGGCCGGAGGAAAAAAATGTGCAAGGAACATATCTTTGAATCTAGTCCAAGTAACCTCCATGGCATCAACCGTCCTGCCCATTGACTCCCACCATGTTGCGGCATTGCCCTCCAATAAGAAAGCGGCCATCCTCTGTTTATAAGACCCCGAACAATCAAACAGGAGCTAGTATTCTATCCACTTTTGTGCACCAGTGATGTGCTTCATCGCACCTCCTTTCCCGTGAACGAAGGGGTTTCATCTTTAGAAAATCTTGGTAATCTTTGAACCCAAGTCTTCGTGTTTCTCTCCACAATTGCAGGTCCATTCATTTCTCGGAGGTGCCACATTCTGTACCTTCACGTGGACCAAGCCTCGATTTAATGCATTGTGATCGCAGTATTCAACATTGTCTGAAGGTTCTCTAACGTTAAGGCATTAGGCCCACCTTGTCTTTCTTCGGTATGAAAAGATCGAGAGCCACCTGTGGACCTAGTCCTACGGGATCGAGAGCTACTTGTGTACCTAGTCCGACGAGAACGAGAGCTACCTGTCGACCTAGTCTCATCTTCCCTACGTGATCTACTACCAACATTGCCCGAGTTACTTTCTGCCACAGAGTCCTCAACAAAATCCCCACTCCTTAGGCCACGATCTCGACCACGACCTCTACCACGACCACGGCCTTCAGTATTACGTCTACCGCGACCATCCATCCTCTAAGAATGGAAAGAAAAACAGGAAACTATCAACACATATTCACACAAAGAAAACAATCAAAGTGCTCCTAAAACTCGTGCCTAAAGTGATCAAACAAGACCCTACACTCGCTCCCAAGGATTTATGTTACCAGGGCTCTGATACCACTTTGTAACATCCCCACTTCGAATTCTAGGTCGGCCGCCCTAAAATCCCAAGTGTGGCATACTCATGGACCATTTTACACACTCAAACCGTCATACCAACAAATGGAGATCGGGCTATTGTATGGAGCACATTCACATTTATCCATAAATAAATAAATTTATTTAAATGAAGTTGATAAGGAAAATTATAAATTAAAATGAATCTAAAAAAAAAATATCCTCGACTACTTGTCGGTCTCCCAAATAAATGCAAAGAATTTATTTAAAATAAACAAAGTTTGTTCCTTGGAAGAAATCAATAAAACATTTTAGCTAGTTAAGCACCTTGAAAATACTGACGAAGTAGCTTTTCTACGAGCTAGGTTGCTCCAAGGTCACGGTCTCCTGAAAAAATAGTAGGTTGGGTCAGACCCCAACTGATAGTAGGCTTTCGCACGCTTATAATATCGATAGATTATTCCAAAAGGTTAATACATGTTAGAAAGAGTAAGACTAGAAGAGAGAAGAAAAAAATAATAAAATCTTTGTGACAACGGTTAAAATGGTTTAGTGAAAACAGCGACTTTCACATTTGTAAAACTGGAGATTATGCAAAATGAAAATAGAGCAAGTTCCCGAAACCACCCCTATGAACTAACAGAATCTAGAACGTCACATCCCACTCTCCTATTAGCGCACACACAGTCATATACTAGTTTAAACACCTTTAGCCAACTACAATACCTACAATACTCAGCATCCGCCGTTTTACCGGTCCACTTAATTAACTAACCGTGCGTTAGATAAATAAGTGTTCGCATCGACTTCCCTATTCCAATAACACCATGGGATATTATGCGACCCCGAGGTCATCGCAAATTTAACACACGGGAGTCGAGCCAACCACGGCATCGAACTACACATTGTTATTCACATTCACAAAGCATTGGCATAACCATTAGACGATAACAAGACCAACTTCCCCATGTGATCCGGTCAGTGCTACAGACACACAATCTATCCCCTCGGTTCCTCAAACACCAGAACCAATACCTAACAGTAACAAGTCCATGGTACCAATCTCTATTAGCTAGAACGGTAAGGATGACTTCCTAATTATTACTTCCTATCCTGTATGCAACACTCCGACCACGAGAAAAGAATTCAAATGATAATTTAAACACCACTAGGCTTAATACTAATAGGTGTACCTACCACGGAAGTTAGATGACCCCATAATACCATGTACACTGTAGGCATCCCTTAATCCCAAACCTTCAATTAACGTTAAGGCTAGCTAACTCCATTTATTAATATATCATCTGATATTGAAAAGAAAAATGGTCGATGACGTTACAGACCCAAATGAAAATTTTGTTAGAACTAGAAATACACATCGATCCAACTGGGACTAATCTATAACGTTACTGTATAAAACCATACTCATATCTGAATCCATGAAAGGAAGAAAAAGGAAAAAAATAACTCCAGAATTCATCCTAAGATATAGAAAGAACATCAGTTACAAGCTATACATCCCAAACAATATGGAGAAAGTTTTAAAGCAATACGAAGAATAAGATGTGAACCCAAGTCTTATCCGCTTCATTGGTTTCAAAAAAACAAATTAAACATAAGCTCCAAAACAAAGAATACGTTAACTCTATTAGCTTAATCTATAAACGTTATAAGGGATAGAAAACCTACTTGATCCGGCGACAAAAAGAAACGATCTCTATTAAACTTGGCTATTAGATCATACTCCCTTCTTCTCCTTATCTTTTCTTTCGGCCGCACGGAGAAACTTTAGATGGATCTTTTCATTATACGTTTTAGAGAAGGGAAAAGAAACTCCAAACCCTAAGTGTATCTTGCTATAAATAAATCCTTCCCAGTAAAGAATATATAAGTTTCCAAATTTAGTTTTGAGTTTTGATACTACGTATATTACGCTCCCACTAATTGAGAGATGGGATTTTCACGCCCCATTTCTAAAGATGCTCATTGTTCATACCTATTTAGGAAGAAGGGGTTTTACAATCTCCCTCCTAGAAGAAAAGGATTACGTCCTCGTAATCGATCTACATTTACCAATCTAAAATACACATAGTGGTTTCTTGTGGTCCAGATTAGTTAGCTAACCGTGCGTCAGCATACTAAATGTTCGCATCGACAATTCCCAAAGTATATAACCAGCTAAGCAATATAAACGCAACCCCTCGGTCATTGCATTTTTCCCATGCAAAGCAAAACACATGCGACCCCTAGGTCATCGCACTAATTACTTAGGGAAATTCGAGCCAACCACGCAAATCACAAAACAATCAACACTCATCATCAAAACGAAAATAAGCAAACATAAAATATTTTCAGTCGAGAAAAGAAAATACCTCCATTTGGAAAACATGTTCACCACCGCCACAGGGTAACATAGCATTCATTCGGGGTTGATCTCGCCCTAGTGGTACTTCACGACCTTTGCCATTATTCACAACTCCGGGCTTGTTTTTATTTGGGCAGTCTGGAGATTTATGTCCATGCTCTCCGCATTTGTAACACTGTCCTCTAAAAACATAAGGTTTCTCTTCTTCCATGATTCTTAGTGGATGATGTGCATGAGTTTCTACACCATGATTAGTGGTCTGCTCATCTGCTCGTGGCTTCTTCCAACTATTCCTACCACCATCATTAGGTCTCTCATTTCTCTTAGGTTCTACTTTCTTTTTCTTAGCCTCTTGGATTTTTAAGCAATGTGCCCTAGCACAATTCGCTACCTTGGCATAAGTATCAAAACTGGGGTTGCCAATGATGTGTCGAGCAATCCCATTATGCAATCCATTCAAAAACCTTTCGATCTTGTCTGCTTCAGTAGGAATAAGATGAGCAACAAATAGTGATAAGCGGTCAAACTCACACTCATATTCAACCACTATTTGATCTTGCTTTTGCTCCAGCTCTTCAAATTGCCTAATCATAGCTTGGCGCTCGGCCGGAGGAAAAAAATGTGCAAGGAACAAATCTTTGAATCTAGTCCAAGTAACCTCCATAGCATCAACCGTCCTGCCCATTGACTCCCACCATGTTGCGGCATTGCCCTCCAATAAGAAAGCGGCCATCCTCTGCTTATAAGACCCCGAACAATCAAACTGAGCTAGTATTCTATCCACTTTTGTGCACCACTGATGTGCTTCAGTCGCACCTCCCTTTCCTGTGAACGAAGGGGGTTTCATCTTTAGAAAATCTTGGTAATACTGAACCCAAGTCTTCGTGTTTCTTTCCACAATGGCAGGTCCATTCATTTCTGGAGGTGCCACATTTTCTGTACCTTCACGTGGACCAAGCCTCTGATCTAATGCATTTTGTGATCGCAGTATTCAACATTGTCGAAGGTTCTCTAACGTTAAGGCATTAGGCCCACCTTGTCTTTCTTCGGTATGCAAAAAGATTGAGAGCCACTGTGGACCTAGTCCTACGGGATCGAGTCCCACTTGTGTACCTAGTCCTACGAGATCGAGAGCTACGTGTGGACCTAGTCTCATCTTCATAACGAGATCTACTACCAACATTGCGTGAGTTACTTTACGCCACGAGTCCTCAACAAAATCCCCACTCCTTAGGCCACGATCTCGGCCCACCTCCACGCGACCACGACCTTCAGTATTTCGTCTACCACGACCATCCATCCTCTAAGAATGGAAAGAAAAACAAGAAACTATCAACACATATTCACAAAAAGAAAACAATCAAAGTGTTCCTAGAACTCGTGCCTAACGTGATCAACAAGACCCTACACCCGCTCCCAAGGATTTATGTTACCAGGGCTCTGATACCACTTTGTAACATCCCCACTTCGAATTCTAGGTCGGCCGCCCTAAAATCCCAAGTGTGGCATACTCATGGACCATTTTACACACTCAAACCGTCATACCAACAAATGGAGATCGGGCTATTGTATGGAGCACATTCACATTTATCCATAAATAAATAAATTTATTTAAAATGAAGTTGATAAGGAAAATTATAAATTGAAATGAATCTAAAAAAAAATATCCTCGACTCGGGCAGGTCGGTCTCCCAAATAAATGCGAAGAATTTATTTAAAATAAACAAAGTTTGTTCCTTGGAAGAAATCAATAAAACATTTTAGCTAGTTAAGCACCTTGAAAGTACTGACGAAGTAGCTTTTCTGAACAAAAATTGCAATCTACGAGCTAGGTTGCTCCAAGGTCACGGTTTCCTGAAAAAAAGTAGGTTGGGTCAGACCCCAGCTGATAGTAGGCTTTCGCACGCTTATAATATCGATAGATTATTCCAAAATGTTAATACATGTTCGAAAGAGTAAGACTAGAAGAGAGAAGAAAAATAATAAAATCTTTGTGACAACGGTTAAAATGGTTTAGTAAAAAGCAAGTACTTTCACATTTGTAAAATCTGGAGATTATGCAAAATGAAAATAGAGCAAGTTCCCGAAACCACCCATATGAACTAACAGAATCTAGAACGTCACATCCCACTCCCCTATTAGCGCACACACAGTCATATACTAGTTTAAACACCTTTAGCCAACTACAATACCTACAATACTCAGCATCCGCCGTTTTACCGGTCCACTTAATTAACTAACCGTGTGTTGGATAAATAAGTGTTCGCATCGACTTCCCTATTCCAATAACACCATGGAATATTATGCGACCCCGAGGTCATCGCAAATTTAACACACGGGAGTCGAGCCAACCACGGCATATAACTACACATTGTTAATCACATTCACAAAGCATTGGCATCACCATTAGACGACAACAAGACCAACTTCCCCAAGTGATCCGGTCAGTGCTACAAACACACAATCTATCCCCTCGGTTCATCAAACACCAGAACCAATACTTAACAGTAACAAGTCCATGGTACCAATCTCTATTAGCTAGAACGGTAAGGATGACTTCCTACTTATTACTACCTATCCTGTATACAACACTCCCGCCAAGAGAAAAGAATTCAAAGGATAATCTAAACACCACTAGGCTTAATACTAATAGGTGTACCTACCACGGAAGTTAGATGACCCCATAATACCATGTACACTGTAGGCAGGTTAATCCCAAACCTTCAATTAACGTTAAGGCTAGCCAACTCCATTTATTACTATATCATCTGATATTCAAAAGAAAAATGGTCGATGACGTTACAGACCCAAATGAAACTTTTGTTAGAACTAGAAATACACATCGATCCACCTGGGACTAATCTATAACGTTACTGTATAAAACCATACTCATGTCTAAATCCATGAAAGGAAGAAAAAACTCTGGAATTCATCCTAAGATATAGAAAGAACATCAGTTACAAGCTATACATCTCAAACAATATGGAGAAAGTTTTAAAGCAATACAAATCCGCTTCATTGGTTTCAAAAAAACAAATTAAACATAAGCTCCAAAACAAAGAATACGTTAACTCTATTAGCTTAATCTATAAACGTTATAAGAGATAGAAAACCTACATGATCGTGACAAAAAGAAATGATCTCTATTAAACTTGGCTATTAGATCATACTCCCTTCTTCTCCTTATCTTTTCTTTCGGCCGCACGGAGAAACTTTAGATGGATGTTTTCATTATACGTTTTAGAGAGGGGAAAAGAAACTCCGAACCCTAAGTGCATCTTACTATATATAAATCCTTCCCAGTAAAATACATAAGTTTCCAAATTTAGTTTTGAGTTTTGATACTACGTATATTACGCTCCCACTAATTGAGAGATGGGATTTTCACGCCCCATTTCTAAAGATGCTCATTGTTCATACCTATTTAGGAAGAAGGGGTTTTACAATCTCCCCTCCTAGAAGAAAAGGATTACGTCCTCGTAATCGATCTACATTTACCAATCTAAAAAAAAAAACACATAGTGGTTTACTGTGGTCCAGTTAGTTAGCTAACCGTGCGTCAGCATACTAAATGTTCGCATCGACAATTCCCAAAGTATATAACCAGCTAAGCAATATAAACGCAACCCCTCGGTCATTGCATTTTTCCCATGCAAAGCAAAACACATGCGACCCCTAGGTCATCGCACTAATTACTTAGGGAAATTCGAGCCAACCACGCAAATCACAAAACAATCAACACTCATCATCAAAACGAAAATAAGCAAACATAAAATATTTTCAGTCGAGAAAAGAAAATACCTCCATTTGGAAAACATGTTCACCACCACCACAGGGTAACATAGCATTCATTCGGGGTTGATCTCGCCCTAGTGGTACTTCACGACCTTTGCCATTATTCACAACTCCGGGCTTGTTTTTATTTGGGCAGTCTGGAGATTTATGTCCATGTTCTCCGCATTTGTAACACTGCCCTCTAAAAATATAAGGTTTATCTTCTTCCATGATTTTTAGTGGATGAGTTACTTGAGTTGCTACACCATGGTTGGTGGTCTGCTCATCTGCTCGTGGCTTCTTCCAACTGTTCCTTCCACCTTCATTAGGTCTCTCATTTCTCTTAGGTTCTAGTTTCTTTTTCCTAGCCTCTTGGATTCTTAAGCAATGTGCCCTAGCACAGTTCGCGACCTTGGCATAAGTATCAAAACTAGGGTTGCCAATGATGTGTCGAGCAATCCCATTATGCAATCCATTCAAAAACCTTTCGATCTTATCTGCTTCAGTAGGAATAAGATGAGCAGCAAATAATGATAAGCGGTCAAACTCACACTCATATTCAACCACTATTTGATCTTGCTTTTGCTCCCGGCTCTTCAAATTGCCTAATCATAGCTTGGCGCTCGGCCGGGGAAAAAATGTGCAAGGAACATATCTTTGAATCTAGTCCAAGTAACCTCCATAGCATCAACCGTCCTTCCCATTGACTCCCACCATGTTGCGCATTGCCCTCCAATAGAAAGCGGCCATCCTCTCGTTTATAAGACCTCGAACAATCAAACCGAGCTAGTATTCTATCCACTTTTGTGCACCTGTGATGTGCTTGATTGCACCTCCTTTTCCGTGAACGAAGGGGTTTCATCTTTAGAAAATCTTGGTAATACTGAACCCAAGTCTTCGTGTTTCTTTCCACAATTGCAGGTCCATTCATTCTGGAGGTGCCACATTTTCTGTACCTTCACGTGGACCAAGCCTCTGATCTAATGCCGCTGTGATCGCAGTATTCAACATTGTCTGAAGGTTCTCTAACGTTAAGGCATTAGGCCCACCTTGTCTTTCTTCGGTATGAAAAGATCGAGAGCCACCTGTGGACCTGGTCCTACGGGATTGAGTCCCACTTGTGGACCTAGTCCTACGAGATCGAGAGCTACGTGTGGACCTAGTCTCATCTTCCTAACGTGATCTACTACCAACATTGCGTGAGTTACTTTCGCCACGAGTCCTCAACAAAATCCCCACTCCTTAGGCCACGATCTCGACCCACGACCACGGCCTTGATATTACGTCTACCGCGACCATCCATCCTCTAAGAATGGAAAAGAAAAACAAGAAACTATCAACACATATTCACACAAAGAAAACAAATCAAAGTGCTCCTAAAACTCATGCCTAAAGTGATCAAACAAGACCCTACACTCGCTCCCAAGGATTTATGTCACCAGGCTCGATACCACTTTGTAACATCCCCACTTCGAATTCTAGGTCGGGCGCCCTAAAATCCCAAGTGTGGCATACTCATGGACCATTTTACACACTCAAACCTTCATACCAACAAATGGAGATCGGGCTATTGTATGGAGCACATTCACATTTATCCATAAATAAATAAATTTATTTAAATAACGAAGTTGATAAGGAAAATTATAAATTGAAATGAATCTAAAAAAAAAAAATATCCTCGACTCGCAGGTCGGTCTCCCAAATAAATGCAAAGAATTTATTTAAAATAAACAAAGTTTGTTCCTTGGAAGAAATCAATAAAACATTTTAGCTAGTTAAGCACCTTGAAAATACCGATAGCACGAACAAAGCTTGCAATCTACGAGCTAGGTTGCTCCAAGGTCACGGTCTCTGAAAAAAAGTAGGTTGGGTCAGACCCCAGCTGATAGTAGGCTTTCGCACGCTTATAATATCGATAGATTATTCCAAAATGTTAATACATGTTCGAAAGAGTAAGACTCGAAAGGAAAAGAAAAAAATAATAAAATCTTTGTGACAACGGTTAAAATGGTTTAGTGAAAACAGTACTTTCATATTTGTAAAACTGGAGATTATGCAAAATGAAAATAGAGCAAGTTCCCGAAACCACCCATATGAACTAACAGAATCTAGAACGTCACATCCCACTCCCATATTAGCACACACACAGTCATATACTAGTTTAAACACCTTTAGCCAACTACAATACCTACAATACTCAGCATCCGCCGTTTTACCGGTCCACTTAATTAACTAACCGTGCATTAGATAAATAAGTGTTCGCATCGACTTCCCTATTCCAATAATACCATGGAATATTATGCGACCCCGAGGTCATCGCAAATTTAACACACGGGAGTCGAGCCAACCACGGCATATAACTACACATTGTTAATCACATTCACAAAGCATTGGCATCACCATTAGACGACAACAAGACCAACTTCCCCAAGTGATCCGGTCAGTGCTACAAACACACAATCTATCCCCTCGGTTCATCAAACACCAGAACCAATACTTAACAGTAACAAGTCCATGGTACCAATCTCTATTAGCTAGAACGGTAAGGATGACTTCCTACTTATTACTACCTATCCTGTATACAACACTCCCGCCAAGTGAATAGAATTCAAAGGATAATCTAAACACCACTAGGCTTAATACTAATAGGTGTACCTACCACGGAAGTTAGATGACCCCATAATACCATGTACACTGTAGGTTAATCCTAAATTTCAATTAACGTTAAGGCTAGCCAACTCCATTTATTACTATATCATCTGATATTCAAAAGAAAAATGGTCGATGACGTTACAGACCCAAATGAAACTTTTGTTAGAACTAGAAATACACATCGATCCAACTGGGACTAATCTATAACGTTACTGTATAAAACCATACTCATGTCTAAATCCATGAAAGGAAGAAAAAGGAAAAAAATAACTCCAGAATTCATCCTAAGATATAGAAAGAACATCAGTTACAAGCTATACATCTCAAACAATATGGAGAAAGTTTTAAAGCAATACAAATCCGCTTCATTGGTTTCAAAAAAACAAATTAAACATAAGCTCCAAAACAAAGAATACGTTAACTCTATTAGCTTAATCTATAAACGTTATAAGAGATAGAAAACCTACCTGATCCGGCGACCAAAAAGAAATGATCTCTATTAAACTTGGATATTAGATCAAACTCCCTTCTTCTTCTTATCTTTTCTTACGGCCGCACAAAGAAACTTTAGATGGATCTTTTCATTATACGTTTTAGAGAAGGGAAAAGAAACTCCAAACCCTAAGTGTATCTTGCTATAAATAAATCCTTCCCAGTAAAGAATATATAAGTTTCCAAATTTAGTTTTGAGTTTTGATACTACGTATATTACGCTCCCACTAATTGAGAGATGGGATTTTCACGCCCCATTTCTAAAGATGCTCATTGTTCATACCTATTTAGGAAGAAGGGGTTTTACAATCTCCCCTCCTAGAAGAAAAGGATTACGTCCTCGTAATCGATCTACATTTACCAATCTAAAAAAAAAACACATAGTGGTTTATCGTGGTCCGATTAGTTAGCTAACCGTGCGTCGGATACTAAATGTTCGCATCGACAATTCCCAAAGTATATAACCAGCTAAGCAATATAAACGCAACCCTCGGTCATTGCATTTTTCCCATGCAAAGCAAAACACATGCGACCCCTAGGTCATCGCACTAATTACTTAGGAAATTCGAGCCAACCACGCAAATCACAAAACAATCAACACTCATCATCAAAACGAAAATAAGCAAACATAAAATATTTTCAGTCGAGAAAAGAAAATACCTCCATTTGGAAAACATGTTCACCACCGCCACAGGGTAACATAGCATTCATTCGGGGTTGATCTCGCCCTAGTGGTACTTCACGACCTTTGCCATTATTCACAACTCCGGGCTTGTTTTTATTTGGGCAGTGCGGGAGATTTATGTCCCTGTTCTCCGCATTTGTAACATTGTCCTCTAAAAACATAAGGTTTATCTTCTTCCATGATTCTTAGTGGATGATGTGCATGAGTTTCTACACCATGATTAGTGGTCTCGCTCATCTGCTTCGTGGCTTCTTCCAACTATTCCTTCCACCATCATTAGGTCTCTCATTTCTCTTAGGTTCTAGTTTCTTTTTCTTAGCCTCTTGGATTTTTAAGCAATGTGCCCTAGCACAATTCGCTACCTTGGCATAAGTATCAAAGGCGGGGTTCCGAATAATGTGTCGAGCAATCCCATTATGCAATCCATTCAAAAACCTTTCGATCTTATGCCTTGGTAGGAATAAGATGAGCAAACAAATAGTGATAAGCGGTCAAACTCACACTCATATTCAACCACTATTTGATCTTGCTTTTGCTCCGGCTCTTCAAATTGCCTAATCATAGCTTGGCGCTCAATGGGAGGAAAAAAATGTGCAAGGAACATATCTTTGAATCTAGTCCAAGTAACCTCCATAGCATCAACCGTCCTGCCCATTGACTCCCACCATGTTGCGGCATTGCCCTCCAATAAGAAAGCGGCCATCCTCTGTTTATAAGACCCCGAACAATCAAACTGAGCTAGTATTCTATCCACTTTTGTGCACCACCGATGTGCTTGCCGCACCTCCCTTTCCTGTGAACGAAGGGGTTTCATCTTTAGAAAATCTTGGTAATATCAACCCAAGTCTTCGTGTTTCTTTCCACAATTGCATGTCCATTCATTTGTGGAGGTGCCACATTTTCTGTACCTTCACGTGGACCAAGCCTCTGATCTAATGCCGCTGTGATCGCAGTATTCAACATTGTCTGAAGGTTCTCTAACGTTAAGGCATTAGGCCCACCTTGTCTTTCTTCGGTATGAAAAGATCGAGAGCCACTTTGTGGACCTAGTCCTACGGGATTGAGTCCTACTTGTGGACCTAGTCCGACGAGATCGAGAGCTACGTGTCGACCTAGTCTCATCTTCCCTACGTGATCTACTACCAACATTGCCCGAGTTACTTTCTGCCACAGAGTCCTCAACAAAATCCCCACTCCTTAGGCCACGATCTCGACCACGACCACGGCCTTCAGTATTACGTCTACCGCGACCATCCATCCTCTAAGAATGGAAAGAAAAACAAGAAACTATCAACACAAATTCACACAAAGAAAACAATCAAAGTGCTCCTAAAACTCATGCCTAACGTGATCAAACAAGACCCTACACCCGCTCCCAAGGATTTATGTCACCAGGGCTCTGATACCACTTTGTCACGCCCCGCTTCGAATTTTAGGTCGGCCGCCCTAAAATCCCAAGTGTGGCGTACTCATGGACCATTTTACACACTTAAACCGTCATACCAACAAATGGAGATCGGGCTATTGTATGGAGCACATTCACATTTATCCATAAATAAATAAATTTATTTAAATGAAGTTGATAAGGAAAATTATAAATTAAAATGAATCTAAAAAAAAAATATCCTCGACTCGCAGGTCGGTCTCCCAAATAAATGCGAAGAATTTATTTAAAATAAACAAAGTTTGTTCCTTGGAAGAAATCAATAAAACATTTTAGCTAGTTAAGCACCTTGAAAGTACTGACGAAGTAGCTTTTCTGAACAAAAATTGCAATCTACGAGCTAGGTTGCTCCAAGGTCACGGTTTCCTGAAAAAAAGTAGGTTGGGTCAGACCCCAGCTGATAGTAGGCTTTCGCACGCTTATAATATCGATAGATTATTCCAAAATGTTAATACATGTTCGAAAGAGTAAGACTCGAAGGGAAAAGAAAAATAACCAGTTTAAATAAAATCTTTGTGACAACGGTTAAAATGGTTTAGTAAAAACAGTACTTTCATATTTGTAAAACTGGAGATTATGCAAAATGAAAATAGAGCAAGTTCCCGAAACCACCCATATGAACTAACAGAATCTAGAACGTCACATCCCACTCCCCTATTAGCGCACACACAGTCATATACTAGTTTAAACACCTTTAGCCAACTACAATACCTACAATACTCAGCATCCGCCGTTTTACCGGTCCACTTAATTAACTAACCGTGCATTAGATAAATAAGTGTTCGCATCGACTTCCCTATTCCAATAACACCATGGATATATGCGACCCGAGGTCATCGCAAATTTAACACACGGAGTCGAGCCAACCACGGCATATAACTACACATTGTTAATCACATTCACAAAGCATTGGCATCACCATTAGACGACAACAAGACCAACTTCCCCATGTGATCCGGTCAGTGCTACAAACACACAATCTATCCCCTCGGTTCCTCAAACACAGAACCAATACCTAACAAGTAACAAGTCCATGGTACCAATCTCTATTAGCTAGAACAGTAAGGATGACTTCCTAATTATTACTACCTATCATGTATACAACACTCCCGCCAAGAGAAAAGAATTCAAAGGATAATCTAAACACCACTAGGCTTAATACTAATAGGTGTACCTACCACGGAAGTTAGATGACCCCATAATACCATGTACACTGTAGGCATCCCTTAATCCCAAACCTTCAATTAACGTTAAGGCTAGCTAACTCCATTTATTAATATATCATCTGATATTGAAAAGAAAAATGGTCGATGACGTTACAGACCCAAATGAAAATTTTGTTAGAACTAGAAATACACATCGATCCAACCTGGGACTAATCTATAACGTTACTGTATAAAACCATACTCATGTCTAAATCCATGAAAGGAAGAAAAACTCCAGAATTCATCCTAAGATATAGAAAGAACATCAGTTACAAGCTATACATCCCAAACAATATGGAGAAAGTTTTAAAGCAATACGAAGAAAAAGATGTCAAGTCTTATCCGCTTCATTGGTTACTAAAAACAAATTAAACAGAAGCTCCAAAACAATGAATACGTTAACTCTATTAGCTTAATCTGTAAACGTTATAAGGGATAGAAAACCTACCTGATCCGGCGACAAAAAGAAACGATCTCTATTAAACTTGGCTATTAGATCATACCCCTTCTTCTCCTTATCTTTTCTTTCGGCCGCACGGAGAAACTTTAGATGGATGTTTTCATTATACGTTTTAGAGAGGGGAAAAGAAACTCCGAACCCTAAGTGCATCTTACTATATATAAATCCTTCCCAGTAAAGCACATAAGTTTCCAAATTTAGTTTTGAGTTTTGACACTACGTATATTACGCTCCCACTAATTGAGAGGTGGGATGCATGGCCCATTTCTAAAGATGCTCATTGTTCATACTATTTAGGAAGAAGGGGTTTTACAATCTCCCCTCCTAGAAGAAAAGGATTACGTCCTCGTAATCGATCTACATTTACCAATCTAAAATACACATAGTGGTTTTCATGGTCCAGCTTAGTTAGCTAACCGCAAGGCCAAAGATACTAAATGTTCGTGATCGACAATTCCCAAAGTATATAACCAGCTAAGCAATATAAACGCAACCCCTCGGTCATTGCATTTTTCCCATGCAAAGCAAAACACATGCGACCCCTAGGTCATCGCACTAATTACTTAGGAAATTTGAGCCAACCACGCAAATCACAACACAATCAACACTCATCGTCAAAACGAAAATAAGCAAACATAAAATATTTTCAGTGAGAAAAGAAAATACCTCCATTTGGAAAACATGTTCACCACCACCACAGGGTAACATAGCATTCATTGGGGGTTGATCTCTTCTAGTGGTACTTCACGACCTTTGCCATTATTCACACCCGGCTTGTTTTTATTTGGGCGGATCTGGAGATTTATGTCCCTTTCTCCGCATTTGTAACATTGTCCTCTAAAAACATAAGGTTTCTCTTCTTCCATGATTCTTAGTGGCTGATGTGCATGAGTTTCTACACCATGATTAGTGGTCTGCTCATCTGCTCGTGGCTTCTTCCAACTATTCCTACCACCATCATTAGGTCTCTCATTTCTCTTAGGTTCTACTTTCTTTTCTTAGCCTCTTGGATTTTTAAGCAATGTGCCCCTAGCACAACCCGCTACCTTGGCATAAGTATCAAAACTGGGGTTGCCAATAATGTGTCGAGCAATCCCATTATGCAATCCATTCAAAACCTTTCGATCTTTGTCTGCTTGGAGGGAATAAGATGAGCAGCAAATAGTGATAAGCGGTCAAACTCACACTCATATTCAACCACTATTTGATCTTGCTTTTGCTCCAGCTCTTCAAATTGCTCTAATCTAGCTTGGGCGCTCGGCCGGAGGAAAAAATGTGCAAGGAACATATCTTTGAATCTAGTCCAAGTAACCTCCATAGCATCAACCGTCCTTCCCATTGACTCCCACCATGTTGCATTGCCCTCCAATAAGAAACGGCCATCCTCTCGTTTATAAGACCCCTGGAACAATCAAACTGAGCTAGTATTCTATCCACTTTTGTGCACCACTGATGTGCTTCAGTCGCACCTCCCTTTCCTGTGAACGAAGGGGGTTTCATCTTTAGAAAATCTTGGTAATACTGAACCCAAGTCTTCGTGTTTCTCTCTACAATTGCAGGTCCATTCATTTCTGGAGGTGCCACATTTTCTGTACCTTCACGTGGACCAAGCCTCTGATCTAATGCCGCTGTGATCGCAGTATTCAACATTGTCTGAAGGTTCTCTAACGTTAAGGCATTAGGCCCACCTTGTCTTTCTTCGGTATGAAAAGATCGAGAGCCACTTGTGGACCTAGTCCTGGGGATCGAGAGCTACTTGTGTACCTAGTCCGACGAGAACGAGAGCTACCTGTCGACCTAGTCTCATCTTCCCTACGTGATCTACTACCAACATTGCCCGAGTTACTTTCTGCCACAGAGTCCTCAACAAAATCCCCACTCCTTAGGCCACGATCTCGACCACGACCACGGCCTTCAAGATACGCCTCATGACCATCCATCCTCTAAGAATGGAAAGAAAAAACAGAAACTATCAACACATATTCACACAAAGAAAACAATCAAAGTGCTCCTAAAACTCGTGCCTAAAGTGATCAAACAAGACCCTACACTCGCCTCCCAAGGATTTATGTTACTGTGGCTCGATACCACTTTGTAACATCCCCATTTCTCGAATTCTAGGTCGGCCGCCCTAAAATCCCAAGTGTGGCATACTCATGGACCATTTTACACACTCAAACCGTCATACCAACAAATGGAGATCGGGCTATTGTATGGAGCACATTCACATTTATCCATAAATAAATAAATTTATTTAAATAACGGTTGATAAGGAAAATTATAAATTGAAATGAATCTAAAAAAAAAATATCCTCGACTGCAGGTCGGTCTCCCAAATAAATGCAAAGAATTTATTTAAAATAAACAAAGTTTGTTCCTTGGAAGAAATCAATAAAACATTTTAGCTAGTTAAGCACCTTGAAAATACTGACGAAGTAGCTTTTCTACTTGGAGCCAGGTTTGCTCCAAGGTCACGGTCTCTGAAAAATAGTAGGTTGGGGTGGGACCTCAACCGATAGTAGGCTTTCGCACGCTTATAATATCATAGATTATTCCAAAAGGTTAATACATGTTAGAAAGAGTAAGACTAGAAGAGAGAAGAAAAATAATAAAATCTTTGTGACAACTCAAGTTAAAAATGGTTTAGTGAAAAAAAAAAAGATTTTCACATTTGTAAACCTGGAGATTATGCAAAATGAAAATAGAGCAAGTTCGAAACCACCCCTATGAACTAACGAATCTAGAACGTCACATCCCACTCTCCTATTAGCGCACACACAAGTCATATACTAGTTTAAACACCTTAGCCAACTACAATACCTACAATACTCAAGATCCGCCGTTTTCTCTGGCCCACTTAATTAACTAACCATGCGTTAGATAAATAAGTGTTCGCATCGACTTCCCTATTCCAATAACACCATGGGATATTATGCGACCCCGAGGTCATCGCAAATTTAACACACGGGGAGTCGAGCCAACCACGGTGATCGAACTACACATTGTTATTCACATTCACAAAGCATTGGCATAACCATTAGACGATAACAAGACCAACTTCCCCATGTGATCCGGTCAGTGCTACGGACACACAATCTATCCTCGGTTCCTCAAACACTGAGAACCAATACCCTAATGTAATAACAAGTCCATGGTACCAATCTCCTATTAGCTAGAACAGAAGGATGACTTCCTAATTATTACTTCCTATCCCGTATGCAACACTCCGACCACGAAAAGAATTCAAATGATAATTTAAACACCACTAGGCTTAATACTAATAGGTGTACCTACCACGGAAGTTAGATGACCCCATAATACCATGTACACCGTAGGCATCCCTTAATCCCAAACCTTCAATTAACGTTAAGGCTAGCTAACTCCATTTATTAATATATCATCTCAGATATTGAAAAAGAAAAATGGTCGATGACGTTACAGACCAAATGAAAATTTTGTTAGAACTAGAAATACACATCGATCCAACTGGGACTAATCTATAACGTTCTCGTATAAAACCATACTCATATTCGAATCCATGAAAGGAAGAAAAAAGGAAAAAAATAACTCCGGGAATTCATCCTAAGATATAGAAAGAACATCAGTTACAAGCTATACATCCCAAACAATATGGAGAAAGTTTTAAAGCAATAGAAGAATAAGATGTGAACCCAAGTCTTATCCGCTTCATTGGTTACTAAAAACAAATTAAACAGAAGCTCCAAAACAATGAATACGTTAACTCTATTAGCTTAATCTGTAAACGTTATAAGGGATAGAAAACCTACCTGATCCGGCGACAAAAAGAAACGATCTCTATTAAACTTGGCTATTAGATCATACTCCCTTTTTCTTCTTATCTTTTCTTTCGGCCGCACGGAGAAACTTTAGATGGATGTTTTCATTATACGTTTTAGAGAGGAAAAGAAACTCCGAACCCTAAGTGCATCTTACTATATATAAATCCTTCCCAAGAAAGCACATAAGTTTCCAAATTTAGTTTTGAGTTTTGACACACTACGTATATTACGCTCCCACTAATTGAGAGGTGGGATGTGCATGGCCCATTTTAAAGA
Source organism: Papaver armeniacum (assembly GCA_023531295.1). Taxonomy (NCBI): domain Eukaryota; kingdom Viridiplantae; phylum Streptophyta; class Magnoliopsida; order Ranunculales; family Papaveraceae; genus Papaver; species Papaver armeniacum. The sequence goes on from JAJJWW010001357.1 coordinate 905,396, forward strand.
TGCTCATTGTTCATACCTATTTAGGAAGAAGGGGTTTA